>JBBGZY010000264.1:3847500-4137500 GCA_037952925.1 Lithobates clamitans | reverse complement strand
ACTTTAACGACACGCAGGAATTTAGGGACTAAAAAGGCTACAAGACTGCAGTTGTCGCACTCTGCAGGTGCAGTTGCTAACCAGCTTACAGTAAATGAGGTAATGTCAAAAGGCATTCATGTTGCAAGGAGTACACAATCACAGGCAAGGGCAAATAATGAAAACACTTTGAGGCTTGCATATGATTTGATGATGGAAATCAGCAGAGCTTCTGCTCATTTACTAAAGCACTGGAACAAATGCACTTGTAGAGTGCACATGCATTTTGCAAAGTGCAACATAGATTTGCTTTAGACAAATCAACACCACAGAACATTCAAGCAAATTTTAACGAGGGTGGGGGTGGGGGGGTTGTGAAATCTAGCTAATTGCTAATTAGCAGCACACTATTTGGAGTGAGTTCAGGTGGGGGGGGGGTTGTGAAATCTAGCTAATTGCTAATTAGCAGCACACTATTTGGAGTGAGTTCAGGTGGGGGGGGGGTTGTGAAATCTAGCTAATTGCTAATTAGCAGCACACTATTTGGAGTGAGTTCAGGTGGGGGGGGGGGTTGTGAAATCTAGCTAATTGCTAATTAGCAGCACACTATTTGGAGTGAGTTCAGGTGGGGGGGGGGGTTGTGAAATATAGCTAATTGCTAATTAGCAGCACACTATTTGGAGTGAGTTCAGGTGGGGGGGGGGTTGTGAAATCTAGCTAATTGCTAATTAGCAGCACACTATTTGGAGTGAGTTCAGGTGGGGGGGGGGGTTGTGAAATCTAGCTAATTGCTAATTAGCAGCACACTATTTGGAGTGAGTTCAGGTGGGGGGGGTTGTGAAATCTAGCTAATTGCTAATTAGCAGCACACTATTTGGAGTGAGTTCAGGTGGGGGGGGGGGTTGTGAAATCTAGCTAATTGCTAATTAGCAGCACACTATTCGGAGTGAGTTCAGGTGGGGGGGGGGGTTGTGAAATCTAGCTAATTGCTAATTAGCAGCACACTATTTGGAGTGAGTTCAGGTGGGGGGGGGGTTGTGAAATCTAGCTAATTGCTAATTATAAGCACACTAAATACACTCCAACAAAATACATTCAAAATGAGTAGACTAGGTGGATATGTTCCCATCACTTCATGCTGGGAAGGTTATTGAAGGAAACTATACATGCATGACAAAAAATAACAGGAAAAAATTCCAGCATGTGTGAGGATAAAAAGGGGACATTCACACTATATTGCAATGATGGGAAGTAGTGTTTAAAGCAAGAAATACATTACATTATCAAAGATTACATAAAAGAACATGTGATGCTAATAAAAGAAAAATATCTTACCTTAATATAGTCCTTCTGCAGGACCTGGATGATGGCAGAACAGGTCTCTGGGATAATGATCCCCAGAGCCTGGGGGGAGATGCCTGTCGAGAACTTAAGGTCCTGCAGGCTTCTCCCTGTGGCCAAATACCGCAAGGTAGCGACCAGCCTCTGCTCCGGAGTGATGGCTTGCCTCATGCAGGTATCCTGCCTGCTGATATAGGGGGTCAGCAAAGCCACCAAACGGTCAAAAACGGGGTCCGTCATCCGGAGAAAGTTCCTGAAATCCTCAGGATTATTCTCACGGATCTCACGGAGCAAAGGCATGTGACAGAACTGGTCACGCTGAAGCAACCAATTCTTGGTCCATGAACTCCTCCTCGCCCTGTTCATGGACTGGTCTTGGGCTGAAGAATAAACTACAGCACCAAGCACATACAATGCACGAGCTCTACGACGAGTACGTACAGGTAACATGGCTTCAAAACGGTCGGCTGGTCAGAACGCACTAAACAGAACGCACTGAAGAACAGCAAGGCCTGTGAAGAACGACCTGAAAATCAGGAACGAGCGGCCAATAAAACAAAGATTTCTCAATGCCAACTGACCAAACGCACTGAAAAGCAGATACAAACCTCACAAGCACAGACTGAACAACAGTTAAAACGAACTGAAAAATACGAGTCTCACAAGCGCGAATCGTCTCTCACCAAACTTCTACTAACACGAGATAAACACGAGATTAGCAGAAGGAGCCCAAAGGGTGTCGTACGGGCTATTGAACTTCCGTTTTATAGTCTCGTCGGACTTGGTGTACGTCACCGCGTACTAAGCTGTCGTACTTTTGTGTGGTCGTGTGTGTGCAAGTCCGTTCGTAAGAAAGTCTGCCGCAAGTCCGCCGAAGGTACGCCGGAAGTATGTCGGACAGGCTGTCCGACTTTTGTAGCAGAAAAGTCCGACTGTGTGTACGCGGCATAAGTCCTCACAGTTACTCTTGGTGGGCGCTGGAACGGGCCCTGCTGTGAAATATTATATCAAGAATTGTAATTACATGCACATGTTGAACAGGGGCAGAAAAAATGGGCCTTTGGTGGTGGTGGTGGTGGTGTTGCCATAACACTGTAAGACCTCACAGTTACTCTTGGTGGGCGCAGGAATGGACCCTGCTGTGAAACATTAGATCAAGAATTGTAATTACATGTCCCTGTTGAACAGGGGCAGAAAAATTGGGCCTTAGGCACTGGTGCCACAACACTGCAACCCCTCACAGATGCTATAGTTGGAGTGCAGGAATGAGCCCTGCTGCAAAGTATTGCATCAAAAATCGTAATTATACGCCCCTGTTAAACAGGGGCTGAAAAATTGGGCCTTGGGCACTGGTGCTGGTGCCACAACACTGCAACCCCTCACAGATACTGTATTTGGAGCGCAGGAATGAGCCCTGCTGCAAAGTATTGCAACAAAAATTGTAATTACATGCCCCTGTTAAACAGGGGCAGAAAAATTGGGCCTTAGCCACTGCTGCCACAACACTGCAACCCCTCATAAATACTATAGTTGGAGCGCAGGAGTGAGCCCTGCTGCAAAGTATTGCATCAAAAATTGTAATTATACGCCCCTGTTAAACAGGGGCTGAAAAATTGGGCCTTGGGCACTGGTGCTGGTGCCACAACACTGCAACCCCTCACAGATACTATAGTTGGAGCACAGAAATGAGCCCTGCTGCAAAGTATTGCATGAAAAATTGTAATTACACACCCCTGTTAAACAGGGGCAGAAAAATTGGGCCTTGGCCACTGGTGGCGGTGCCCAGAACCAAAAATGTTCTTACAATCTATCAGCATGAAAATTGAGGAGGAAGAGGATTGTCACTCAGCATAACAGAATAGTCACTCAGCATCAGCATAGGCAGTCTTGAAGGGATCTCACATTAAAAAAAAAAATCAATCGTTTACATCAGCATCAGGTGCTTAATAGCTGGTGATCCAAGACTGATTCATTTTTATGAAGGTCAGCCGATCGACCGATTCGGTGGACAGGCGCACCCTGTGATCGGTTACCAAGCCTCCAGCAGCACTGAATGTGCGTTCCAAGAGAACGCTGGATGCAGGACAGGCCAGTAGCTCAATTGCATACTGTGCAAGCTCTGGCCAGTGATCCATCCTCAAGACTCAGTAACCCAGAGGATTTTCGGTGGGAAAGGTGTCCAAGTCAGATCTTGCCCCTAGGTATTCCTGCACCATGTAAATCAGACGCTGGCGTTGGTTGCTGGAACCGATCATACCTTGGGGCTGCGGACTAAAAAATTGTCTGAACGTATCGGTCAGACGGCCACCTTCTCCACCGCTCCTTTTGTGACTGACCAAAGCCTCAGCAACACGTTGTCCAGGAGGACCAGGAAATTGTAACTTCCCAGGCTCTGGAAACGTGTTGCACAAACCTTTTTGCAAGGCCTCCCGTCGATGTTTCATCCTCTGCTCCCTCTGCAATGGCAAGATAAGTCTATGGGTTTCTTTAGACTGTAAATGATCCCTTGAAGACTGCTGCTGATGCTGAGTGCCAGGCTCCACCTCCATGCTGACACAATCCTCCTCCTCCTCCTTGTCCTCTTCCTGTGTGATTGGCGGGCACGCAGGAACACTGTCTGGATAAAGGGGGCCTTGAGAGGTAAGGAAATCCTCTTCCTCCCTCTGACCTGCCTCAAGTGCCCTATCAATTATTCCACACAGCGTGTGCTCCAACAGGTGGACAAGAGGGACAGTGTCACTGATGCATGCAGTGTCACTGATCACCATCCTAGTGGCCTCCTCAAATGGTGACAGGACAGTGTATGCATCCCTGATCATAGCCCACTGGCGTGGGGAAAAAAACCAAGGTCCCCTGACCCTGTCCTGGTGCCGTAGTCGCATAGGTACTCATTGATGGCCCTCAGCTGCGTGTGCAGCTACTGCAGCATGGCAAACGTTGAGTTCCACCTGGTGGGCATGTTACAGATTAGGCGATTCTTGGGCAGGTTAAATTCCTTTTGGAGGTCAGCCAGCCGAGCACTGGCATTATATGACCTGTGGAAATGCACACAGACATTCCTGGCCTGCCTCAGGACATCCTGTAAGCCCGGGTACCTGCCCAAGAACCGCTGCAACACCAAGTTAAGGACGTGAGCCAAACAGGGCACATGGGTCAGTTGTCCCTGTCGGAGGGCAGCGAGGAGATTGCTGCCATTGTCCCAAACCACCATACCTGCCTTAAGCTGGCATGGCATCAACCACCTCTGAACCTGCCCCTGCAGAGCTGACAGAATCTCTGCCCCAGTGTGGCTCCTGTCCCCCAAGCACACCAGCTCAAGCACTGCATGGCATCTTTTTGCCTACGTGCTTGCTTAGCCCCTTGAACGCCTACGGAGCACCGCTGGTTCCGAGGACAAATCAGCACAGGACATGGAAGAAGAAGAGGAGGAGGGAGTGGAGGAGAGAGGTGTGGCAGAATCACCACTAGTAGAATTTTGGGGGAGTGGTGGCGGAAAAACCTCCAACACTACTGCACCCTGTCCTGCATCCTTCCTAGCTGCCAGAAGAGTCACCTAGTGCGTGATTAAAGATAGGTAACGTCCCTCCATGCCTGCTGGACCATGGGTCAGCGGTAATATGCACCTTACCACTGACTGCCCTGTCCAGCGAGGCCAAGCCGGAATCGCCTTCCATGAGAAAAAGTGGCGTTTGGGAACCTGCCACTGAGGAACCGCACATTCCACAAACTCACGGAAGGGAGCAGAGTCTACCAACTGAAAAGGCAGCAGTTGAAGTGCTAGCAATTTAGCCAAGCTAGCATTCAACCACTGGGCATGTGGATGGCTGGGAGCGAACTTCTTTCGGCGGTGCAGCAGCTGGGGCAGGGAAATTTGCCTGGTACAATCTGGTACCGATAGCAGATTGCCCGCAAGTACTTGGCTGTGACACACCTAATTCTACACCTTCATTCCTCTCAGTGCAGCTTTCAGAGAGGACTGAAGGTATAGTGGGGTTGGAGATCCCAGCTTATGAGGAGCAAGGAGAGGTCCGCTTTGTTCTTTGGTGTTGGTCTTTTAGGTACGCTTGCCAATGAACTGCATGGCAGGTCGACATATGTCTGGTCAAGCATGTGGTGCCCAAGCGGGTGATGTTTTGGCCACACGAGATATGCTTGAGACATATGTTGCAAATAGCAGCGGTGGGATCTGATGCACTCGTCTCAAAAAAGGCCCAAACCAAAGAACTTTTGGAATAATGCACAGAGACAGCAGCGCCTGTACATGCAGAGCTCTGCGGTGTGATGGAGTTGGTGTGCTGCCCTTAAGCTGGCCCCTGGAGGGCATCCTGCCTCGTTGGAGTAGTGCTTCCTCCTCCTCCTCCTCTCTCCTATCAGGCACCCACGTGGAGTCAGTGACCTCATCATACCCTCCCTTCTCATCACTGGAGCAAAGCTGGCAGTATGCTGCAGCTGGGGGAACATGACTGCCGGATTGCTGTCCTTCTTGGGCACCCCCTCTCTCTGGGCTCACGTTACTGTCTTCCTCTAGCTTGGTACCATCTTCGGAGCCTTCAAAACACTGGGCATCCTCCTGGAGCATGTACCCAACACTCTGGTCAAACAGTTCGGGGGACTCCTCAGGAGGACATAGTGGGGCTAGGGAAGGAGTGAGTGATGCCACTGAGCCAAGGGAAGAGGCCACGTTGGCAGCTGCTTTGCCAGACAAAGTACCCTGAGCCTGGGTGAGAGAGGATGAGGAGAATGAGGACAGCTTGGTCATCCACTCTACCAAGTCTGCCGCATGTTGCAGCTGCCAAAAAAAAAGGACAAGCGTGTCCCATGGCTGCGTGCTGTTGAGGATGCACTGTCTCCACGACCAGCACTGTTGCCTCTAGACACAGAGCCTGCTTGCCCTCTTTTATTGGCTTGTGACTGTCTGCCTCTCCTTGTTGGCCTTCCAGACCTACTAATGGCCTTCAGTGAGATGTAGCTGCACAAAGCTGGAATGTATATATATATATATATATATATATATATACTGATACTGCAGCTAGCAGAATCAACTGCCTGCCTGTAGTAATATTAGAATGAGAACACCAGCAATTATCTTCAGGAAGCTTTAGGTGCACACTGTGCAGAGGATACAGTACACTAACTGTAAATACTACAACTGCATGCCTGTGGTATTAATAGGATCAGAACATCAGCAATTGTCTTCAGGTAGCTTTAGGTACACACTTTGCAGAGGACACAGTACACTAACTGTAAATACTGCAGCTGCCTGCCTGTGGTATTAATAGGATCAGAACAACAGCAATTGTCTTCAGGTAGCTTTAGGTGCACACTGTGCAGAGGACGCAGTACACTAACTGTAAATACTGCAACTGCCTGCCTGTGGTACTAATAGGATCAGAAGAACACCACCAATTTTCTTCAGGTAGCTTTAGATGCACACTGTGCAGAGGAAACAGTAAGCTAACTGTAAGTACTGCAGCTGCCTGCTTGTGGTATTACTAGGATCAGAACAACAGCAATTGTCTTCAGGTAGCTTTAGGTGCACACTGTGCAGAGGACACAGTACACTAACTGTAAATACTGCAGCTGCCTGCCTGTGGTACTAATAGGATCAGAAGAACACCACCAATTTTCTTCAGGTAGCTTTAGGTGCACACTGTGCAGAGGACACGGTACACTAACTGTAAATACTGCAGCTGCCTGCCTGTGGTATTAATAGGATCAGAACAACAGCAATTGTCTTCGGTTAGCTTTAGGTGCACACTGTGCAGAGGATGCAGTACACTAACTGTAAATACTGTAGCTGCCTTCCTGTGGTATTAATAGGATCAGAACAACAGCAATTGTCTTCAGGTTGCTTTAGGTGCACACTGTGCAGAGGACACAGTACACTAACTGTAAATACTGCAGCTGCTTGCCTCTGGTACTAATAGGATCCAAAGAACACCAGCAATTGTCTTCAGGTAGCTTTAGGTGCACACTGTGCAGAGGATGCACTACACTAACTGTAAATACTGCAGCTGCCTGCCTGTGGTACTAAACGGGTTAGAAGAACACCACCAATTTTCTTCAGGTAGCTTTAGGTGCACACTGTGCAGAGGACCCACTACACTAACTGTAAATACTGTAGCTGCCTGCCTGTGGTCCTAATAGGATCAGAACACCAGCAATTTTCTTCAGGTAGCTATAAATACTGTAAAAACACCTGCCTGCCTGCCTGTCAGTAGGCAGAGAATAATAGGAACGGATCTAGCTAAACTGAATACAGTATATATATATATATATATATATATATATATATATATATATATATATATATACAACACCTAGGATGAATATATATACACAATACACTGTAAGTGCAGCTAACTGACTCACCTGCCTACTCTATCTAACTTAAATCAAAAGACACTTTCTCTCTGTCTATCTCTGCCACACAGGCGGCCTTATATAGTGTGGTGTACTAAACCCCCTGAGCCATAATTGGCCAAAGCCTCCCTGGCTTTGGCCAATTACGGCTCTCTGTACAGACGACGCTGTGATTGGCCAAGCATGCGGGTCATAGTACATGCTTTTCCAATCATCAGCCTGCAATGCACTGCATTGCCACAGTGAATTATGGGCCATGATGCGCCACTCGGCCCATAACATTCGCAATTTGACGAACAGTCGAACATGCCATGTTCAAGTCGAACATGGGTTCGACTCAAACTCGAAGCTCATCCCTATTCCCCTACTCCATCTCAGTATAAATTCAGTACAACTCTTGAGATGGCTTGTGAGGGTAGGCTGGCCACTTCTTGCGCAAAGTGTAACTTTAACTAAGGCACTTCAACAAAAGCACATACAAACATTAGTGCTCCAACTTCAAGTTGTCTGGAAGTTCCCTTTCATCTTTTCTCTTTCCCTCAGCCTTCACTTTCCCCCCTCTCTTCACCCTCCAACATGTTTATACGGATCCTATTCTTTACAATAACCTCATTTTCTTACCCCCCATTCTCCACCCATATTCTGTACATATTTCCCTCATGTCTGCCCTCTCAATATTACTGCACTTATCACCTCCTGCTCTTTCTGAGCCTACACAATATCACCACTTCCAATTTATTGAAGCACCTGTCCTCGTGTAAATCTCGCTTCCACCGCCCTCACCCACCTACTACTAACTTATGGGGATATCGCCCCAAACCTTGGTCCTCCACCAGCTAACTCTTACTCTCAAAATTGGCAGTCTACCTTCTCTGACAGAAACCATAACCTTCTCTCTCTTATCTCAATTCCTCTGCTTCTACGAGTTACCTCCCCTCTCTTATGTACCCTCTGGAATGCCCACTCAGTCATTAATAAGTTTGCCTCTGTCAGTGACCTTTTTCTCTCCAATTCCCTCAATCTACTTGTTATTATCGAAACTTGGCTCCAGGAATCCGACACTGCCCATCCAGCTGCCCTTTCCCATAGTGGTTCCTCTGGACTTCCTCACCCAGACTCAGTGGACGAAAAGGAGGTGGAGCTGGACTTCTCCTCTCCCCACAAAAGCACCTTCCAGGTTCTTCCTACACCTCCCTCTCCCTCTGTTCTTTTGAAGTGCACTGCATTTGTCTTTTTTCTTCAGTTTGTCTGAGGATTGCAGTAATTCACCGACCTCCCAGGCCCAGTGTCACACTTTCTCGATGATTTTTCTGCATGGCTGCCCTCAGGGCCGCCATCAGGGGGGTACAGGCGTCACAAGTGTAAGGGGCCCCGGAGCTCTTTACTGACACCTCTGGCTATTATGTGCATTTGCACCCCTCATGTGATCTGTACTATGCTTCTCAGCAACATGTCAGCTTTGTGAAAATGAGCTGGGACTAGGTAGGAAGATCTTCTTTACAAGTAGGGGCTATGAGAGAAAGAGAGAGGGGCTGTTTGTGTACAGTACAGAGAGGGGCCAGAGCCTTGTGTGTGTACAGGTTTGTGTATGTGAGGGGCTGCCATATATATACAGGTGTGTGTGTGGGGGGGCTGCCATATATATACAGGTGTGTGTGTGGGGGGGGGCTGACATTTATACAGGTGTGTGTGGGGGGGGCTGACATATATACAGGTGTGTGTGTGGAAGAACTGACATATATACAGGTGTGTGTGGGTGGGCTGACATATATACAGGTGTGTGTGTTGGGGGCTGACATATGTACAAGTTTGTGTGGCGTGGGCTGACATATATACAGGTGTGTGTGTGTGTTGGGGGGGGCTGGCATATACAGGTGTGTGGGGGCTGGCATAAATAGGTGTGTATGTGTGGCGGGACTGACATATATACATGTGTGTGGGGGGTGCTGACATATTTTCCATTTGTGTGTGGAGGGCTGACATATATACAGGTGTGTAGGGGGCTGACATATATACAGGTGTGTGGGGGGCTGGCATATACAGGTATGTGGGGGGACTGACATATATACAGGTGTGTGTGTGGGGGTGGAAGCTGGCATATATACAGGTGTGAGGGGGCTGACATATATACAGGATTGAGGGGGGGCTGAGTGCGTACAGGTGAGGTGGCCGGTGTGCGGATTTGGTAGGATGGCCCATGGGCAAGCCCTGGGGAATGTTGGTGGTCAGGCTGGTGGGGGGGGCAAAAATTTCTGATGACTGCCCTGGCTGCTCTACTTTCTCTGCTGTGAAGTACCCGCCATCGTCCTCAATGACTTCAACATTCCAATCAAACATCCTCAATGACTCCAACATTCTCAACTTAACCTACTGTTTAACCTAACACAATGGACACAAACCACCACAGGACGAGTGGAGGGGAGCCGTACTGTACATTACAGAAACGATTTCACAACTTCTGCTGTTCTCGTGTCATTGAGCACAGACATCGAGCTCTTTACTGCCACCTCTGGCTATTATGTGCATTTGCACCCCTCATGTGATCTGTACTATGCTTCTCAGCAACTTGTCAGCTTTGTGAAAATAAGCTGGGACTAGGTAGGAAGATCTTCTTTACAAGTAGGGGCTATGAGGGAAAGGGAGAGGGTCTGTTTATGTACAGGGAGGGGCCAGAGCCTTGTGTGTGTACAGGTTTGTGTATGTGAGGGGCTGCCATATATATACAGGTGTGTGTGTGTGGAGGGGCTGCCATATATATATAGACGTGTGTGTGTGGGGGGGCTGGCATATATACAGGTGTGTGTGTGTGGGGGGCTGACATATATACAGGTGTGTATGGGGGGCTGACATGTGTACAGGTTTGTGTGTGGAAGGGCTGACATATATTCAGGTGTGTGTGTGTGGGGGGGTGACATATACAGGTGTGTGGGGGGCTGGTATATACAGGTGTGTGGGGGAACTGACATATATACAGGTGTGTGTGGGGGGGCTGGCATATATACAGGTGTGAGGGGGCTGATATATATATAGGATTGAGGGGGGCTGAGTGCATACAGGTGAGGTGGCCGGTGTGGGGAATGTTGGTGGTCAGGCTGGTGGGGGGGGCAAAAATTTCTGATGGCTGCCCTGGCTGCCCTACTTTCTCTGCTGAATTCCAATCAATGTTAACCTCAGCCACCTCTCAACTACTCAACTTAACCTACTCTCTAACATAACACAATGGACACAAACCACCACTCACTCCAATGGCAACACTCTCAACCTCATATTCTCCCACCTCTGCACTCCCTGCAACCTCTCTAACATCCTTTTCCTCTCCCCGATCACAACATTATCAGTATCACTCTCTCCTTGTCTCCTACCTCCCATGCCTCCAACCTGCAAACATTATTCACAGACCCCTTCCCTTCTTCATTCTGCTACTGACCGCCTTAATGTTAAAATCACACTCCTCTCCTTCCAAGAACTGGCCACTTCTGTCTACAACATACTGTCATCCTCCCTGGGCACACTTGCGCCTCTCTCTACACTAGCCTTTTTCAACCAGGGTGCCCAGACACCCTGGTTGAAAAAGCCATCCTTGGTTGATAAGCCATCCAATGCCATCCTTGGTTGATAAGCAGGATGTTCGGTGCCTGCACAGCATCCTTGTTTGCCCCTCCCCTGTCAGCACTGGGGTCACATTAGCTGAGTGAGGGAAAGATACTGATAGAGAAGAGAAATACTGGAATAGTAGTCAGTATCAGTGTGTAAAGATATATTTGCTTTGGAAGAATAAATCTATAAATAAATGTCCTACATGTGTACATGCTGTTGGAATATGTAAAGCTATTACTTTTGTTTTTTACATTTTAGAATTGGGTGCCTCGAGATTGTGGGCACCACCTGTGCCCAAGCGACCGAAGGCAGATAATAGCTGACTTTCCCAGTGGTTGCCGGTAGCAACAATAAAGTTCACAGCCAATGACCTACTGAAGGGAGCAACTTTAGCACAATCCCACCTACAGGCACCCGTGTGTTTACCCCGATCACCCCAGGCAACAGTAGACACTTTCCCGCTTACTTTACTGAGTTTGGAGCAAAAATTCGAGATGTCCAGCATTGGCAGAACACTGGACATATTTGTAATCCACAGTGAGATGTCCAGTAATAGCAGAACACTGGACGTATTCGTAATCCATAGGCGCAGTTACCCGGCATGTTTGCCATGGGTGACAGGACATTGCGAACAGTTCCTGAATTGCAGGATTGGTAAAAGTGTCAGTCCTAGCACCGGTTGGGGCAACTGGGTAGCAAGAGCAATAAATAGTGACAGTCCTTGCTGGTTACTATGGATAATGGCACTTGTTAAAGCACTGAAACAGCAGACAGAGCACATAAGTCATTCCCCTGAGTTCAATCCTCAATGATGGCGGAACAAAGCAGAGTTTCCTGGCTCAATCAACCTTGGTTGCTAGGGGCAATGACTGGCAGGTTACCCGACAACAGGTGGTCCCAGAACGTGCCCCCAAATGCAGCAATACCTCCGTAGGGGCCACTGAGTGATTGTGGCCCACCTGTCACCCTGCCCAGCTCGGCATTCACTTTCACACACTCCAAGATAATGAACAAGTCCATTGGCTTTGTTATTTTGTATTTTATTGAGAGATTAGAACTTGGATGGGGTTAGGAAATTCATGGAATGCCCAGAAAAAAGATTATTGCGTGGTTTGGGAGACTATCTCTCTTTCTTCCTCCAATGCAATTCTTCAGGCGCAGCTAGCACATGGTCAGTCCTGACACTGGTTTCAGCCAGGCCTTTAGCAAAAGTACCTTATTACAGGCAGGGACCGCTCGCCCCTATGATGTAGCAAAGAAAGTTCTGGTGCTAGCTGCTCTCTTTGGTGCACTACTGATCCCAGTCAGCCCTTTGCAAACCCTGATAGCCCTCCCAACTGCAGCGGCCAGACTTCCCTGCCAGTAGCATCACAGTCTCTCCCGCTGGCTCTACATCCATCTCAGACTGCACACTCCCAGTCCACTTCAGCATGACTCTCCCAGCTCTCCTGACTGTGCCTGCCACTCACCGACACCTGGTGGATCCCTCCTAGAGACTTGCCTGGCAGTATTCCCCGCTGTCCTCTCCTGCTCCTGTTCAGGACACCACTTGGTTTGTGTGGGGTTCCAGTTCAGCTGCGAGCCCCTGGCCCAAGGTCACCCCCAGAGTGTGGGATTCCCTCCAAGGCCCTGACAGCCTGACACTCCATCTCCAGTTCTTCCACTCAAACAACTCCTTCCCAGCTGGTCTGACTCTAGGTATTTAGGGAGGCCTGCCCCCTGCTAATCCAGGTTGGGGATTGGTCAGGGCTCCTTAAAAGACACCAGACAGCTCCACCCTTCTTCCCATCCTTCCTTCTAGAAGCCTCTAGAAGCAGAATGGAGGTAACCAAAAGATGAAACTAGCTGTGAGTCATTAGCCGACTCTAAGCCACTCCCAGTCCCACAGATCAAAACAAACAGGCCTAGCTTAAAGCTAGGCCTGCCTAAATTTACCTAGTCCTACCAAAAAATCAAACTCTAGCACCTACACTAGGTAGAGGGTGCGACATATATACACTATAATCTGTAATGTGTATTGACCAAAACCTAACCTTCTTTTTTTAACTTCAGTTATTTAAGCCCAACTCCAGATTTGGATACCTCCTCTCCTCCAGTTTTTCTATTCCCCCACTGATGCACCCCTACACTTTTCAGATGTCTTTATTCCAGGAGTGACATTGTGACATGTCATAAAGTGACATTGTGCAACTTGTGATTTTAGGATGAGGTGGGGTGTGACCTTGAAGCCCTGGGCTCACAGGTAATGGTTAAATGATGTGGAACCTAGAAGAGAACTTTTTTATTCTTAAAATGTTGCTGGGGACAAATTATTAAAAAGAAATAAGAACTATGACCAGGTGCCTAACGTATCATGCCTCTATCCCCATATATACCACACACACAGCCAATATTTGCCCATGGGACTTTAAACGAGGCATAAAAAAGTCATAAAATATCAATGTATCGTACAATGGGGACTAATTAGTGTATTTGTTGCTACAGTTTGGCTTTAATAATTTTTAAAATGCATGCATTTGTTTGTTTTCTAAATGGTCAGAATACATACAGTATTGTAGTACATAAATTTGTGCCTGTAGTACAAACAAATTGCTTTCAACTGCATATTTCCAATTGGTGAGTCCAGCAAAGGATATGGCAAGGTCAACACATCCTCGGGTTGCAGATTTATGCACAACCATTGGGAATCACTATTTAAAGTGCATCTCTCTGACTACATACTGATGCCTATAGACATGGAATGTGGCTATAGTGGATGGGGTGCCATCATCCCTGTTAAATATGTGAAAGAGAAATACCCTCAAGGGGTGGGACTATAGCGGTACTGATGTAGAGAACCAAAAAAAGGTAGTAAAAATATACATTTTTATTAATACATGAATGTAGAAAAACATATATCATGGACAATGATCAAAATTAGATGGATGCAGACATGCCATAAAAAGATGTCATAGAAATGCCTAGGTGCCTGTACTTTGTTCTTCTATGATATCTTGTTATGGCATGTCTGCATCCATCTAATTTTAATCATTGTCCATGATATGTTTTTCTACATTCGTGTATTAATAAAAAAAAATATTTTTACTACCTTTTTTGGTTCTCTATATATGTGCCGCTATAGTCCCACCTCTTGACGGTATTTCTCTTTCACATACTGATGTTTAGGCAGTGTCTTGTTCTCAGTTAAACTTAATAGCTTAAAATTCCCATGGAACTAGCATATGAATCAAAGATTGGCAGCTATCATTAGATGCTTTTTACACAGGTATTTTGCTTGGTGATTGAGAATAATTTAGGTTAGTTAAGATATATTTACTGGTCATTTCAGTGTTCTCTTGAGTTTCCTCTAAAAGATGAGGATAGGCTCCTAGCAATATTGTGTGTACACTATGGGGTTGATTTACTAAAGACAAATCCACTTTGCACTACAAGTGCACTTGGAAGTGCAGTCGCTGTAGATCTGAGGGAGACATGCAAGAAAAATGAATAACAGCATTTTTGCTTGCTCATGATTGGATGATAGAAATCAGCAGAGCTTCCCCTAATTTAAGATCTTCCCCTCAGATCTACACTGACTGCACTTCCAAGTGCACTTGTAGTGCAAAGTGGATTTGCCTTTAGTAAATCAACCCCTATATGTTTACATTTTATGAGAACGTATGTATATAGACATACATACACACACGCGCATATAATATACTGTATATTTACACAGTATATACTGTAAGCAAGCGCTGTGCTAGCAATCAGGTTTTTTCTTTGTATAATTGGTAGCGCTGAGCTGAAATGAAGTTACATTACTTGTGTTGCTCTGAGATCATCAACAAACACTATAAAAATGTTGAGCAACTTCTTGAAGTTTAATAGTCAAGAGAATGCACAGAAGCAGGAAAACTACCAGAAGCATTATTCAATTCTCTTATGTCTGAAATACAAATCGCTTTTTGGCTAAGTACATAATACATAATCTATTCATGGTATTTCAGATATTGTGTTCAAGACACTTTAGATTTTTTATTGCTAACATTTCAAGACTGTAAAGAGATTTCATTTTTTTTAACATTTTGTACTGTTTCAAAATTTAGCCCAACGGGTTTCATTTTTTTCTGAGCTCTTGTAATGCAGTTAGCCTATTTGTGAGGATTGTGTCCTGGCACCATTCTGCTTTATTTTACCAATACGTTTTCCAGAAACATCTATTTTGAAACAAGTAGTTTATGCATCTGGCTGCATTTCAAAATAAGGCAAAGGTCTACGAGTGTGTATTTCTATATGTCATCATTAAACTACAGCATAATCTAAAACAAGCTTATATGTACACATATAAGGATGAAACTACATTTTGTTTTATGGTCTCTTCAACAGGGCCACATTTTCAATGTTAAACCTAAATTATAGGTATACATCAAGATGATGGTTACATACATAAAATTTGAAGTGCAGCAGGGCCCAAGGGTAAAATTACTGTTACATAATGTCCTAGGTTATTTTCCTGAAGAATCTCCTTAGGTTATTTTTTCTTATATGGAAATAAGAAATATAAAAATGGTGGTGAGGCACTAAAGGAAACTTAATTGCTAATAGACATAATAGAGTGAATTCCCTGAACCTGAATATTATACATTATATCTACAAATCACCTCAGGAAGCCCCCAAAGCTGATTGATGTGATGTGCTATTCAATGTATGAAATTACAATTTGATGTGGAAGTGCTATGGATCATCACATTTATAATGTGCTTTCCCATACACACTGCCATGAATCAGGGTGCCCGCTCTTGTTGTTTGGTGTCTCCTTTTCCTTTGATGGAAAAACAGATTGGCCATCATAGAATTCCCTGTGAAGATATATTAATGTACACTTGGTATGTACATTTCCATTAATAACTTTCTGATCTTAGATTGACATAAGGTTAAAAATGTTATGAGAGTCAGAAAGCAGCATGAATAAACCAAATCAATATTATCATAAACTAAACTAGGGTGGCAAGCAGTTTAAATATCTGTCTGATTTGTATTGTTATCTGTGGGGACATGCCATCTATCAATTTGTCTTGGTGACCTTTATCACTGGGACTGAAAATGAAGGAAAATCAAAAAGTTAAAGTTGTTACCAGAACAGGAAAAGAGGGGAAATCTTCCAGTAGCGGCCCTTGTTCTGGTTATGGGAATTTACCTTACTTTAGAGAGATATCCTGTCACTTCTTTTGTATCTACAGGACAGGAAGTGATGAAAACTTTCATCAATGGAACACAAACAGCAGAGAACAACTGAAAGGGAGTTAAACTACATTTTCCCTGCTGTAGACAAAACTAATACACGTTTTTAGTTTTGATGTGCAATGAAGGACAGCCCCACCAATAACTGATATTGCCCTGCACTTCCTTATGGCTTGACAAAAAAAAATGACATTATCCATCATTGCTCAAAGGAAACTCCTTAAAATTGAACCTGTTACCATGGCCGGGACAAGGGGTGGGCAAAAGGGACGGCTGCCCTGGACACTGTGATATAATGCGAGGTGGGGGGGTACCACAAGGAGGTTGGGGGAGGGAATTTTTGTTGGGAGGGGAAATTTGGGGAGTTGTGCTTTGAGTGGTGATTTGAGAGGGAAGACAAAATTTGTGCTAGGAGGGGGAATTTTGGGGGTGGTGCTAGAAAAGGTAATATGATAGGGGGAGGGGGGTTGTGCTAAGAGGGATGATTGGGGGGATTTGTGCTAGGAAGGAGGGATTGGGAAGAATTTGTGCTGAGAAAGGGGATGGGATTTGGAGTGGGGGGAGAGGATTTGTGCTCAGAGGGGAAAATTGAGAGGTTGAGGATTTGTACTAGGAGGGGGGAATATTTTTTGGGAGGTGGATTTGGGCTGGGGGCATATGTGAAAGGAGAGGTTTCGGGTTGGGGGGAAGACTCATGCTTGGAAGAAAACTTCAGCCGGGGGGGGGGGGGGCAGATTTGTATTGTAGGGGGATTTATGCTTAGAGGGTAGGCTTTCAGAGATTAGTGCATGGGGGGTGATTTTTGCTGACACATAGTGGTCATACATCTTGGGGGGAAGCAATTTGGCATGTTCACCCTGGGCTCTAGATGACCTTGCCTGTCACTATATGATAGTTATATTACAGCCATCCTTTAAAAAACAACAAATACTTACTTGCCAAATGGGTGACAAACCCAATCCTTGCTACTGTGGTAGAGCTACAGACACTGCTGTCATCCAACACTTCTGGGTGACAGGTAGCTTCCCTGTGCTGTGCACAGAAGTCCCTCTTGTCAATTCCCTTATTACTACAGTGGGGGGTAGGCTATCTGACACACCCAGGGAAGTGGAGACAGCTGTCCTGGGCAGAGGTATGATGACTACCAGTTTGCGGGACACTTGCCAGGGCACAGCCAAGGTGGGACAATTAGCAGAAAAACAGGACTGTCCCTGCAAATTCAAGACAGTTGACAAGTAGCTCTGCCAAGGAGCAAAGAATGAAGTCGCCACCTATTGGGCAAGGATTCCTCCTATACACTGAGCTAACCAGTTTCATATATTTATGGGATATAAATCATAGCTCCAATGAATATTCATACTTAAAGTTTGTTAACAGTTTACAAATGACAATCCCACCTTCCAACTTAATGCATTACTACATGGAGGAGGCCTGTCTACAAACTGCTTCTTGTTTTGATGAGGACGAGAAACTGAGATTTTAGACCTTGCCAGTGGTGGGAAACATGCAAAGCCCAAACCCAACCAAAACTTTTACTTTGTTCTGTGTGAATGGGGGGAAGGGTTAGACCCTCTGAGTGTGAAGACACAGACAGCAACAAAAGCAATTGTTTTGGTTGATTTAGAAGGAGTTTGAGCACTGGTACCCAACACATGGCCTGTGGGCTTCTATATGCAGTCCCCAAGATAGCGGATACCTTATGGGCAGCAGAGTGGCAGCGGGATGTCAGGTGTTGCAATACTCTCTGTGTTCCAGCACTCAGCACTGAAAGAGACTACAGTATACAGTGCATGGAGTTGCCTCTACCCACCGCACAAGTAAAGACTCGGCCTGGGGAGACCCAGTGCTGGTGGTGACTATTATTGAGGTCACTGACACCAGTGCTAGGGGTTATTATTGCATCCACTGACACCAGTGCTGGGGCTATTATGTCCACTGACACCAATGCTGGGGGTTAGTATTGCACTCACTGATACCAATGTTGAGGGTTATTATTGCGACCCTTGACATCAATGCTGGAGGTTATTAATAAATCCATTGATACCAATGATGGGGTTATTATTGTGCCCATTGACACCAATGCTTTGGTAATTGAACTCCAACTTCTTCAGTGTGTATTGCGATATCCTGCAGTGCAGCATAACAAAAATCTGAATCAGTGAGCCAGGGACCAGAAGTTTTTTTTATTCAGAGGCTGATTGAAAGAGGAGCCAACAGGTCCATTTTTTGTGGTTTCTTTTCAAACTTTCCCAGGCAATATGTATGAGTTCCTCTATTTTAACAATTTTATTTAACAAATCTGTTATACTTACCTGCCTTGTGCAAGAGTATTGCACAGAGCAGCCACGGTCCTCTTCCTCTGGGGTCCCCTGCCAGCAGTCCTGATTAATTAATTTATACAAGTATTATACAAGTATGTACTTGTGTTAATTAATTAATACAAGTATTACCAAGCTTCTTGCTATGGGGGCACTCATGTGGGCTCGATACCAAGCTGTCAATTGACACACAGAGTGTGGCTCTGCTTCGCCCCCTGCTGCCTCCTCACAGGCAGTTATTGAAAAAAGCAGGCAATGGCTCTCACTGCTGTCTCCATGTCCAGTGAGGAGGGAGAGAGCGGAGAAAGCCACTGCTCTCAGGCACAATGCTGGATCAAGATCGGGCTCAGGTACTCAGCATAAGGGGAGGGGGGGGTGTCTGTGCTGGGCAGGAGTTGAACACTGAAGGTTTTTTATCTTAATGCATAGAACACATTAGGCTAAAAAAAAGAAAAACCTTCAGCCTTTAGAACCCCCTATTCTTCTTGATTTGCTTATATCTCTGTGCATGTAAGCTGCATATGACCTTCTGTACAGTGGACCTTATAGTAAATGTACATGTTTAACCACTTAACAACCGGCCCATAGCCGAATGACGGCTACAGGGCGGTTGCTTAACTCCAGGAGGGCGTACTATGATGTCCTCCCAGAATTCCGCTCTCTAGAACATCCATGGCCGCCGGGTACAGAGGACACGGACATACGGATTGCGGTAAACGGCCGCTGATTGCGGCCCTGTTTACCATGTGATTGCTGCGTCAAATGACGCAGCAATCACTTGTAAACAAACCGGCGTCATGACGCCGGTTCCTCTCTCCCCTCTGTGTACCGATCGGTACAGAGAGGGAGGGATCGGGTGGCAGCAGCGCTGTGGGCTGCATCTGTAGTGCCCACAGCGCTGCTCTGTGACACAGAGCCACACTCCATCCATCCATGCTCAGCCATCCCTCCATGCTCAGAAATACCCTGCAATTCTCTGCAATACCCTGTGCAATACCCTGTGCAATACCTTGTGCAATACTCTTCAATACCTTGTGCAATACTCTGCAATATCCTTTACAATACTCTGCAATACCCTGTGCAATATCCTGTGCAATACTCTGCAATATCCTGTGCAATACTCTGCAATATCCTGTGCAATATCCTGTGCAATACTCTGCAATATCCTGTGCAATACTCTGCAATATCCTGTGCAATACTCTGCAATACCCTGTGCAATACTCTGCAATATCCTGTTAAATATTCTGCAATATCCTGTGCAATACTCTGGTAGTATCGCCGTACTCAGGAGGAGTAGGAGAATCTATTTTGGAGGGTCATTTTCAGTATGTACATGCTATGTGTTAGAAATATTGTATAAATGGACAACTTTGTGTTAAAAAAAAAAACAAAAAAACGCTTTAACCACTTCCCATCCGCCATCATATGACGTCCTAGAATCTGTTATCTGAATGATGCCTGCAGCTACAGGCATCATTCAGATATCAGCTTTTTCAGCCGGCGATTCCCTACACCATAAGAATGATCATAGCTGCTTTTCCACAGCTTGATCGTTCTTACGGGAGGCAAGAGGGGACATCACCCCCTCCCACCACCCTCCAGTGCTTCTACCGACTCACCGCTACGATCGAAGCCAGGATTTTTTTTATTATTTCAGGCTTCCCAGCCTAGAGGTGAGATGTGGGGTCTTATTTACCCCATATCTCACTGTAAAGAGGACCTGTCATGCCATATTCCTAATACAAGGGATGTTTACATTCCTTGTAATAGGAATAAAAGTGATCAAAAAATTAATTTTTTGGAAAAAAGTGTCAAACTAAAATAAATAAAGTAAAATGAACAATACAAAAAAAATTTTTTTTAAAACACCCCTGTCCCCGTGTGCTCGCATGCAGAAGCGAACGCACATGTAAGTCCCGCCCACATATGAAAACGGTGTTCAAACCACACATCTGAGGTATCGCTGCGAACGTTAGAGCGAGAGCAATAATTTTGGCCCTAGACCTCCTCTGTAACTCAAAACATGTAACCAGTAAAAAATTTTAAAGCATCGCCTTTGGGGATTTTTAAGTAGCGAAGTCTGGCGCCATTCCACGAGCGTGTGCAATTTTGAAGGGTGACATGTTAGGTATCTATTTACTCGGCGTAACTTCATCTTTCACATTATGCAAAAACATTGGGCTAACTTTACTGTTTTGTTTTTTTTAAAACACAAAACTGTTTTTTGTTTTTTTTTAAATGCATTCGAAAAATTGCTGCGCAAATACTGTGTGAGATAAAAAGTTGCAACAACCGCCATTGTATTCTCTAGGGTCTTTGCTAAAAAAACATATATAATGTTTTGGGGTTCTATGTAATTTTCTAGCAAATAAATGATGATTTTTACATGTAGGAGAGAAATGTCAGAATTGGCCTGGGTGCTCCAGAACGCCTGAAGGTGCTCCCTGCATGTTGGGCCTCTGTATGTGGCCACGCTGTGTAAAAGTCTCACACATGTGGTATTGCCATACCTGGGAGTAATAGCAGAATGTGTTTTTGGGTGTAATTTGTTGTATGTATATTATGCGGTGTGTGAGAAATAACCTGCTAATATGACAATTTTGTGAAAAAAAGAAAAAAATCTTGATTTTGCAAAGAATTGTGGGAAAAAATTACAACTTCAAAAAACTCACCATGCATCTTTCTAAATACCTTGGAATGTCTTCTTTCCAAAAAGGGGTCATTTGGGGGTATTTGTACTTTTCTGGAATGTTAGGGTCTCAAGAAATTAGATAGGCCGTCAGTAATTCAGGTGTGATCAATTTTCAGATATTGGCACCATAGCTTTTGGACTCTATAACTTTCCCAAAGACCAAATAATATACACCAATTTGTACTTATTTTTACCAAAGATATGTAGCAGTATAAATTTTGGCCAAAATTTATGAAGAAAAATTACTAATTTGCTAAATTTTATAACAGAAACAAAGAAAAATTCATTTTTTTACAGAATTTTCAGTCTTTTTTCTTTTATAGCGCAAAAAAAAGGCAATGATTAAATACCACCAAAAGAAAGCTCTATTTGTGTGAAAAAAAGGACAAAAATTTCATATAGGTACAGTGTTGCATGACTGAGTAATTGTCATTCAAAATGTGAGAGCACTGAAAGCTGAAAATTGGTCTGGTTATTAAGGGGGTTTAAGTGCCCAGTGGTTAATACCATTAAGATTACATTCATTACAGTAAGTTTCTATATTTTTAGACACTGGTTGTTGTCCAAGGTTCTACAAATATTGTTGACTTTTAAAATCTGTACGCTAAAGTTTGACCTGTGAGGTCATTGCCCAGAGCAGTTGATATGCCTATGTGAAATTTCTTAGCAGCTAGTAAGCTAAATTTTACTAGAATTTGACCTTTTGGGGTCAACTATATTACTCTGTGGTTGTTCTGTGGTCTAATGCCCCGTACACAGGGTCGGATTTTCCGATGGAAAATGTCCGATCGGAGCGTGTTGTCGGAAATTCCGACCATGTGTAGGCTCCATCGGACATTTTCCATCGGATTTTCCGACACACAAAGTTTGAGATCAGGGTATAAAATTTTCTGACAACAAAATCCGTTGTCTGAAATTCCAATTGTGTGTACACAAATCCGACGGACAAAGTGCCACGAATGCTCAGAATAAATAAAGAGATGAAAGCTATTGGCCACTGCCCCGTTTATAGTCCCGACGTACGTGTTTTACGTCACCGCGTTCAGAATGACTTTGTGTGACCGTGTGTATGCAAGACAAGTTTGAGCCAACATCCGTTGGAAAAAAATCCTAGGATTTTGTTGTAGGAATGTTCGAACAAAGTCCGACCGTGTGTACGGGGCATAAGAGTGATGCTGTGGTGAAATTGAAAGACTACAGGTCATGAGAATCAATTATAAACTATGACCAACTATTAAATAAAAATACCCTCCCTCAAACCTTCCTTCTGGGAATTATTGAAGAAGCATGGAATTCAAACTCAAATTGGGTCTTTAAAATCAGTAAATAGACATTTTTTCTAGGAGGATCAAAGAAAAAAAAAGGATCTCCTAGAATGGAGTGGTTGCAGCGCTAGTAACAGTATATGAATGAAAATAGAAAAAAAACAAAAAAAATTAAAATGTATTTCAAATATTCAGAAGTGTTGAAAAATCTGAAAAATATTGGAAAACTAAGGCAGGGTCTCAATAACGGAATTTAAGCGACTGCGTAGCAATATTATATGTGAAGTATATAAAGCTTATTGATGCAATATTAAATTCTATAAATGGCAAATGGTTCAAATAACAATATTAACCCCTTCCCGCCAGAGCGTACGCAGATGTGCATACTCGGCTTTCGGGGGTTATACAGGGATGATTCCCGCAGCTGCAGGCATCATCCCGGTACTGTTTTTTTAGAGTCGGTGATCGGCTTTCCTGGGATAACAACCGATGCAGCTAAAAGCTGCTCAGCTGTTATACCGGAGGAGCGGGAGGGGACGTCCCCCCCTCCCACCGCCTCCCGTCGCTCTTACCGGGCCTCCCGTTCCATCGGCCCAATGACCAATCTGCCGCCTCCGGCAGCTAGTGACAGTCTGGAACGAAGCCCTGAGCGGCTTTGTTCCAGCCTCCTAATAGTAAACGCGGAAGCGGCGTGATGACGTCACTTCCTGTTTACTCGGCTGCCAATGTCGCTGGTTTTAAAAAACTATACAGTATTCAGAATCCCCGAAAACGGTGTTTTAGACCCCCGATCCCTCCATAAAGAGTACCTGTCACCACCTATTACTATCACAAGGGATGTTTACATTCCTTGTGACAGCAATAAAAGTGATCACATTTTTTTTAAAAAACACAATTTATTAATATAAAAATAAATAAAATAAATAAGAAAAAAAAATTGCCCTTGGGTGGACCTGTGACACTGACGTCATCACGTTTTGTCTCTTCGAAAAATATGGTATAGCGAGCAGCAGGCAGAGGAAGTCCGAGATGATGCCACGATTTTGATGTATTGATACTGAGCTTCATTTTGTAAGTGCAATCTTTTTGACCTTAATAAATATCTTTTTACATACTACACTATGTGTGCAATTTTTTGTTTATGTCTCTGAGTGCCAAGGATCCAGCAGTTTGGGACACACACATAGGTTTTTGGGAGACTTCCCTGTGCTTGGTGAGACCGCTGTTGTGGTCATTTTTGCGGGTAAGGAGACTACATACTCACTTTGGGTGAAAAGCTTGCTTGGAGGAAGGGTCCCTCATCTCTTCACGGCTTTGTGTTTTCATCAAATTTCTTCACTTGCATGGACACCTTCTATGCACCTATGCACTTTCCCATACCATCTGATGCTGCAACCTTATATGAACGCCACTTCAGCTCCCGCTGCGAGGTCCATGCCTCCTGTGCACCTCAAGCCAGTCACCACATGCCGTATTCACTGCTACCTTGGTAAGTGTGCTTGGTTAACCATTCATGGTTAAATAATATTTAATTCCTATCCACCTCTACACAGAATTGATTAAACCATATTTACATCTTCTATAGGTAATTTATTGTATCTGCTACTGATGAGTGAAAGTATTCATGAAACGCATCGAGCTATAAGCCACACCCGATGTTACATTTCATCTATCATGTTTTTACCTTTCCATATCATGCGATCACGGATGCAGTGTCAGGCAAGCCACCTGGTACCTGCAGGCTATGCCATCGTTTAATATATAATTAACTTCATTACTATTGTGTATTTATTATGACATGTGTTCATTTATATGTAAGTTTATTTATGTTTACATTTTGTGCAAGTACAATTGTGTATATATATGAAATACATTTTCTACTATGTTACAAATAAAATTCCTTCATTTATACCTGCTTCAACTGCTTCGTATAAGGTCCCAAATCCCCTTAATATGTACCTGAATTAGGGATGGAGGCACCAACCCATACCTCATACAAAGTCCCAAAGCCTCCCCTTTTAAACTAAAAATTAATTTATATATCGTGCCTGGGGGCCCCCTTAATGTGCCTGTAAAGTGGCGCATTTGTAACATATACAGAACATGCTACAGAAAAACTGACACTTCTAAAGAAAAAAAATCCCATTTAAAATGACTCGCGGGTTACAATTGCCGGCACCTGGCTATTAAAAAATAAATTAAAAAATGGTGTGGCCCCCCCCAGTCCATACAAGGCCCTTCAGGTCTGATATGGATTTTAAGGGGAACCCCATGTCAAAAAAAAAAGGCATGGAGTCCCCCCAAAAATCCATATCAGACCCTTATCCGAGCATGCAGCCTGGCAGGTCAGGATGGGGGGGACAAGCGAGTGCCCCCCATCCTGAACCATACCAGGCCAAATGCCCTCAACATGGAAGGGTGGGTGCTTTGGGGCAGGGGGGCTCTGCGCCCCCCACCCCAAAGCACCTTGTCCCCATGTTGATTGGGACAAGGGCCTTTGCCCAATAACCCTGGGTTGTGGTTGTCTGGGTCTGTAGGCGGGGGGCTTATCGGAATCTGGAACCCCCTTTAACAAGGGGGCCCCCAGATCCCGCCCCCCCATGTAAATGGGTATCGGGTACATCGTACCCCTACTCATTCACCAAAAATGTGTCAAAAAGTAAAAATCACATAAGACAATTTTTGACAAATCCTTTGTTAAAAAATAAAAAAAAAGTGTTCCACGATGTAATCCACCGTCAATCATGCCGCCCGACGGACCCAAAAAATAGGAAAAAATGAAAGCGCTCCACCTCCATTGGAGGATACCTGCCGTATGCGCTCTCTTCCTTTTGGCAGCTTTTATATAGGCAAGGGCGGGGCCACCTGGTGATGTAACTGGGTTGCCCCGCCCCCTTCTGATGCCATGTGACCCACAGACCCCCCCGACAACCACAGCCCAGGGTTGTTGGGAAGAGGCCCTTGTTCCCATCAACATGGGGACAAGGTGCTTTGGGGTGGGGGGGCATGTTGAGGGCATGTGGCCTTGTACAGTTCAGGAGGGGGGCGCTCGCTCGTTCCCCCATCTTGATCTGCCAGGCCGCATGCTCAGATAAGGGTCTGGTATGGATTTTAGGGGGAACCCCACTGCGAGCTGCACAGTGCATTTTGCACCCTGGTTGGGCAAAGCAGTATAAGCAGGTTTTTAAGGTGCGGGGCCGGGAAGCCGGCCATGGCGTCGTTAATAACCAATGGGTCATGAGCTGTTAATGTTCTTTCCTGACAGCTGAGTAAAAAAAAAATTGCTGGGGGGGAGGCAGAGCCCCACTGCCCAGAAGCAGCTGTCCCCCTATGTTGAGGGCATGTGCTTGCCCCCTTTTCCTGCCGGGCTGCTTGCTCGGATAAGGGTCTTGTGTAGATTTTAAGGGGGGACCCCACGTCGGTTTTTTTTTTACATTTTGGCGTGAGGTTCCTCTTAAAATCTATACCAGACTCAGAGTGTGTTGTAAGAGTCTTGTAAAGACCCCCTAATATTGGCCTTACTTTGTGCTTTACTGTGACTTAACTTAGAGTGATTCTTTAACATTTTCTTTTAGCTGAACAGTCTCATATGTGGCAACATTGTTATCATAGAAAAGATGATACTGAACGAGAGAAAAAAATAACCAATAACGTGTGGAACGGAGAATGCTGGCAGAGGTTAGTATAGATTTGGGATATGGGAGCAAAAAAATTCCCTCAGATAGATGGGTACCGTTAACTCATTACATATTTGGCATAACCTTTTAGTTGGTATAGGAGTAATATTATATATAGGGAGTACACCCTTGAGATGGATACATACTATCAACTTGTTGTATGATAGGTATAGTTTTCCTATCAGGTCTAATTGTCTTAGACAATGTTCACTTCCTCGCAGTCACACAAGGCAAGTAAGTAACATACCACATATTGTTTTTCCATTTTAAAACCACATTTATTGACCTTTAGCCTAGGTTCACATTGGTCCGATTTTGGCATGCGATTTGACATATCGGCGGCTTTATCCGGCAATGGCACCATACAAATCAGAGCGGCGCCGACTTTGTTGCGCTGCACCAATTCCCAAAAGTAGTTCTTGTACCACTTTTGGTGACTCCGGGAGGCGATTTGTATAGACATCTGTGCAGGAACCCGCACAGATGTCTCTAAAATCACTCCCGAAGTCGGACAGACATGTGGGTATGAAATCGTGCATTTTCAGCTGAACTTGCATGTTTTCTAACCCGCAGTCAGTATGAACCTGGGCTTAAACAGATAACATTTATCAGTGCACCATCTCCTAAATGCACACAGGTAAACTGCAATGTCAGCCAAGCACCTCCATACAATATTCAGCTTGACTTAGCATAGAAAACCTGCAATTTCAGCTACTTCCTGGTCCATGCACGATGACGTCACTAAGCCCAGCCCAACACATTTCATCACAGTGCCTGACACCTGCCGTGTACATGTCCGGGGTTTCCTGGCCATTTAAGTGAATATGCTGGGTCTTCTCAGTGGAGGATAAAGATGTTGCGTGTGCAAGCATCCGCTGCTTCCTTAGAAAGCTTTGAAAGTGGAAGTTGTCACAATCATTCACGACAAATGCCCCAAATGTTCGACACTTGGAAAAACTGTGACTATTCAGAATTAACTTATGATCAGACAGAACACTCAGCTCATTCCTACTTAAAGCTGTATCAAAAAAGAAATTAGATCCTCATGGTTTGAGGATACTTTTACAGTCAGCCTTCCAGGAAAACTTTAAGTTTCCAAGAATGTGGTACTCAGATTGGCCAAAAAAAGTGACATTTTATTAAAAGCTAACATGAAAATCCTTTCCATCCAAGACCAGAGTACAACACGTAGTAAATATTCTCTGGTATCAGTAAGTATGTGTTGCAAACCAGACTACAATTTTTCTTTAGCGTAATGTCCTTTTAAAGAAGTTGGGGAGAGTCCAGTGTTATAAGTGGATAGGTGATGCTGAAATGCTGAAATTTGCATATTGCCATCCAATAGTGTGAAGGTGTTGCTGGTAAAGGGTGTCTAAATATTGGGCTGGGGGTTTCTACACACCAAATGATTTCCATGGCCACCTTGGATTGTGATAGGGGTAACTAACTGAGATGTTGCGAAGGTTGAGGCGGCAAGATTTGGACAGTGATTGGACGTGGGGCTTAAAGGAGAGTTCAGACTCCAGGACTACACCTAGGACCTTGGCATGCAGGGATGGCCATATGGTTGTGCCATTGATTTTGACAGAGAGATCAGGGGAAGAGGCATGTGGGGGAGGAAAGATAATAAGTTTGGTTTTGGATAGATTACATTTGAGGAAGTGGTGTGACATCCAGACTGATATATCTGATAGTAAATTAGGGATATGTGAGGAGACTGAAGGAGTGAGCTGAGGGGTACAGAAATAAATTTGGATGTTGTCAGCATAGAGGTGGTGTTAGCCCAGCTGACCCAGGGAGGAGGTGTAGATTGAAAATAGTAGAGGTCCAAGAACAGAACCTTGGGGGACCCCAACAGAGAAAGGAAGAGGAGAGAAAGAAGTAGAATTGTAAGTAATGCTAAAGGTGCGGTTGGATAAGTAGGAAGAGCACCATGGAAGAGTAAAGTAACAAAGACCAAAGGCATTGAGTTTTTTAAAGGGGGAGGGGGTGGTCAACCGTATTAAATCAGCAGAGAGGTCCAGGAGTAGGAGTACAGAATAGTGTCCATTGGTTTTGGCCGTTAGTAGATTGTTTGTTAGTTTTAGGAGAGCAGTTTCTGTGGAGTGTTGAGGATGAAATTCAGACTGAAGGGGGTCAAGTAGGCTATTATCAGCAAGGTGGTTGCTCAGTAGGTTGTAGACCAGACGTTCAAAGAATTTGGATAAGAAGGGGAGCAAGGAGATGGGGCATAGGTTGTTAAGATTGAGTGGGTCCAGTGAGGGCTTTTTAAGTATGGGGCTGACAAGTGCATGTTTTAGAGAGTTGGGGAAGATGTCAGAAGAGAGGGTTAGATGTGGTTGGGATGTGGGTTAGAACAGTGGTCATCAAGTCTGTCCTCAGGGCCCACTAACAGGCCAGCTTTGCAAGATAACTGAAATACATGATAGGTGATAGAATTTGCTGCTCAGTGATTGCAGTATTCTAGTCCGCATCTCCCCAAGGTAATACATAAAACCTGGCCTGTTAGTGGGCCCTGAGGACAGGGTTGATGACCACTGGGTTAGAGAGTGTAGAATAGAGCCAGAGGGTGAAAGTAGCATTTGCGAGGAAACAGGATCTGGAGGGCAGGTGGTAAGATGGTTGTTAGCAAGTAGTTTAACAACCTCGTCTATAGTGGTGGGGTTGAAAGAGGGTAGGTAATGATTGTACCTGTGGGCATGAAGTGTAAAGCGTGGAGGATATCTGAACAGTAGAGATCTCCTCGTAAATTGTATCAAACTTCTGTTTGAAGTGATTGGCGATCTCCTGGGTAGTGAGTGAGTTGGTGGGCGGAGGCAGTGGAGGATGAAGTAGAGAGTTGAAGTTAGAGAAGAGTTGACGGGGACGGGATCATAAGGTGTTTATGGGAGAGATAAAATAGGTCTGCTTGGCAGTGAGGAGGCAGGAATTGTATTTTTGGAGGGCAGATTTATACTGGTTGAAATCTTTCTGAAGGCCCGTACACATGATCGGACAACAAACATGCAAATTAGCTGTTTTGGAGCAACATCCGACTGTGTGTACGCTCCATCGGACAAACTTTTTCTGTTTCCATTGGACTTTTGTTGGCTGTGCGAACGCACAAACTTTCCGACAACAAAAGTCAGATGGAGCAAAGTCCGATCATGTGTACACAGAAGCATCAGACTTTTGTACAAACTACAGTACGCGGCCGCGAGGATGTTTCCAGCGGGTTCTCAGCGACAGGGTACTATACATCTCACGCTGGCTGCAATAGGAAAAACACATTGCGGTCAGCGCGAGAGAGAATTCCCCTCTGGGGGCATACCAGGCGCTTGGGTCTGGTATGGATTTTAAGGAGAACCCCCTATGCCAAAAAACGGTGTGGGGGTCCCCCCAAATCCATACTAGACCCTTTTCCGAGCACACAGCCTGGCCGGTCAGGAAAGGGGGCGGGGACGAGCGAGCGCCCCCCCCCGAGCCGTACCAGACCATATGCCCTCAACATGGGGGTGGGGCTTATTTAATAAGGGGGCCCCCAGATCCCGGCCCCCCCACCCTATGTGAATGAGTATGGGGTACATCGTACCCCTACCCATTCACCTAGGGAAAAAAGTGTCAATAAAAAAACACACTACACAGGTTTTAAAAGTAATTTATTAGGCAGCTCCGGGGGTCTTCTTCCGACTTCAGGGGTCTTCTTCCGACTACGGGGGTCTTTCATGCCTCTTCTCCCTCTCTCCGGTGTCGTTTCCGCGCTCTCTGGTTCTTCTCTGGTGCCTTCTCCCGGGCTCCTCCACTATCTTCTGCTCTTTTTCTTTTGCTAGCGGAGGAGCCCAGTCTTCAGAGATGTCTCCTTCCCTCTTCTCTTCTTCCGATGTTGACACGACGCTCTCTCTGGCTGTAACGCTGTCTGGGCGCTCCGCTATGACTTATATAGGCGGTGACCCTGCCCCCTATGACATCACAGTCCTGGGGCATGCTGAGACTGTGATCTCATAAGGGGGCGTGGTCATCGGATGACATGACCACAACCCCTTATGAGATCACAGTCCCAGCATGCCCCGGGACTGTGACCTCATAAGGGGGTGGGGTCACCGCCTATATAAGTCCATTGCGGAGCGCTCAGAGAGCATTCCAGCTGGAGAGAGCGTTGTGTCAACATCGGAAGAAGAGAAGAGGGAAGAAGACGATCCAGAAGTCCAGGCCATCGCTAACAAAAGAGTGGCAGAAGATAGTGGAGAAGCCGGCAGAAGATCCGGACGCCGGGAGAAGACGCCGGGGAGACCCCCGAAGTTGTAAGAAGACCCCCGAAGTCGGAAGAAGACCCCGAAGTCGGAAGAAGACCCCCGGAGTCGGAAGAAGACCCCCGGAGCTGCCTAATAAATTACTTTAAAAACCTGTGTACTGTGTTTTTTCATTGACACTTTTTTCCCTAGGTGAATGGGTAGGGGTATGATGTACCCGATACTCATTCACAAAGGGTGGGGGGCCGGGATCTGGGGGCCCCCTTATTAAAGGGGGCTCCCGGATTCCGATAAGCCCCTCACCCGCGGACCCCGACAACCATCGGCCAGGGTTGACGGGAAGAGGCCCTTGTCCTCATCAACATGGGGACAAGGTGCTTTGGGGTGGGTGGGGCCACAGGGCGCCCCCTCCCCCAAAGCACCCACCCCCCATTTTGATGGCATGCGGCCTGGTACGGCTCAGGAGTGGGGGGGCGCTCGCTCGTCCCCACCCCCTTTCCTGACCGGCTGGGCTGCGTGCTCGGATAAGGGTCTGGTATGGATTTGGGGGGACCCCACGCCATTTTTTCGGCATAAGGGGTTCCCCTTAAAATCCATACCAGATCTAAGGGCCTGGTATGCCCCTGGAGGGGAACCCATGCCGGTTTTTTATTTAAAATTTGGCGTGGAGTTCCCCTTCAAGATTCATACCGAACACAGTGCCTGCCATTGGCAGGGATCTAAGGCGGATCCCCACACCAGTGTGAACCCGGCTCGCAAGGTGTCAATCTTGCAGATAAAAGTGGCGATATTGACACAATATCAGACAACAATACAGAAGTTGACCAAAGGGTGGTGGTAAAGAGCTGAAAAACCATGTGATTTGGTGAAAGTTGGCTGGAAAAGTCCTGCCGTCTGTATGCAATACAAACTTATGGCCAACACCCTTTGTACAAAAATCCAAGGGAAAGCTTGTACAAAGTCCTATCGTGTGTATGGGGCTTGAGAGTTCGTCTTACGCCATATTTTTGGATGCACACAAATGAAAATGTACTTCTGTGCTTTAAGTGGAGAAAAAAAAAACAACTAACTCATAAGGCTTTGTTTAAACTACAATTTGACATAACCTTATTTTTTATGCCGGATGTAGAAGGATGTGTAAATTAAACATTCTAATGAAAGAAATCACTCAGTTTGATTACTAAAAATATCACAGACCTACAGAGGATTGAGTCAACATTTCAAACATTGTGATATGCTGCTTTCATGTTTTAAAAACTCTATTTTGTTAATGCCCCCCCAAAAAATGTTAAGATTCTATAAGCAAAGCTTGTTGCAACCTGATTTTTATGGTAAAAACAAGATTAACAAGTCAAACGAAAATAGGATGTGCTATTTCCATTCTCTATTCTCATAGGAAGAGGCACTTTTGAATAAAGACATGATAAATATGTAAAAGTAGTTCAGTAGCTCATGCAGAGATTTGGGGCATGGAATACTTACCGTAAAAAAGACTTTGTTAAGCCCACTAGAGAGAACAGTCTATTTACAGATGTAATACAGTATATGAAGGTTTAAAATAGTCAGTTTTGAAAAGAAAAGGGAATTTTCTAAAAAGAAGCAAACCATCTGCATCATACAAGATCAAGTTTTAACTTTTTCAAAAGTTATTTTGACACTCAAATAATTCTGCTAGGTAGAATAAATTGTTATTATGCCACTGCTAAGTAATAGATAACATATGATAAACTAAAAAATAATTGTCTTGCCTTCTTGTGACAATCAGAAATAAACATTTTAAAGGGCAATTGCCCAGACCTCCACTTAGGGTCAAAAGACACCAGTTCATATATAAGGGATCATTAATCTGTGTAGGTAACATAAGTGAGACTGGGTGAGAGGGAGGCAGAAATAGTCATAGAGACAGGCAGACAAGTTGGAGACATCAAACTGTATTTTCTACAAGGAAAGGAGGGAAGTATTTTGGATCAAACTCCAGGAGGAGGGAAGTATTTTGGATCAAACCCCAGGAATGCTTTTCCTGCATGGATTAAAACTGATCTCCTGGAAAAAAAGGCTAAACATAAATAGAAAATACATATTAGGAATTACATATGTAATGTATATAAGGGAGTGGTTTTACCTGCCAATTCATTTGTATTTCTAGTGAACTTATAAGCATGCGCAGGGGGTGTGCTTGGCTTTACCCCATCTCTGTGACTATCTCTTTCACCTGGTTGGCAAGGTCTGCCTTCAACTTTCTACATGGCTGCAGTGTTCCTGTAGTACCTGGCACACAGCACGCTGAGGCTTGCAGCTGGCAGGGGCTCTCAACTACGCAGTATCTCCCCGGGCTGAGGAGGTGGTGGGCGGGGTAGAGGTGTGGCCAAACTCTTCCTCCTACACAACTACATATGTGGCTGTATTGGCTGATTGAGCAGCTGAAACTGGGAAGGAGGCGGAGCAAAGATGGCAGCCTGGTAGTCTTCTACTTCAAGTAATGGGGTAAGTGGCTGAAGGGTGGAGGTCTACCTTTATTACTGCAGGGATTTCCTCTATGCTCCATCTGTATTACTTCCAGCTTTACGCTGCACATATAAATCTGGAGAACTTCTCCCAGCCCTCCCACTACATACTGAGAGAAGGGTAGAGAAGGAAGCGCCACCTGAGTGTAGTATTAACAAATGATGTTTAATGACACCAGGTAAAAACACACTTACAGGATAAAAACATATAAAAGGCTCATCTGTATAGGTATGTGGTCCTCGGTGTTCCCTCTGATCCTGTGGTGGTGACGCTGCAGGGATGCTGGGCTGCAGAAGGTGGATTACCAGCCGGGAGCTATTGAAGGAGCAGTGGCTCTGAGTGCGTAGCCTTCGCTCAACCTCTCTGCTAGCCCTCCTCCCTGGACGATCCCTCCCCTGGATACCGAACCCGGAAGCAGACGGACGACCTGTGACGTAATGCACGCTTCATGTGCGCTCCACGCCGGCCCCTAGTCTCTTCCTGATGGCCACAGAAGGAGCTCCCGGCTGGTAATCCACCTTCTGCAGCCCAGCATCCCTGCAGCGTCACCACCACAGGATCAGAGGGAACACCGAGGACCACATACCTATACAGATGAGCCTTTTATATGTTTTTATCCTGTAAGTGTGTTTTTACCTGGTGTCATTAAACATCATTTGTTAATACTACACTCAGGTGGCGCTTCCTTCTCTACCCTTCTCTCATCCATCACAGAGCCAGCTCTCTGAGGAAACAGCAGCCGCCTAGCCTACCAGCCTACTTTAACCATTACACTACCGGCTACCACTTAACCCTTGAACTTCTAGCCTGTCCCCTATGGACTAAGTTGCTCAGCCCTTTATATCTCCTGTTATATATGGACTTGTGTGTTTGCGCTTACAGTTACCAATACTCTCCCACTACATACTGCCTACTGACTGGCTGTCCTCATTGCACACTGCAAGTCAAAACATAGCCAAAGTTAAGTAACCGGAATGGATAGTCAGCCAAGCCAGAAGTCAGGGATCAATGTAGTGGAACAGCAAGCAGGATCTGGAGCCAGAAGGGATGTCAGCAAAGCCAGTCTTTAAACAGGAACACAGGGGAAAGTTTCTTGTGATGTTGACCAAGGCGAAGGCAGAGCTCCTCTGGACTGGACAGCTTAAGTAGGCAGGACTGACGAACAGGATATCATCAACAGCTGAGTAACTGTGGAGAGAGATGGGAGCCGGCAATTAGCCGACAGCTGAGCGGCCAGCTCAGAGAAGGAAGGGATGAGCCCAGCCCTGACAGTACCCCCTCCTCAACGACCGCTCCCCCTCGGAGGACCACCAGGCTTGAGGGGAAAACGCCTATGGAAATCACAGAGGAGGACGGGGCATGTACGTCCGAGGATGAGACCCAAGAGCGTTCCTCCGGACTGTACCCTTTCCAATGCACCAGGTACTATATGCGCCCACTGAACCTACGGGAGTCAACAATGGACATTACTTCATACACCTCATGGTTCTCAACCTGTACAGGGTAAGGATGTGGCACCGAGGTGGTAAAGCGGTTGCAGACCAAAGGTTTTAATTAGGAGACATGAAATACATTTGAAATACGCATGTTAGAAGGAAGGTCTAATGCATAAGCCACTGGGTTAATCCTGCAAATACGGAAAGGCCAAATAACCTGAGGTGCGAACTTTAGTGAGGGAACACGAAGTCGGAGGTTGCGAGATGACAGCCAGACCTTGTCCCCAACCTGGTAGGAAGGCGTAGGCAGGCGTCTGCGGTCAGCATGGAGTCTGTACCTATCATTAGCATGACGCAAAGCCTCCTGGACTTGTGCCCAAGTGGAGCAAAGACCATGGAGATGCTTCTCTAATGCAGGAATACTCTGCAGAACAAATGAGTCAGGCAACATGGAAGGACGGAAACCATAATTCGCCATAAACGGGGACAATCGGGAAGTAGTATTCAAGACACTGTTGTGAGCAAACTCTGCCCACGGTAAAAGGTCTGACCAGTTGTTATGGTGGTCAGCGATATAGCAACATAGGAATTGCTCCAAGGACTGATTGGCTTGTTCTGCGGCCCCATTAGACTGGGGCCGCAGACTAGAATACGCAGAGGAGAAAGCTGAATTCCCAACTGTGCACAAAAGGCTCGCCATAACCGGGACACAAACTGACTACCCCTGTCTGAGACAATCACCTTGGGTAGCCCATGTAAGCAAAAGATCTCCCGAGCAAAAATGGAAGCCAATTCCTTAAAAGTGGGCAACTTCTTAAGAATACAATGTCACAACTTTGAGAACCGGTCAACCACCATAAGGATAACTGTGTTGCCCTGGGAGTTGGGCAACTCCACAATGAAATCCATAGACAGGTGGGTCCAGGGCCTCTCTCCATTGGGTATGAGTTGTAGGAGGCCCACTGGAAGGTGTCATGGAGTCTTACTCTGAGCACACACGGAACAGGCAGTTACGAAGGCAGTTACACAAGCACTTAGTAAAAAATGGAGCTGCGCTAAAATAAATGTGGAAAAAAAAGCAACAAATGAGCCAATGCGTTAAACACTAGTAAAAAAGTATGAATGATTCCGAAGTGTGGAGGCAAACAAACCCCAATATAATACCCTGTGAGTATAAACACATAAATGAAAATAGACAAAATTGATTATCTATACAAATGAAGTGTGTACAAGAAGGGGTGAAAAACCCAAACAAACACAAAATTGAAAAAACAAAAAGTGAGTCCATGTGTTGTGGATTATACGATGGAAAAAAAACAACGCAAAAAACAACAAAAAAGTCCATGCAAGTAGTGTACTCAAAAAACAACAAAATAGTCCATGCAACATGTGTAAACTTGATCACGGTGAAAAATCAATTCGAACCACCACAGAATAGTGCAGGGAATAGGAAAGATGCCTCCACCTACAGCCACACTGCCGCTTAGCGGAACTGAGTGGTCCCTTATAACAGGGGACCCAAGAACGCAGATGGCTAATAACCCAGCCTGGGGTCTCAATGGAAGACAAACAGCTCCTCACTTGCAGCAGCGATACACTCAATGCAGTCAGATGGTGGAATCCCTATAAAAACAGAAGAATGCTCGCATAGTGTAAAACCTTATAAACTTTAATAAATAAAAGACGAATGGACACTTACAGCATCGTAGAACAAATAAGGCAAAGAGAACGGTGAATTGATTTTTTACCGTGATCAAGTTTACACATGTTGCATGGACTATTTTGTTGTTTTTTGTTTTTTGAGTACACTACTTGCATGGACTTTTTTGTTGTTTTTTGCTTTGTAGGTTTTTTTTTCCAGCACGTAGACTAGGCCACCAGAATTGTTGGGAAAGGGCCCAAACAAGTTGATTCTTCCCAGGGTGGCCAGCAGCCTTGGGAGAATGGTAAGTCTGGAGCACGGCAGTACGGACACTCTCTGGGACAAAGCAGCGGCCACAAGGTTTCTCAGGCGGAGCATGGACCTGAGCAGCATTAATCTTGTCACCCAAAGGAGAAGTGAAACTGGTGCGAACCGTAGCCAGAATACGATCAGGAGGAATCACAGGAACCGGAACCGACTCCAAATTGGATGTGGAGGAAAATTGTCGTGACAAGACGTCAGCCCTTACATTCTTAGTACCGGGTAGGAATGAGACAATGTAATTGAAACTTGACAAGAAAAGAGCCCATCGCGCCCTTCTGGGAGAGAGGCATTTAGCTTCAGACAAGAATGTGAGAATCTTATGGTCAGTAAGAATGAGAACTGGTACAGTGGTACCTTCAAGGAGATGTCTCCATTCTTTCAGGGCTAAAATGTTCACCAACAGCTCTCTGTCACCAATTTCATAATTGCACTCCGCAGGTGACAATTTCTTGGAGTGGCCACAAGGATGCATAGCGCTCTCAGAGGTAGGACGTTTAGACAGAAGGGTGCCAATACCTGTCTCAGAAGCATCAACCCCAAGGATAAAAGGTAACATAGGATCAGGATGTGCCAACACAGGAGCAGAAACAAAGGCAGCCTTGAGACTCTCAATGGCCTTAATGGACTCCAGAGACCAACTCTGTGGGTTACCGTCCTTTCTGGTCATATCAGTCAGGGGCTTGACCAGAGAGGAGAAGTTACGAATTAACTTCTGATAATAGTTGGCAAAGCCCAGGAAATGCTGCAGAGGATATAAACCCATGGGTCAGGGCCACTGTAGGACTGCCAAAAGTTTCTCTGGGTCCATCGAAAAACCAGCAGTGGAAATGACATAACCCAGGAATTTAACCTGTTCACGATGGAACTCGCACTTCTCCAGTTTACAATAGAGATTGTTCTCTCTTAGTTTCTGAAGCACATGACAGACATTTGTGTGATAGTTCTCCAGGGACTTGGAAAATATGAGGATATCATCAAGATAAACCACCACACATAACTGCAACAAATCTCGGAGGACATCGTTGATAAATTCCTGGAAAACTGCCGGGGCGTTACAAATGGCCAAAAGGCATTACGAGGTACTCATAATGGCCTGTTCTGGTATTAAATGCAGTTTTCCACTCGTCACCCTCCTTAATCCTCACAAGATTGTATGCCCCTCTCAAACCAAGCTTTGTGAAAACCGTTGCTTCCTTGAGGTGGTCAAATAACTCCGTAATCAACTGAATCGGATAGGCATTCTTAATCGTGAAACGATTGAGACCCCTATAATCAATACAAGGTCTCAGTTCACCACTCTTCTTCTTCACAAAGAAGAAACCAGCACCAGCAGGAGACAAGGATTTGCAGAATTAGACATTGAGAAAGTGCGTCTGCAACATACTCCTCCATGGCCTTATCCTCCAAGACCGACAAAGGGTAAACCCGGCCACGAGGGGTTATGGCACCAGGTTGAAGGTCAATTGCGCAATCATTTGGCCAGTGTGGAGGCTTGACCTTTGTCAAAGACATCACTTAAATTGCGGTACTCCTCCAGCACAGAGGAGAGTGAAGAGGTGCACAGAACCTTGGCTACCTTCTGGAAGCATGTCTCACTGCATTGTGGTAACCAGGAGAGAACTTCAGAACGGAGCCAATCAAAAGAGGGGTTGTGCCTCTGTAACCAAGAATAACCAATAACCAGCGGAAACTTAGATGGGGAAATAATCCAATTCCATGTTATCTCATGGTGAAGAGCCCCTACGGCCATGGACAATGGAACAGTCTCATGAGTCACATGGGCAGGCTGTAGAGGTCTTCTGTCAACAGCCTCAATGGCAAGTGAAGTGTCATGCAGCTGCAGTGGAATCAAGTGCTTCAATACAAAGGCAGCATCAATGAACAGGCCTGCAGCCCCAGAGTCGATTAGAGCCTGTATCTCGACAGACAACTCAGCCCAAGAAAGGGTAACCAAAACCAGGGGCTTATCCTTCTGGATAACTGGGGACGAAACAACGCCATCTAAGGTCTGTCCATGACAGGACCTCAAGGTTCGGGCGTTTCCTGGATGGGTAGAACAAGACTTCAAAAAGTGACCTGCCTGGCCACAATAAAGGCACAATCTCTCCTTCCTCTTAAAGGTTCTCTCATCCATAGAGAGAGACGCGTGAAGTCCAAGTGCATGGGTTCATCTTTCCAGACCTACTCGGTACCAGGAGGCATGGGAGGTAAGGGTGGGACTGCAAAGTTCGTAGACAAATTTATAGGAGGCTTCCACAAGCGCTCCTTAAAATGGAGTCTTTCTCTGAGTCTGGAGTCAATGAGGATGGCAAACGTGATCAACCTCTCCAGCTCAGTGGGTATATCTTGGGCTGCTATCTCATCCTTGATGGTATCCGAGAGACCATGAGAAAAAGCAGCCACACGGGCCTCATTGTTCCAAGCAACCTCTGCTGTCAGAGTATGGAATTCAATGGTGAAATCGGCAACAGTACTCGTACTCTGTTTGATGGACATGAGGCACTTGGCAGCAGAAGCGGAGCATGCGGGAACGTCAAATACCCTTTTAAAAGAAGCCACAAACTCAGGGTAACTCAAAACAACAAGTTTTTGGGTTTCCCATGGAGGGTTTGCCCAGGCCAAGGCTCTCTCAGAAAGCAAAGATATCATGAAACCTACTTTGCAAAGTATTTCTCAACCTTGCTGAGAAACCCTCTGCACACAACTGGATTACCCCCAAATCTCTGGGGAAGCGGAGCAGAACCAGGCATACCTCTTATAGAGCTATTACTCAAGGCAGGTGCCTGCACAGAGGCTGGAGCAGCAGCAGGGACAGCCTGCAACACAGGTTGTACTGAAGCAGCCACAGTGGGAGATTCCAGGTGAGCCATGCAACTCGGGAGCATTTGTAATGTCATGGCAAACTGATCCATGCTGTGATCCTGCTGTCAGGTACTCACCAGAGCTGAGATGCTGAGAGCGGCTCCCCTCGCAACTGAGTGCTCTATACCCCTGGAAGTGGCACAGAAGGTATCGGACACAGAGGGGCAGGGGTCGCCAGCAGGTAGGAGAGGCGAGAAGATCTTCTGGTAGAGGGAAGGACCGTGCAGAGAAGACTGAACTGATGAGAAAACCCAGCCGAGGCTCAAACACCTTGATCTGGAGATGGTAACTGAAGCAAAGTCTGATGAGGAGGCCGAGGGTCAAACACAGTGGTCCAGTAGAGAGAAAGTCCTTTTAACAAGCCGGGGTCATGCACTATTATCAAGCAGAAGAGAAGTCCTTAGAACGGGCCGAGGGTCAAACACAGGGATCAGGCAATAGCAAGTCCTTAGAACAGGCCAGGGGTCAAACACAGGAATCAGGCAGGAAGAGAGGTCTGTAAAGCAAGCCAAGGTCAAGTGCAGGAGATGTTCAGAGATGGTCAAGACGATCCGGGTCACAGCAGGCAGGTACAGGAAAACAGAACTTGGGAACAGGAACACTGGAAGCTGAAAGGGCAAACCAGCAATGAGACAAGAAACAAGACTGCTTTTTATAGGACCGCCAGGGAGACTTACGCTGTGCGCTCAGTAGTGTTCTCTGGGGGATACCCCTTCCATTTAACTAAGTATTGTACCCGTCCCCCCTTTTTCTGCAGTCTATTATTGCCTCCACTTCAAATTTTTCTTCTCCTTCAATCTTAATTGGTGGAGGAGGTAGTTTTTCTCTTCCTGGGAAAGAGTTGGGGATGACCGGTTTTAGTAAAGAAGCATGGAACACCGGGTGTATCCTATAAGAACTGGGCAAGGTTAGTTTGAAAGCCACAGGGTTCACTGCCCTCTTAATTTCAAAAGGGCCAATGAACTTTAGGCCTAATTTACGTGACGGGCAGGGTAGTTTGAGATTGATAGCAGATAGCCACACTTTATCTCCAACTTAGAAAATTTGGGTTGCTCTTTCTTCCTCTATTATAGTATTCTTCATAGCTGTTTTGGGCCTTCTTCATGGCTTCTTGAAACTGCAAGAAATTTGTTTGGATAAAATGTATTTGATCCTGTACTGAAGGAATTGCAACTTCGGGGATGGAATCTGGTAGGAAAGAAGGGTGAAAACCAAAGTTTGCCCAGAAAGGCGTTTGGTTGATGGCAGAGTGTATGGAATTGTTGTAGGCAAACTCTGCACAGGGTAGAAGAGTAGACCAGTCATCTTGGGAGCAGGAGCAGAAACAGCGGAGGTATTGCTCTAGAGTTTGATTAGTCCTCTCTGTCAGGCCATTGCTTTGTGGATGATATGCAGAAGAGAGGGAGGTTTTTATTTCTAGAGACTTGAACAGATCCTTCCAAAATTTTGAAGTGAATTGAATTCCCCTGTCGGACACAATGTTGTGAGGAACACCATTAAGTCTTACCACTTCTTTTATATATTAGATATTTGCAGTAGTTTAGGCATAAGGAGTGCCTATTATGGGCAGGAAGTGTGCCATTTTTGAGAGGCGGTCGACAACCACTAAGATGGTAGTAAACTTCTCAAAGGGGGGCAGGTCAACGATAAAGTCCATAGAGACCTCTTTCCAGGGACGTTCAGGAACGGGCAAAGATCTTAAAAGTCCCCATGCCTTGGTGTTTGACCCCTTACTGCTTTGGCAAGAAATACAAGATTGTACATAATTTTTGCAGTCTTGTCTCCAACCCAGTTACCAGAAGGAGTGGTTGATTAACTTAGAAGTTTTCTGCATTCCAAAGTGTTCTGCCAGCTTGTGGTCGTGAAAAGTTTGCAAAATCTGAAGTCTCACCGGAGGAGGAACGAATACCATGTCTTGGGCCCATAACAAACCGTCTCTCTTTTCCAGGGAGGATACTTCGGGTCCAGTACATTGACTGGAGGCCTGTTTGATGGCCGATCTGAGATTGGGCTGAATAAGGCTAAGGAAGTTGTGTGGAGATAGGATGGTTCCAGGTTCTGTTGATTCATTGATTTCTGGAACATACAGGAGAGTGCGTTCTTCCCGTTCTTAGAGCCAGGTCTATAGGAGATATGGAAGTTGAACCTGGAGAAGAATAAGGCCCAACGGGCTTGTCGAGGTCTAAGTCGCTTGGCTGTTCGTAGATACTCCTGGTTACGGTGGTCCATAAAAATCATGATGGGTTGGGATGCCCCCTCCAGCAAATATCTCCACTCTTCCAAGGCAAATTTTATGGCTAGTAACTCTCACTCCCCAGCATCATAATTTTTCTCCGGAGGGCTGAGTTTATGAGAGGCAGTCACCAGGTGGAGCAGTGCTTTTTGGCCACTTCTTTGGGACAGGATTGCTCCCATTGCCGACTCCGAGGCATCCACTTCAAGTACATTGGGCAAAACTGGATTGTGATGTTGGAGAATAGGAGCCGACATGAAAAGTCTCTTTAGTTCATTGAAAGCTTCCTGGGCTTCCTGGGACCATTGGAATCTAGCCTGCTGGAGGGTTAGTTGAGTAATGGGGAGATGATTGAAGATAACCCTTTAATGAATCTGCGATAAAAATTGTCAAAGCCAACAAATCCTGGAATCACTTTTTTATCTGAAGGGGCTTCCTGGGTGGCTTTAACTTTTTGTGGGTCCATTGCGACCCCTCCTATAGAGTTGATAAACCCGAGGAACTGGATGGTATCCTTCTCAATTTCACATTTCTCCCTTTTCAAGTATAGGCCATGTTTTCTGAGGATCAAGAGCACCTTCTTCACATGGATATGATGTAGTTCTACTGTGGTGGAAAAGATCAAGATGTCATCAAGATAAACAATTACAAAGTTATCCAGATACTCACGGAAGATGTCGCTGACCAGATGTTGAAACGTAGCCAGAGCGTTACAGAGCCCAAAAGGCATCACTAAATATTTAAAGTGCCCGAATCTGGACCTGAAGGCTGTCTTCCACTCGTCTCCATCACGTATCCGAACAAGATTGTATGCACCCTGGAGATCTAGTTTGGTAAATATTTGAGTGGTTCAGAAACTTTGGAAAAGTTCAGGAATAAGAGCGAGCAGATACCTGTTCTTGATAGTAATTTTATTAAGCTCCCTACAGTCCACACAAGGCCTCAGGGATCCGTCTTTCTTTTCGACGAAAAAGATTCCTGCTCCAGCTGGGGAAGAAGAAGGACGGATAAATCCTTTTTCAAGATTCTCGTCGATGTAGGAGCGAAGGGCTTCTAATTCGATCTCTGACAGAGGGAGAATGCGGCTGAAGGGGATCTTGGACCGGGTAGGAGATCGATAGGGCAATCATTATGCCGATGGGGTGGCAAACTGTCAGCTTTCTTTTTATCAAAAATGTCCAGAAATTCATGATATGCTGAGGGGACATGCTGGAGGCTATCTGGTACAGTATGTATAGCTAAACAGGGAGCAGTTCTGTTGTTTTTTGACAAAAGGCAATGCTGAGAGCAATACACGGAGGAGAAGAGAATTTCTTTCTTGCTCCAATTGATCTGAGGATCATGGGCCTGCAACCATGGATATCCCAGGATGATTGGAAACATGGGTGAACTTATAATGTCAAAGCAAAGAAATTCTTTATGGCCAGAGTCTGTGGAAGTGAGAATAGGCTTCGTTTCCTGAGTGACAGGCCCCAAGCAAGTTAGGGACCTATCTGCCAGAGGTATTTGCAGACATTGTTTCTTGGCTTGTAGGGGGATGTGCAGGCTTTGGGTTAGGGATGCATCCAGGAAGCAACTGCAGGCTCCTGAGTCAACGATGGCCAGCAGCCGATCCTCCTCTTCCGCCACCTGCAATGAGACTGGGAGGACAAGGTGAGAATGGTTTGATCTAGCAACTTGGAAGTTCATGGCAGACTGTGGACGGCACTTACTAGGTCTCACGGGGCAGTTGCGCAAGAAGTGACCGGCTCCCCCACGGTACAAGCAAAGGTTGGCTTGGCGCCAGCGGAGTCTTTCATCGGGAGAGAGCGGGGACCGAACTAAACCCACTCTCATGGTGAAGACTACATGCCCCAGATTGGTGACAAGTGGCTAATAGTACAGATACGTCTCTGCGAGTATATTAGAAACATCTGTTTTCAGCGGATTCAGCAGACTGAGCTTGCTCCTCTATTTTTTTTTTGCAACACTCCAGATGACGTTCATACTGACATTTTAGTCATTGGTGTGTATTTTTCTCCCACACAAGGAAACTAGGAAATTTTGATGCATAACCCTCAATTTTTTATATTTATCCCAATATAACCTTATAAAATGTGTGAACAAAAATCTGAAGCCTAAATACTGTATTACAAAAGGTCATTTATTCATTCGCCGATTTTAAGGCGCTTAGCAGATGATGTCTGCAAGAGATATAATCTTGAAGCCATATATAATTTGTATATGACATTTTAGTTGCAAAACCATGGCACTTAAGAAGTATTTTATTGATTTCCTCCCTAGTTATACTTTGTCCTTTTGTTCAATCTGTCATCCTTTAACTATTTAGAATGGAATTCTTTAACTGGTTATCTGAAATCTGCTAATTCGCTTTTAAATCTCAAGTAAACTAAAAAAAAAAAAAAAACATATAAAAACGTATTGTTTATTAATACACGTGTTGCTGTTCTCTCACCGCTTTGTATGCCTAATTAACAGTACTGCATGTAAGAAATATTCATTTTTCATTTTATAGATGAAAACCTGTTAATATATAGTAAAACATATCCTGTTTAGAAATCCTTATAATTATTTGTATAGGTTTAACAACATGTGTATTCTGCAATGTAAAATAAACGGTACTGTTATTAAAGAACCATACTAACAAAAAGGAATGACCTGGCTAGGTCTTTGTATTTCCTGATTTCAGTCAGGTGACCATGCATATGTACAGATCAACTTATCATATGCATGCTCCTGTGTGCAAAAAGTTAAATTAAAAATGAAGTCCAAGAAAAAGTAAAATAAGCTAGAGAATTGCTAAAAATATCAATGAAACATTGCAACTGCACAAAAGTCATGGAGCTACCATAAAGTGAATCTTTACATTGTCTTTATAAAAGGCACAGCACCTGCTTTTACCTCCACTAGAGATGAGCACTGGCATGTTCAGATACTAGTCAAAACACATCTGAGCACTCCCACCATCAAGTTGTCACTGTACTTGGTCAAGTGGCCGAAGAATTCCCCACATGTATACATGCCCCTTGTATACGTGCAGCTGCAGGATGGAAAATGCCCCCATTGCTTAAGATCGATGATCCTCAGTGACCCCAAAAGATTTGGCTGCTCAATGACCAGGCCATTTTTCGCGATTCAGCACTGTGTCGCTTTAACTGACAACTGTGCGGTCGTGCGACACTGTACCCAAACAAAATTGAAGTCCTTTTTTTCCCACAAATAGAGCTTTCTTTTGGTGGTATGTGATCACTTCTGTGTTTTTTATATTTTGCGCTATAAACAAAAGAAGAGCATCAATTTTGAAAAAAAACAAAATATTTTCTACTTTTTGCTATAATAAATATCCCACATTTTTTTTCAAAAAAACAATTTTTTTCCTCAGTTTAGGCCGATATGTATTCTTCTACATATTGCTTGTTTTGCGCAAAAGTTATAGCGGCTACAAAATAGGGGATAGTTTTATGGCATTTTTATTATTATTATTTTTTTTACTAGTAATGGAGGTGATCTGTGATTTTTTTATCGGCACTGTGATATCACGGCGGACAAATTGGACACTTTTGACACATTATTGGGACCATTGACAATTATACAGTGCTATAAAAATGCACTGATTACTGGATAAATGTCACTGGCAGGGAAGGGGTTAACACTAGCGGCGATCAAGGGGTTAACTGTGTTCCCTAGGTGTGTTCTAACTGTAGGGGGGATGGGACTGAATAGGGGAGGAGAGAGATCGGTGTTCATATTTAGTATGAACACTCAATCTGTCCCCTCTCCTCTGAAAAACCGGGATCTGTGTGTTCACTCGCTCTGTCATGAGCGATCGCGGGTGCCCGGCAGGAATGATATTTTTAGCCATTTTTAACATTTACAAAAGGAAAAGAAAAGTTTAAAATTGCCATCAAATGACATATCCCTCCTATTTCTTTAAAAAAGAAAAACAATGGCACACAGACACCAAAGGTCCACCAGATAAATACATACCAGACCCCTAATGCCGCATACACACGAGCGGACTTTACGGCACACTTTGACCGGCGGACTTTTCGACGGACTTTACAACGGACTTTCCGAATGAACGGACTTGCCTACACACGATCAACCAAAGTCCGACGGATTCGTACGTGATGACGTATGACCGGACTAAAACAAGGAAGTTCATAGCCAGTAGCCAATAGCTACCCTACGTCGGTTTTTGTCCGTCAGATTAGCATACAGACGAGCGGACTTTTCGACCGGACTCGAGTCCGTCGAAAAGATTTGAAACATGTTTCATTTCTAGGTCCGTCGAACTTTTGGGGAAAAAAAGTCAGCTGGAGCCCACACACGATCGAATTGTCCGACGGACTCCGGTCTGCAGGACCAAGTATGCCGTAAAGTCCGGTCGTGTGTGCGCGGCATAACGGTCTGCTATGTGTTGCGGGGGAACTTTGCAGGGGTCTGTGTGCTGTTTTTTTTTTTTTTAAAGAAGCCGGCAATGAAGTTTCATTTTTTAGCCATTTATTAAGTGTCATTTTCTTCTTTGTAAATGTAATTTTTCCTGTAGCACATCCTACAGCAATGCAAGCTAGGCAGAGAAGGTTCCACCGCTCAGGTAGGCTCCAATCAGTGGACAAGAGAGGCTAGCAACATCCTTCAAGAGGAGAGTCCCAGGTGCTGGCTGATGCGAGGTAAGGCAGAGAAAAGTGAAGGGATCTGGATCTGGGTCTGATGATAAGTGCCTTTATTAGTGAAAAAGTTGGATCATGGAGGTATACAAAAACACCACTTATCATCAGACCGGTGTGCGGCTTCCAGATCCCTTCGCTTTTCTCTGACATCCTACAGCAAGAATGAAAAAATTGCATAGCACCCCCCTTCCCCCCCAATACATACCAGACCCTTTCAATCTGGTATAGATTTTGAAGGGGTACTTTGTGCGAAAAAAACCAAAAAAAAGTGTGAGGTCCCCCTATAAAGACATGGCTGCCCCCCCCTCTGCTGAACCATAGCAGGGCACATGCTCTCAAAGCGCAATGTCCCTATATTGATGAGGAGAAGGTTCTCATCTCCACAACACTTGCCTTGTGGATGTGAGGGCCTGAAGGTGGGGCTTATCCAAACATGGAGGCCCCCTTTATTAATAAGGGAAGCCCCAATTCCACCCCTCCCAAATAAATATGTGGCCATATTTAGGCAATATGCTGGGATAGTGGTGACATTATTGCCCAAATGTGGCCATATGGCCATTCCCTGTCCATTTGCTTAGCAGCTGATACTTCCTTAGCAACCATTGACAACTGGAAACTGAATGCCCTAAAGTTCCAGGGTTTGGTTCACTGAGCTTATCCCTCCTTATAAAGGGAACTGTGGGAACTACAGTAGTAACCATGGTTCATGTATATCTTCCCAACTTAAACCAACTGTTGTTTCTTAAACAATTTCTACAGGTCTTTTCAAAGCAAAGTAAAGGTCATTTGATCTTTGTTGGTGACTTACATTTTGTGTACAACCCTTTAGAGGCATTTCACACCCTTCTTACTCCTATATTATTAAGCTAAATGCTGAACTTCATTTAGCTAATTTGGTGAATACCTGGTGCTTCACACATCCCAGTGACAGGGACTACACCTTCTACTCTTTGACGCACAGTACCTACTTGCATCTGGACAACGTTATTCCTCACAAAGATATGTCTCAGATGATTACCACCTCAGTTGATTCTTTATTTTTGTCTGATCATGTCTAGCTTCATATCTAACTATATTGACTCAAAAATGTCCAGTTGATGGCTGAATGAGGCCCTCCTTCAGGACCAGATCACCATATCCAAAGTGACCCAGAGGTTTGCCTCTTACTTCAGCTCTAATGATTCCCCAGAGCTGAGCCTGCTTATTCCTTGGGACACTATCAAGTGTACAGTAAGGGGTGTTTTCTGAAACATGGAGTTAAGCCCCATACACACGATAGGACTTTGTACAAACTTTCCCTTGGATTTTTGTACAAAGATTTGTCTTGCATACAGACGACCTGACTTTTCCAGCCAACTTTCACCATATCACGTGGCTTTTCAGCTCTTTACCACCACCCTTTGGTCAACTTCTGTATTGTTGTCTGATATTGTATCAATCTCGCCACTTTTATTGGCGAGATTGACACCTTGCGAGCCGGGTTCACACTGGTGCGGGGATCCGACTTGGATCCCCACCAATGCCAGGCACTGTGTTTGGTATGAATCTTGAGGGGGAACTCCACGCCAAATTTTAAATAAAAAACGGCATGGGTTCCCCTCCAGGGGCATACCAGGCCCTTAGGTCTGGTATGGATATAAAGGGAAACCCCCTACGCCAAAAAAACGGCGTGGGGGTCCCCCCCAAATCCATACCAGACCCTTATCCGAGCACGCAGCCCGGCCAGTCAGGAAAGGGGGTGGGGACAAGCGAGCGCACCCCCTCTTGAGCCATACCAGGCCGCATGCCCTCAACATGGGGTTGGGTGCTTTGGGGGAGGGGGGGCGCCCTGCGGACCCCCACCCCAAAGCACCTTGTCCCCATGTTGATGAGATAAAGGGCCTCTTCCCAACAACCTTGGTTGTCGGGGTCTGCGGGCGAGTGGCTTATCGGAATCCGGGAGCCCCCTTTAATAAGGGGGGGCCCCCAGATCCCGGCCCCCCACCCTATGTGAATGAGTATGGGGTACAGCGTACCCCTACCCATTCACCTAGGGAAAAAAGTGTCAATAAATAAAACACACTACACAGGTTTTAAAATTAATTTATTAGGCAGCTCCAGGGTCTTCTTCCGACTTCGAGGGTCTTCTTCCAACTTCGGGGGTCTTCTTCCGACTTCAAGGGTCTTCTTCCGACTTCGGGGGTCTCTCCGGCGTCTTCTCCCGGTGTCCGGATCTTCTGCCGGCTCCACCGCTATCTTTCTATGACCACGCCCCTTATGACCTCACAGTCCCAGCATGCCCCAGGACTCTGACCTCTGAGCACTCCGCGATGGACTTATATAGGGGTGGGGTCACCGCCTATATAAGTCCATCGCGGAGTGCTCAGAGACCATTCCAGCTGGAGAGAGCGTCGTGTCAACATCTCTGGAAGAGAAGAGGGAAGAAGATGATCCAGAGGTCCGGGCCACCGCTAGCAAAAGAGCAGAAGAAGATAGCGGTGGAGCCGGCAGAAGATCCGGACACCGGGAGAAGATGCCGGAGAGACCCCTGAAGTCGGAAGAAGACCCCCGAAGTCAGAAGAAGACTCCGGAGCTGCCTAATAAATTAATTTTAAAACCTGTGTAGTGTGTTTTATTTATTGACACTTTTTTCCCTAGGTGAATGGGTAGGGGTACGCTGTACCCCATACTCATTCACATAGGGTGGGGGGCCGGGATCTGGGGGCCCCCTTATTAAAGGGGCTCCCGGATTCCGATAAGCCCCTCGCCCGCAGAACCCGACAACCAACGGCCAGGGTTGTCGGGAAGAGGCCCTTGTCCTCATCGACATGGGGACAAGGTGCTTTGGGGTGGGGGGGCCGCAGAACGCCCCCTCCCCCAAAGCACCCACCCTCCATGTTGAGGGCATGCGGCCTGGTATGGCTCAGGAGGGGGGGGCGCTCGCTCGTCCCCACCCCCTTTCCTGACCGACCAGGCTGTGTGCTCGGATAAGGGTGTGGTATGGATTTTGGGGGGACCCCATGCCGATTTTTCGGCGTAGGGGGTTCCCTTAAAATCAATACCAGACCGAAGGGCCTGGCATTCTCCCAGAGGGGAATTCCCTCTCGTGCCTGCCACAGTAGGAAAATGTGTTTTTCCTATTGCAGCCAGTGCGAGATGTACAGTACACTGTCGCCGAGAACCAGCGCGATCGGATCGCGCTGGAAACATTCTCGCGGCTGCATACTGTAGTTTGTACAAAAGTCCGACGGCTTTGTGTACACACGATCGGACTTTGCTCCATCAGACCTTTGTTGCCGGAAAGTTTGTCCGTTCGCACAGCCAACAAAAGTCCGATTGAAACAGAAAAAGTTTGTCCGATGGAGCGTACACACAGTCGGATGTTGCTCCAAAACAGCTAATTTGCATGTTTGTTGTCAAAAAGTCCGATCGTGTGTACGGCCCTTTAGACTGAAAAAGAAACATCCTATCCAATAAACCTGTGCACCACAGAGAAAAAAATAAACAAATCAGAAAAAATCTGAAATCATCAGGAAGCCCTGTCTTTCTGGAAGTTGCATAACCCGAAGTGACGTACTGAAAGCTCTGCCTTAACGTGTTTCGTCACATTGGCATCATCAGGAAGCCCTGACGTCAGGGCTTCCTGATAATGTCAATGTGACAAAACACGTTGAGGCAGAGCTTCCGTTACGTCACTTCTAGTTATGAAACTTCCGGTGTTTGGAATGCACGCCAGCCCCTGGATGTGGTGAAGGGGCGGTGAAGTTCCTAGAGCTATTGCAAGCTGTATTAGTGCTGGTTTGCAATGTATAAATGTAAGAGGCCATCTATACACTGTTGTTATAAATTTTTATAAAAGCGCATTTAACATTACTACACATGAGAAACTTTTCATTTTTCTGCGTTCCCTATCTATGCAGATGAGGTGTATTGAAAGAGATACTTCTGTTTCAATACACCTCATCTCATCTAATTCTTGGAATTACATGAAATTATGATCATAAGCACATATTGACTACTTTTATAAATGGTCACATGGTTTCTGGTGAAATTATTATGTATTCACAAGTCACCGGGTGGTCTTGCAGGATTTGAAAAGAAGATTTAGATTGTTTGGGCTTATGGACTATTCTTTATAGTTAATTTGTGGTGTGCACTATTGGGAGGTGCTACTTACTTTTTTCACATTTGTTCTCACTTAGAGTGGATTCAAACATACATATTCATATACATATATTTGCATCAATTGCATTCACTTGTTTTTGTGACACCTTTGTTATTGTTACTTTTTGTTTATCAACATTAATTTATGATATTGTACATTTATGAATTTAGTTTATATTTATTTTTGGTAAGCACCCCACTCCATTTCTTTGTTTTCATTAAAAAGGAACATAACATGCACTTCCCTTTGCACCCAGATGTAGAATTTCAAAAGAACCTCAACAATAAACCAGGCACACTACTGGCAAGGCCCACAAAATAAAAACTTCATTTTATTGATTGACTTGCCTCTGGACCAAAGCAACCACTTCTACAGCAATTGCATGGGAATTTCAAAAATATTACTATTAGCTCTATAATCTTAGGGAACATGCCGCTGAACCCTAGCCCCTCTGTCCAGGACTTACAGTATAGACTCTTATCTTGAATCCTTGGGTCTTGTGCTCTCCTAGAGGGAGAAATGGGCGATGGAGGAACTTCTTCCCTCAGAGAAACTATAGTCAATTCATCCTTCATAACAGAAAAATCCCCAGGTCCTGAGGGCTTGCTCTTCAGTTGCTATAAAATGTTTCAGAATTCCTTCTTCTTGTTGTTCTTGAGGGCATGTAATTGCATCATGAAAGGAGGGGGGGGGACCTCTAGATATGCTCAGGGCACACACCACAATGATTGTTACTGTCTGATAACCCTTCTCAGTGTTCACCTCAAGCTCTTCTCTAAAATCTTGGCCACCAGGCTTTTGTCCTATATCCCAGTGCTTGTACATGGAATGTAAGTTGGCTTTGAACCACACTAAGAAGTTTGGGGGAACACCAAATGGGTCACCTCATCCACTCCACTTGGTCAAAGGCCACCCTTGATGCTGCTATCCATGGATGTCGAGAAGGCCTTAGACCATGTTGGCTGTCAATTTCCAAAATGTTCCCTGTTACAAATGGGTTTGGGGGGCAATTTGATGGGTTGGATCTCAAGCCTGTACTACACCCATGAGACGGCAAAGTATTTTGCCTTGTTCAGCTGTATAATCCAGGGATGTCCTCTTTCTCCATTGACATTAATGTGAACTCTGGAACAACTTCTATGCACAATAATGGCAAATGAGTCCATTGGAGGACATCACCACTTCATATGGAACACAAATAGCAGTGTAGGATGACCTGCTCGTTTAGGGGACCTTTAACTTTGGAATTAGTTACAATAAATCAGAAGTGCACAATGTAAACCTTCCTTTGGATATGAAGAAATGCCTGAGGAAGGAATATCAATTCCATTGGTCCCATTCCATCCTCAAATGTCTGGGAACCAGAATTACACTGGACTCCCAGAAATTATACAAGGCCAACTTCTGTGTCTTGCTGGATAAGTTCCTTTCTGCCCTGACCAGGGTTGACCCTGACCTGGTTTGGAAAGTGTATGCCTTTAAAATGACAATCGTACTCCAAATCTTGCACCTAATTTAAATACTCCCCATTTATATCACCATTCATATACTCCAGGCACATTTTTCTCATATACAACCTCTCACATTGACCTTCCTTTAGAAAATAAGTTCACTCATACTGTACATATGTGTCCTGCCTGACCCTTCCCAAACAATACAGTGTCATAGGTTTTCCTGACATATCTCAATACTATGAAACATTTCATTTCTGTCACTGGGTGGTACACATCCTGATCACAAACTGTGGATACAGGCGGATCAAGACTCCTCTCTAGTTGCATTGTCCTACCTCCCCTTGCTTTAATTAAGACACTCTAGAGCCCCTCAAATCCTATCCAACTATAGGGGCCATTATAAAAGTAGTTGAACAGACCAGCCTACCAGTGATATCCCTTCACCCCTCCCCTATGACTCTTGTACCTTGAAATCTATATTTCCCCTTATGTACTGAACACAAACATCTCAATTCCCTTATAGAAGTGGGTACATTTTGACGTTTACATTTTATGGTTCCAAATCTGTGGCTGACCCATGAGGTGAATTTAAAGTTGATTTTTACCACCACTAGATCTTGAGCTGCAGAGAGAAACTGCCTCTCTAGACTTCTTTATCCTTTTGAGATCTTATGTTCAGACGCAGCTCCTGCACCCCACTTACTGTCCCTTCTCTATAAAATTATCATTGTGCCTCCAGAGGGATTCATACACCCTTATATACAGTAGGTGACCGCGATATTGTGTCAATCTCGCCGCACTTCTCGGCGAGATTTGACACCTGCGAGCCCCGTCGCAGGAGCCAGCGCCGAGATGGCTCACTCATCGGGAAAGGAAAACTTTGTTTTCCTTCCGCGATGAGTGACAGGCAGTGCTGACAGCTGTCTGGTATGAATCCTGAGGCGGGAACACCGCGCCAAATTTTAAATGAAAAAAACGGCGTGGGTTCCCCCCTCAGGGGCATACCAGGCCCTTAGGTCTGGCATGGATTGTAAGGGGAACCCCCTACGCCGAAAAATCGGCGTGGGGTCCCCCCCAAATCCATACCGGACCCTTATCCAAGCATGCAGCCCGGCTGGCCAGGAAAGGGGGTGGGGACGAGCGAGCACCCCCACCCCCCTCCCGAGCCGTACCAGGCCGCATGCCCTCAACATGGGGGGGTGGGTGCCTTGGGGGAGGGGGGCGCCCTGCGGGGCCCCCCCACCCCAAAGCACCTTGTCCCCATGTTGATGAGGACAAGGGCCTCTTCCCGACAACCCTGGCCGTTGGTTGTCGGGGTCTGCGGGCGGGGGGCTTATCGGAATCCGGGAGCCCCCTTTAATAAGGGGGCCCCCAGATCCCGGCCCCCCACCCTGTGTGAATGAGTTTGGGGTACATGGTACCCCTACCCATTCACCTAGGGAAAAGTGTCAATATAAAAAAAACACAGTACACAGGTTTTAAGAATAATTTATTAGTCAGCTCCGGGGTCTTCTTCCGACTTCGGGGGGTCTCCTTTCGACTTCTCCCAGTGTTCGGCCTCTTCTCCCGGGCCCCGCCGCTATCTTCTTCCAGCTCTATTGCCAGCGAGGGGCCCGGTCTGCTGCCGCTGTCTTGTCGCCGCTGTCTCGCCGCCGCTGTCTTGTCGCCGCTGTCTCGCCGCCGCTGTCTTGTCGCCGCTGTCTCGCTGCTTCTTCTCTTCTTTTCTTCTTCCCCGATGTTGACACGACGCTCTCTCCGGCTCGAATGCTGTGTGCGAGCTGCGGAGCCATTTATATAGGCGGTGACCCCGCCCCCTTACGACGTCATGGTCCCAGCATGCGCAGGGACTCTGGCGTCATAAGGGGGCGGTGTTCCCGCCTCAGGATTCATACCAGACAGCTGTCAGCACTGCCTGTCACTCATCGCAGAAGGAAAACAAAGTTTTCCTTTCCCAATGAGTGAGCCAGCGCGACATGCACAGTACCCTGTCGCTGAGAACCAGCGCGATGGTATCGCGCTGGAAACACAATCTCGCGGTCAGGTACTGTACAGAAATAACTCTTCAGCTAACCAGGGGCGGTGTTACTACTAGGTGGACTAGGCAACCGCCTAGGGCGCACTGCGCCCTAGGGTGCCCGGCCGCTGGCTATTTTACTCCCGCACTGTCCTCCACAGATCTTACAACTACCGCCCTGCCATGTCAAGCAGCGCCGACACCAACCCCCCCCCCCACACTCCGCTCTGTGTTTCCAGTCCAGACAGTAATCTGATTCCCCCCTCTCTGCTCTTCTATCATGATCAGTGAGTGTCACATTTGTCCCCCAGGGCGCTCTCTGATGTGTGTCCGGCAGCAACAGGCCCCTCCGCTCTGCGCTCTCTGCCTGGCACTGTCTGTGAAATGTCATGTCCCACCGAGGCCGCTCTCCACTCTACAATAACAGTGTCCATGTCAGTGTGTGTCCAGCAGCACAGCCCCGCCCCCCCCCCCCCCGCTCTCTCCTGGCCATGTCACTACTGGAGCGGAGTACATGGATGGAGGATGCATCATGGGATAGATAACATGGCATGCCAACAGGTGGAGCCTGGGCTTGCTGGAACTGGAAGAGGCACCATGACCACACTGACACAGAACAGAAGCAGCAGGCAGTTACACAGGCAGGACAAGAGTTGGTGCAAGCGAGGAACAGGTGTTACTGGTGTGGTAAGTAAAAACTGTTGCTTTCTCTTTGACTTAATGAAATTGTATATATGATGACAATGAAATGTAGTTTTAAAATGTGTTTGTATTATTATGTATGTATATTGATGTGTGTGTGTAATATGTATTATACTGACTGATCTGCCAAATGGCCCCCATGAAGCTGTATATGATGGGCGCTGGTGAAGCTGTATATGATGGGCGCTGGTGAGGCTGTATATGATGGGCGCTGGTGAAGCTGTATATGATGGGCGCTGGTGAAGCTGTATATGATGGGCGCTGGTGAAGCTGTATAAGATGGGCGCTGGTGAAGCTGTATATGATGGGCGCTGGTGAGATGGAATTTGATGGGCACTGGTGAAGCTGTATATGATGGGCGCTGGTGAAGCTGTATATGATGGGCACTGGTGAGATGGAATTTGATGGGTGCTGGTGAAGCTGTATATGATGGCACTGGTAAGATGGAATTTGATGGGCGCTGGTGAAGCTGTAAATGATGGGCGCTGGTGAAGCTGTATGTGATGGGCGCTGGTGAAGCTATATATGATGGGCGCTGGTGAGGCTGTATATGATGGGTGCTGGTGAAGCTGTATATGATGGGCACTGGTGAGGCTGCATTGCTGGCTGATGATTGGCCAAGCATGCACTATGACCCGCATGCTTGGCCAATCACAGCTCTGTGTGTACAGAGAGCCATAATTGGCCAAAGCCAAGGATGCTTTGGCCAATTATGGCTCAGGGGGTTTAGTACATGCCCCACACTATATAAGGCCGCCTGCACGTCGGCCCTGTGTAGTGTGTTCCGGCATTGAGACAGAGATAGAGAGCGAGACAGTATCATTTGATTTAAGCTAGATAGAGTAGTCAGTTAGCTGCAGTTACAGTGTATTGTGTATATATATATATATATATATATTCATCCCAGGTGTTGTGTATATATACACATATACATACAGTCAGGTCCATAACTGGAAATACTTCAAAGAGCCTACACAAGCACCTGGCTGCAGGTAGCTACACTTTAGGTGAGACTGTGCGGGGTACACAGTACAGTAACTGGAAATACTTCAAAGAGCCTACACAAGCACCTGGCTGCAGGTAGCTATACTGTAGGTGAGACTGTGCAGGGTACACAGTACAGTAACTGGAAATACTGTAAAAACACCTGCCTGCCTGTCAGTATATGAGGAAGAGAAGAACACCGTTCACCTGATTTGGATGTAAATACCCTCAAATAAAGCTGAAAGTCTGCAGTTAAAGCACATCTTGTTCGTTTCATTTTAAAACCATAGTAGTGGTGTATAGAGCCAAAAAGATTAGAATTGTGTCGATGTCCCAATATTTATGGACCTGACTGTATGTGACCCAGAGGACTCCAGACCGAATGCCTCAGCAAACCTACGCTGCACGGCCTCCCTGATCCTGCAAAGCCTGTGGAAGGATCCTCGTATTTGTGGTATCAAGGAGAGGGATCAATACTGGCTGGCAACCCTCCTTGATCCACGTTACAAGCTTAAGGTTGCGGACCTTATCTTGCCATTGCAGAGGGAGCAGAGGATGAAACATCTTCGGGAGGCCTTGCAGAAAGGACTGTGCAACGCGTTCCCAGAGACTGGGAGGTTACAAACTCCTTTTCCTGGACAACGTGTTGCTGAGGCTTCGGTCAGTCAAAGGAGCAGTGGAGAAGGTGGCCGTCATCAGATGCGTCAGATGGTCACGATGCGTTCAGACAATTTTTTAGTCCACAGCCCCAAGGTATGATCGGTTCCAGCAACCAACACCAGCGTCTGATTTACATGGTGCAGGAATACCTAGGGGCAAGATCTGACTTGGACACCTTTCCCACCGAAAATCCTCTGGGTTACTGAGTCTTGAGGATGGATCACTGACCAGAGCTTGCACAGTATGCAATTGAGCTCCTGGCCTGTCCTGCATCCAGCGTTCTTTCGGAACGCACATTCAATGCTACTGGAGGCTTTGTAACCGATCACAGGGTGCGTCTGTCCACCGACTCAGTCGATCGACTGACCTTCATAAAAATGAATCAGTCTTATATCACCACCAGCTACCAAGCACCTGATGCTGATGTAACCGAATAACTTTTGGGGAAATGTCAGATCCCTTCAAGACTGCCTATGCTGATGCTGAGTGACTATCCTGTTATGCTGAGTGATTATCCTCTTCCGCCTCAATGATCATGCTGATAGCTTGTAAGAACATTTTTGGTTCTGGGCGCCGCCACCAGTGGCTAAGGCCCAATTTTTCAGCCCCTGTTTAACAGGGGCGTGTAATTACAATTTTTGATGCAATACTTTGTAGCAGGGCTCGTTCCTGCGCTCCAACTAGAGTATCTGTGAGGGGTTGCAGTGTTGTGACACCAGCACCAGTGCCTAAGGCCCAATTTTTCTGCCCCTGTTTAACAGGGGCATGTAATTACAATTTTTGATGCAATACTTTGCAGCAGGGCTCGTTCCTGTGCTCCAAATAGAGTATCTGTGAGGAGTTGCAGTGTTGTGGCACCAACACCAGTGCCTAAGGCCCAATTTTTCAGCTCCTGTTTAACAGGGGCGTGTAATTACAATTTTTGATGCAATACTTTGCAGCAGGGCTCGTTCCTGCGCTCCAACTAGAGTATCTGTGAGGGGTTGCAGTGTTGTGGCACCAGCACCAGTGCCTAAGGCCCAATTTTTCTGCCCCTGTTCAACAGGGATATGTAATTACAATTCTTGATCTAATATTTCACAGCAGGGCCCGTTTCTGCGCCCACCAAGAGTAACTGCGAGGACTTACAGTGTTGTGGCACCAGCACCAGCACCACCAAAAGCCCAATTTTTCTGCCCCTGTTCAACAGGTGCATGTAATTACAATTCTTGATATAATATTTCACAGAAGGGCCCTGTGAGGGCTTACAGTGTTGTGGCAACACCTACACCTAAGGCCACAATTTCTGCAGAGTATATAGGGCAGGCCCCTACTTTCAAACATCCAACTTACAAATGACTCCTACTTTGAAATGGAAGGAGACAACAGGAGGCGAGATGAAATCTACCCCTAGGAAGGGAAATTCTCTCCTGTAAGAGTTAATATGGGAAAAACGTTTCTCCTTTCCACTGATGCTTTATTACCAATCCTTGTTTCACTAAAAACCCCAAATTTTCTAAAAACATTTGTCATTGGGACAGAAAGTGAGGTGAAATCTTCTGAAGAGGAGCACAGACAGCAAAACAAATGTCACAGGGGTGATAATCCTTCCCTATGTTTTCCAAAAAGCTTAAAATAAATTTTTCGGCTGGAGCTAAACACGTTAAAAATGTACCAGTTCAAAATTACAAACAGATTCTACTTAACAAACCTACAGTCCCTTTCCTACAGCCTTTCCTTTTTTTAATTTGGGTGCGGGGTTCCCCTTAATATCCATACAAGACCCAAAGGGCCTGGTAATGGATGGGGGGGGGGGTACCCATGCCGTTTGTCTCACAAATTTTCATCCATATTTCCAGGACCCGACATTACATGAAATGATTTTTATTCCTTTAAAAAAGTCATTTTGTGCAGGGACTGTTCTAAGCACGGGAAACAAGCGCCACTTTACAGACATACTATAGACACCCCCCGGTACGATATTTAAAGGAATATTTCACTTTTTTTTTTTTTTTTACTTTAATCATCATTAAAATCACTGCTCCCAGAAAAATGGCTGTTTTTAAAACTTTTTTTTGCATTGATACATGTCCCCTGGGGCAGAACCTGGGTCCCCAAACCCTTTTTAGGACAATACCATGCAAATTAGCCTTTAAAATTAGCACTTTTGATTTTGAACATTCAAGTCCCATAATGTCAATAGGGTTCTAACGTTCGTGCAAATTTTCAGTCCGTTCGCAGGTTCTGGTGCAAACCGAACCGGGGGGGGGTGTGTGTTTGGCTCATCCCTAATGCCAACCTTCCGATAAAATGCGTATCTGTGCTTTACTACCTACTTTTTAGGTAAACTATTCATATCAATAAAATAAAAAGGTGTTATACAGTAAGTAAGCCAATAGAATAGCATACTTCACAATAGCTAAGAGTTAACTTGTGAGCTTGTTCTATCCCGGATAGGCTAAAGAAATGTTTGCTTTGTCTCTATACACCACTCAGACTTTATGAGCTCAAATTTTAAGGCTGGGAAGTTTGCAAGTATTTTTCTTAATAACCAAACCTCACTTGGTTTGAACATGTCAAATTGGAATTTGAAATTCTTATCCAAACTCAGTCAAGCTTGAGCTTTGAAGGCGTTTTTCTATAAAATCCAGAATAGCTTTGGTGTACTGCATTATAATGAAGCCCATACAAACCCAATGGATTGCTTAGGCAGTTAAGATCCATGTGAAAAAAATCTAAGTGAAGTAAATATATTTGTAAAGTTTATCTCAATAACCATTCATGGAGCAAACACTACAAACTGCATTTTATTTTCTGTTTAACCCATTTACTGGCAAGCCTATCTGGAAATGTGTGTGCCAAGAAAGATTTCTGTTGAATAAAGTAAATTGTTTATTTTCTTTTCAGATCATCTGGCCATTTTAGTAATAATATTGAGTTATGTACTGAATTTAATATTTTACTGTATATCTACATATAAAGCGCTAGCCACAGAGTTTACCTAGGAAAATGTGGACATATTAAAGATCCTTCCCTATACCAACATTAACAACATTAATGAATATATCAACCTAAAAATCAGGTTTTGGTGGACAAAAACAGATGCAAAATCCTGGCAACTTATAATATAAGGAGGAAATCTAGCTCCAAGACCTTGTCCTGACCTGTCACTCAAAATCTACTGTACATGCCTACAAATACAATCTAAACACAAACCAATTTTTTATTTTAAAAGTAACTTCCCAGTAATATCTATGTAGTTGAATGCATTGTACTAATGTACAACTAAAGGTGTACTAAAGTACAACACTACACAGTAAAAAAATCTGGCAGCTGTGGTTGCAGAACAATTCTGTAAAAAAATACATTCATCTGTGAACAACCTTACAGTTATAAACTGTAAATTTTACAGTTTGGAACTTGTAATTTATAAAAAGAAATACATTTTAAACCTGTAAATCCAACATTTTTTTCAGTTTTTCCAAAATAAAAATGGCACTCATGTTTGCAAGAAAAATTCTGTAAAAAATACAACTCTACAGTTCACAACAGTTTTAAACTGTACATTTTTACAATTTAAAACTGTTATAGCAATAATATATATATTATATGGTGTGGCACTCCCCTGCAGTGTGATTACAATATATTAATAAATGCAATAAAACAAAAACCAAATCCCTTAAATCAAAATAAATAATAAACACACTATATTGTTGCTTGAGTGACTCTATGTAGAAAAAGGATGTATACCCCATATACATGTGTGTTCCCAATTAGCAATATAAAGTCCACAAAAAATATCTTCCTTCACTTTGTGCTGTGTGATCACTTCAATAATGAGCATGCAGTGGGTCCTTCCACCTTTCTCCAAATGTGTTCACCTCCAAACATGGACCAATAACTCTAATTATTAGGTCTATATGTGTGTGTCCCCTTGGGGGTATGAATGTGCTCCAATTCCTCCTCACATAAGGATCTTGCTACCCCATCTGTGTCCCTTAAAAGGAACCTCCAATCTCTTACATCTGTTAAAATGCTGAAGGAGACATCGATGGATTCTCATAGTGTAGTAAGACCAGTACCAAAATATATTAAAAGTATTGCACTTATATTTAAAAAAGAGGTAATATTGCCTTTAAGATATAAAAACATCTGTGATGAACTCTCCTTCAACTCCTCCTAGCGTTATGTCACAACATCATGACTTCCTCAGGGAATTTATACTTGTAATTTAGAAAAAAAATACATTTTGAATTGGTAAATCCATCAACCCTTTTCTGCTGAATTAGAAATAATACTTTTTTGACAGAATGAGTGTGCCACTAAGTGCAGCAGAGGCAGCACACAGATTTGCATGCTAAGTGTGTGCATTTTCCATAAAGTGTGTAGATGAAATAACTGAAGTTCACCCTGCATGGCGGTGCAGAGTGAAGCAGTAGCGTTGCTTTGCATCGCCTCACATGCAGTTTGTCTCTGCTAGGTATGAGCCGAACACCCCCGGTTCGGTTCGCACCAGAACCTGCGAACGGACCGAAAGTTTGCACGAACGTTAGAACCCCATTGACGTCTATGGGACTCGAACGTTCGAAATCAAAAGTGCTCATTTTAAAGGCTAATTTGCATGGTATTGTAATAAAAAGGGTTTGGGGACCCGGGTCCTACCCCAGGGGACATGTGTCAATGCAAAAAAATTTTTAAAAAACGTCAGTTTTTTCGGGAGCAGTGATTTTAATGATGCTTAAAGTAAAAAAAAAGTGAAATATTCCTTTAAATATCGTACCTGGGGGGTGTCTATAGTATGCCTGTAAAGTGGCGCGAGTTTCCCGTGTTTAGAACAGTCCCTGCACCAAATGTCATTTTTAAAGGAAAAAATCTTAAAACTGCTTGCGGGTTTAATGTAATGTCGGGTCCTGGCAATATGGATGAAAATCAGTGAGACAAACGGCATGGGTACCCCCCAGTCCATTACCAGGCCCTTTGGGTCTTGTATGGATATTAAGGGGAACCCCACACCCAAATTAAAATAAGGAAAGGTGTGGGGCCACCAGGCCCTATATACCCTGAACAGCAGTATACAGGCGGTGCAAACAAGACAGGGACTGTAGGTTTGTTGTTAAGTAGAATCTGTTTGTCATTTTGAACGGGTACATTTTTAACGTGTTTAGCTCCAGCCAAAATATCTTTTTTAAGCTCTTTGGAAAACATAGGGAAGGTTTATCACCCCTGTGACATTTGTTTTGCTGTCTTTCCTCCTCTTTAGAAGATTTCACCTCACTTTTTGTCCCAATGACAAATGTTTTTTGAGAATTTGGGGTTTTTTGTGGAACAAGGATTGGAAAGCATCAGTGGAAAGGAGAAATGTTTTTCCCATATTAACTCTTACAGGAGAGAATTTCCCTTCCTAGGGGTAGATTTCATCTCACTTCCTGTTGTCTCCTTCCGTTTGCAAGTAGGAGTCGTTTGTAAGTTAGATGTTTGAAAGTAGGGGCCTGCCCTATATACTCAGCAGAAATTTGGGCCTTAGGTGTTGTTGTGGCCACAACAACGTAAGCCCTCACAGGGCCCTGCTGTGAAATATTAGATCAAGAATTGTAATTACATGCCCCTGTTGAACAGGGGCAGAAAAACTGGGCCTTTGGTGGTGGTGCTGGTGCCACAACACTGTAAGTCCTCACTCGCTCTTGGTGGGTGCAGAAATGGGCCCTGCTGTGAAATATTAGATCAAGAATTGTAATTACATATCCCTGTTGAACAGGGGCAGAAAAATTGGGCCCTTGGTGGTGGTGCTGGTGCCACAACACTGCAACCCCTCACAGACACTCTAGTTGGAACGCAGGAACGAGCCCTGCTGCAAAGTATTGCATCAAAAATTGTAATTACACACCCCTGTTAAACAGGGGCAGAAAAATTGGGCCTTAGGCACTGGTGCTGGTGCCACAACACTGCAACCCCTCACAGACACTCTAGTTGGAACGCAGGAACGAGCCCTGCTGCAAAGTATTGCATAAAAAATTGTAATTACACGCCCCTGTTAAACAGGGGCTGAAAAATTGTGCCTTAGGCACTGGTGGTGGCGCCCAGAACCAAAAATGTTCTTACAAGCTATCAGCGTGATGATTGAGGAGGAAGAGGATAATTACTCAGGGATAGTCACTCAGCATCAGCATAGGCAGTCTTTGAAGGGATCTGAGATTTTTAAAAAAATTATTCAGTTACATCAGCATCAGGTGCTTGGTAGCTGGTGGTGATCCAAGACTGATTCATTTTTATGAAGGTCAGTCGATCGACCGAGTCGGTGGACAGACGCACCCTGTGATCGGTTACAAAGCCTCCAGCAGCACTGAATGCAAAGAACGCTGGATGCAGGACAGGCTAGTAGCTCAATTGCATACTGTGCAAGCTCTGGCCAGTGATCCATCCTCAAGACCCAGTAACCCAGAGGATTTTCGGTGGGAAAGGTGTCCAAGTCTGATCTTGCCCCTAGGTATTCCTGCACCATGTAAAACAGACGCTGGCGATGGTTGCTGGAACCGATCATACCTTGGGGCTGCGGACCAAAAAATTGTCTGAACGCATCGGTCAGACGGCCACCTTCTCCACCGCTCTTTCTTTGACTGACCGAAGCCTCAGCAACACGTTGTCCAGAAACAGGAGTTTGTAACCTCCCAGTCTCTGGGAACGCGTTGCACAGACCTTTCTGCAAGGCCTCCCGAAGATGTTTCATCCTCTGCTCCCTCTGCGATGGCAAGATAAGGTCCGCAACCTTACCCTTGTAACGTGGATCAAGGAGGGTTGCCAGCCAGTATTGGTCCTTCTCCTTGATACCACGAATACGAGGATCCTTACACAGGCTTTGCAGGATCAGGGAGGCCATGCAGCGTAGGTTTGCTGAGGCATTCGGTCCGGAGTCCTCTGGGTCACTAAGGACGACATGGTCCGCAGCCACCTCCTCCCAGCCACGTACAAGTCCATGTGTTTCTTGGGACTGATCCCTTAAAGACTGCTGCTGATGCTGAGTGCCAGGCTCCACCTCCATACTGACACAATCTTCCTCCTCCTCCTCCTCGTCCTCTTCCTGTGTGATCGGCGGGCACGCAGGAACACTGTCTGGATAAAGGGGGCCTTGAGAGCTAAGGAAGTCCTCCTCTTCCTGCCTCTGTTCTGCCTCAAGTGCCCTGTCCATTTTTCCACGCAGCATGTGCTCCAACAGGTGGACAAGAGGGACAGTGTCACTGATGCATGCACTGTCACTGCTCACCATACTCGTGGCCTCCTCAAATGATGACAGGACAGTGCATGCATCCCTGATCATGGCCCACTGGCGTGGGGAAAAAAAAACAAGCTCCCCTGACCCTGTCCTGGTGCCATAGTCGCACAGGTACTCATTGATGGCCCTGTGCTGCGTGTGCAGCCGCTGCAGCATGGCCAACGTTGAGTTCCACCTGGTGGGCATGTCACAGATTAGGCGGTTCTTGGCCAGGTTAAACTCCTTTTGGAGGTCCATCAGCCGAGCACTGGCATTATATGACCGGCGGAAATGCACACAGACTTTCCTGGCCTGCCTCAGGACATCCTGTAAGCCCGGGTACCTGCCCAAGAACCGCTGCACCACCAAGTTAAGGACGTGAGCCAAACAGGGCACATGGGTCATTTGTCCCTGTCGGAGGGCAGAGAGGAGGTTGGTGCCATTGTCGCAAACCACCATTCCTGCCTTAAGTTGGCATGGCGTCAACCACCTCTGAACCTGCCCCTGCAGAGCTGACAGAACCTCTGCCCCAGTGTGGCTCCTGTCCCCCAAGCACACCAGCTCAAGCACCGCATGGCATCTTTTGGCCTGCGTACTTGCGTAGCCCCTTGAACGGCTACGGAGCACCGCTGGTTTCGAGGACAAAGCACAGGAAGAGGCCATGGAGGAAGAAGAAGAGGAGGGGGTGGAGGAGAGACGTGTGTCACAATCATTTGCATTTTGGAGGCGTGGTGGCGGAACAACCTCCAACACTACTGCACCTTGTCCTGCATCCTTCCCAGCTGCCAGCAGAGTCACCCAATGCGCCGTGAATCTTAGGTAATGTCCCTGTCCATGCCTGCTGGACCATGAGTCAGCGGTAATATGCACCTTACCGCTGACCGCCCTGTCCAGCGAGGCATGGACATTGCCTTCCACATGCCGGTAGAGAGCCGGAAACGCCTTCCGTGAGAAAAAGTGGCATTTGGGTACCTGCCACTGAGGAACCGCACATTCCAAAAACTCACGGAAGGGGGCAGAGTCTACCAACTGAAAAGGCAGCAGTTGAAGTGCTAGCAATTTTGCCCAGCTAGCATTCAACCGCTGGGCATGTGGATGGCTGGGAGCAAACTTCTTTCGATGGTGCAGCAGCTGGGGCAGGGAAATTTGCCTGGTACAATCTGACCTCGGTGTACCAAAAGCAGATTGCCCACAAGTACTTGGCTGTGACACACCTAATTCTACACCTTCATTCCTCTCAGTGCAGGTCTCAGAGAGGACTGAAGGTATAGTGGGGTTGGAAATCTCAGCTGATGAGGAGCAAGGAGAGGTCCCCTTTGTTCTTTGGTGTGGGTCTTTTAGATACGCTTGCCAACGAACTGCATGGCAGGTCAACATATGTCTGGTCAAGCATGTGGTACCCAAGCGGGAGATGTTTTGGCCACGCGAGATACGCTTGAGACATATGTTGCAAATAGCAGCGGTGCGATCTGATGCACTTGTCTCAAAAAAGGCCCACACCAAAGAACTTTTGAATAACGCGCAGAGACTGCAGCGCCCTGCACATGTGGAGCTTTGGGGTGTGATGCAGTCAATGTGCTGCCCTTAGGCTGGCCCCTGGAGGGCATCCTACCTCGTTGGTGATGTGCCGCCTCCTCCTCCTCTCTCCTATCAGGCACCCACGTTGAGTCAGTGACCTCATCATCCCCTCCCTTCTCATCACTGGAGCAAACCTGGCAGTATGCTGCAGCAGGGGGAGCATGACTGCCAGATTGCTGTCCTTCTTGGGCACCCCCTCTCTCCGTGCTCATGTTACTGCCTTCATCGAGCTCAGTATCATCATCAGAGCCTTCCAAACGCTGGGCATCCTCCTGGAGCATGTACCCAACACTGTGGTCAAACAGTTCGAGGGACTCCTCAGGAGGACATGGTGGGGCTAGGGAAAGAGTCACTGATGACATTGAGCCGAGGGAAGAGGCCACTGCTTTGCCCTGGGCATGGGTGAGAGAGGATGAGGAGGATGAGGACGGCTTGGTCATCCACTCGACCAAGTCTTCCAAGTCTCAACACGGCCAGCTGCTGAAAAAAAGGCCAAGCGTGTCCCACGGCCACGTGCTGATGAGGATGCACCGTCTCCATGACCAGCACTAGACACAGAGCCTGCTTGCCCTTTCTTATTGGCTTGTGACTGTCTGCCTCTCCTTCTTGGCCTTCCAGACACACTAATGGCCTGTAGCTGCACTAAGCTGGGATATATATGTACTGATACTGCAGCTAGCAAAATTAACTGCCTGCCTGTAGTATGAGTACACCACCAACCTTCTACAGGTAGCTTTAGCTGAACACTGTGAGGTGGACGCACCCCACTAACTTGTAGGTTTAGCTGAACACTGTGAGGTGGACGCACCACACTAACTTGTAGGTTTAGCTGAACACTGTGAGCAGGACGCACCCCACTGACTTGTAGGTTTAGCTCAACACTGTGAGCAGGACGCACTGCACTAACTGTAAATAGTCTAGGTGCCTGACTGTGGTACTAATAGGATCAAAAGAACACCAGTAATTTTCTTCAGGTAGCTGTATATACTGTAACAAGACAAGCCTGCCTGTCAGTAAGAAGATAACAGGAACGGATCTAGCTGAACACTGTGAGCAGGACGCACTGCACTAACTTGTAGGTTTAGCTGAACACTGTGAGGTGGACGCACCCCACTAACTTGTAGGTTTAGCTGAACACTGTGAGGTGGACGCACCACACTAACTTGTAGTTTTAGCTGAACACTGTGAGCAGGACGCACCCCACTAACTTGTAGGTTTAGCTGAACACTGTGATCAGGACGCACCCCACTAACTTGTAGGTTTAGCTGAACACTGTGAGCAGGACGCACCCCACTTACTTGTAGGTTTAGCTGAACACTGTGAGCAGGACACACCGCACTAACTTGTAGGTTTAGCTGAACACTGTGAGCAGGACGCACCCCACTAACTTGTAGGTTTAGCTGAACACTGTGAGCAGGACGCACTGCACTAACTGTAAATAGTCTAGCTGCCTGACTTTGGTACTAATAGGATCAAAAGAACACCAGCAATTTTCTTCAGGTAGCTGTATACACTGTAACAAGACAAGCCTGCTTGTCAGTAAGAAGATAACAGGAACGGATCTAGCTGAACACTGTGAGCAGGACGCACTGCACTAACTTGTAGGTTTAGCTGAACACTGTGAGGTGGACGCACCCCACTAACTTGTAGGTTTAGCTAAACACTGTGAGCAGGACGCACTGCACTAACTGTACATAGTCTAGCTGCCTGACTATGGTACTAATAGGATCAAAAAAACACCAGTAATTTTCTTCAGGTAGCTGTATATACTGTAACAAGGCAAGCCTGCCTGTCAGTAAGAAGATAACAGGAACGGATCTAGCTGAACACTGTGAGCAGGACGCACCCCACTAACTTGTAGGTTTAGCTGAACACTGTGAGCAGGATGCACCCCACTAACTTGTAGGTTTAGCTGAACACTGTGAGGTGGACGCACCACACTAACTTGTAGGTTTAGCTGAACACTGTGATCAGGACGCACCCCACTAACTTGTAGGTTTAGCTGAACACTGTGAGCAGGACGCACCGCACTAACTTGTAGGTTTAGCTGAACACTGTGAGCAAGACGCACCCCACTAACTTGTAGGTTTAGCTGAACACTGTGAGCAGGACGCACCCCACTAACTTGTAGTTTTAGCTGAACACTGTGAGCTGGACGCACTGCACTAACTGTAAATAATCTAGCTGCCTGACTGTGGTACTAATAGGATCAAAAGAACACCAGCAATTTTCTTCAGGTAGCTGTATATACTGTAACAAGACAAGCCTGCCTGTCAATAAGAAGATAGCAGGAACGGATCTAGCTGAACACTGTGAGCAGGACGCACTGCACTAACTGTAAATAGTCTAGCTGCCTGACTGTGGTACTAACAGGATCAAAAGAACACCACTAATTTTCTTCAGGTAGCTGTAAATACTGTAACAAGACAAGCCTGCCTGTCAGTAGGAAGATAACAAGAACGGATCTAGCTAAACTGAGTACAGTGTATATATATATATATGCAACACCTGGGATGCATATATATACACACAATACACTGTAAGTGCAGCTAACTGACTGAGTGTTCTGCCTAATCTATCTAACTCAAATCAAATGTCACTGTCTGTCTCTCTGTCTCTCTCAATGAAAGCCGGAACACACACTACACAGGGCCGCCGTGCAGGCGGCCTTATATAGTGTGGGGCGTGTACTAAATCCCCTGAGCCATAATTGGCCAAAGCCTCCTTGGCTTTCGCCAATTACGGCTCTCTGTTCAGGCGGCGCTGTGATTGGCCAAGCATGTGGGTCATTGTGCATGCTTGGCCAATCATCAGCCAGCAATGCACAGCGATGCCGCAGTGAATTATGGGCCGTGATGCGCCACACGAATTTGGCGCGAATGGCCCATATCGTTCGCAATTCGGCGAACGGTCGAACAGACGATGTTCGAGTCAAACATGGGTTTGACTCGAACAGGAAGCTCATCCCTAGTCTCTGCCTTTAGGCAGTGGCATTGTCCACTTTTAAATGATAAAGTAAACAATGCTACTGCCATTACTCACTTTCTCATTTCCCATGATAAAACCAAGTACAGTTTTTTATACATAGCCATATTATTTATGAGAAATTATGTGCCAAAATACAAGATAAATATTTAGTTAATGTATGGAGTGTCTTTTGCAGGGGCAATGACAAGACTTTTGCAGGTAAAGCAACATCTACATAAATAACTGAAATTTTAGTGGTGGCACCATCGTGTGGGAGTTGGCATGACTGGGAGTCGACAGAAATCCAACCTAAAAACACAAAGAAAAAAGACAGAAGGGGGGGGGGGGGTGAAGGAGAAAACATGATAGTGGCCAGTGGCCACTGGACTAGGCCATATTACATATTCACAATATCATATCCATTATGTGGCCTGTGCCAGCAGAGTGCAAGTAGAGTTAGGCAGGCAAGCGGTGTGACCTTTTTACGCTCTCAAACTGAACTTAGTACACACAAAATGCCCAAAATAATCTTAGTGGATGAGTAGTACTAGCAAATATAACTTCTACCAGACTCCTGGGCTACTAAAGGTACCAACAAGTGTCTGGGGAATTCCCAGGAAAAAGCCAAAGTCTACTTACCACCAGCTTGCAGACAACCAAATTGACCTATCTAACAGTAAGCGTTAAAAAAGGGGTTTAGTCCGCACGCATTTGCAAACGCATGCGTGAGCCACAGAGCCACGTCACGGCACCCTTGTATCTGTGGTCCTAACACTAAAGTATGAGTGTCCCCACAGTGGAGGCACATGCATTTAATGGATAAATGAGAGCAGGTGGCTGGAGGGGAGCCCACCCCTCCTTAAAGGTACAGGAGCACACCAAACACCCAGCAATAGCACAATGGCTGCAAAGGTGTTGGTGCACTGCTGGACCAATACAAACACTCACGTGATAACAAAAGCTTGCCACCACTCTCATTTATAGCTGGCCATCGCAGTAAGCAGCATTGGGAGGCTAAAAAAGGTACCAACAAGTGTCTAGGGAATGCCCAGGAAAAAGCCAAAGTCTACTTACCACCAGCTTGCAGACAACCAAATTGACCTATCAAACAGTAAGCGTTAAAAAAGGGGTTTAGTCCGCACGCATTTGCAAACGCATGCGTGAGCCACAGAGCCACGTCACGGCACCCTTGTATCTGTGGTCCTAACACTAAAGTATGAATGTCCCCACAGTGGAGGCACATGCATTTAATGGATAAATGAGAGCAGGTGGCTGGAGGGGAGCCCACCCCTCCTTAAAGGTACAGGAGCACACCAAACACCCAGCAATAGCACAATGGCTGCAAAGGTGTTGGTGCACTGCTGGACCAATACAAACACTCACGTGATAACAAAAGCTTGCCACCACTCTCATTTATAGCTGGCCATCGCAGTAAGCAGCATTGGGAGGCTAAAAAAGGTACCAACAAGTGTCTAGGGAATGCCCAGGAAAAAGCCAAAGTCTACTTACCACCAGCTTGCAGACAACCAAATTGACCTATCAAACAGTAAGCGTTAAAAAAGGGGTTTAGTCCGCACGCATTTGCAAACGCATGCGTGAGCCACAGAGCCACGTCACGGCACCCTTGTATCTGTGGTCCTAACACTAAAGTATGAATGTCCCCACAGTGGAGGCACATGCATTTAATGGATAAATGAGAGCAGGTGGCTGGAGGGGAGCCCACCCCTCCTTAAAGGTACAGGAGCACACCAAACACCCAGCAATAGCACAATGGCTGCAAAGGTGTTGGTGCACTGCTGGACCTATACAAACACTCACGTAATAACAAAAGCTTGCCACCACTCTCATTTATAGCTGGCCATCGCAGTAAGCAGCATTGGGAGGCTAAAAAAGGTACCAACAAGTGTCTGGGGAATGCCCAGGAAAAAGCCAAAGTCTACTTACCACCAGCTTGCAGACAACCAAATTGACCTATCTAACAGTAAGCGTTAAAAAAGGGGTTTAGTCCGCACGCATTTGCAAACGCATGCGTGAGCCACAGAGCCACGTCACGGCACCCTTGTATCTGTGGTCCTAACACTAAAGTATGAATGTCCCCACAGTGGAGGCACATGCATTTAATGGATAAATGAGAGCAGGTGGCTGGAGGGGAGCCCACCCCTCCTTAAAGGTACAGGAGCACACCAAACACCCAGCAATAGCACAATGGCTGCAAAGGTGTTGGTGCACTGCTGGACCAATACAAACACTCACGTGATAACAAAAGCTTGCCACCACTCTCATTTATAGCTGGCCATCGCAGTAAGCAGCATTGGGAGGCTAAAAAAGGTACCAACAAGTGTCTAGGGAATGCCCAGGAAAAAGCCAAAGTCTACTTACCACCAGCTTGCAGACAACCAAATTGACCTATCAAACAGTAAGCGTTAAAAAAGGGGTTTAGTCCGCACGCATTTGCAAACGCATGCGTGAGCCACAGAGCCACGTCACGGCACCCTTGTATCTGTGGTCCTAACACTAAAGTATGAATGTCCCCACAGTGGAGGCACATGCATTTAATGGATAAATGAGAGCAGGTGGCTGGAGGGGAGCCCACCCCTCCTTAAAGGTACAGGAGCACACCAAACACCCAGCAATAGCACAATGGCTGCAAAGGTGTTGGTGCACTGCTGGACCTATACAAACACTCACGTAATAACAAAAGCTTGCCACCACTCTCATTTATAGCTGGCCATCGCAGTAAGCAGCATTGGGAGGCTAAAAAAGGTACCAACAAGTGTCTGGGGAATGCCCAGGAAAAAGCCAAAGTCTACTTACCACCAGCTTGCAGACAACCAAATTGACCTATCTAACAGTAAGCGTAAAAAAAGGGGTTTAGTCCACACGCATTTGCAAACGCATGCATGAGCCACAGAGCCACGTCACGGCATCCTTGTATCTGTGGTCCTAACACTAAAGCATGCGTTTGCAAATGCGTGCGGACTAAACCCCTTTTTTAACACTTACTGTTAGATAGGTCAATTTGGTTGTCTGCAAGCTGATGGTAAGTAGACTTTGGCTTTTTCCTGGGCATTCCCCAGACACTTGTTGGTACCTTTTTTAGCCTCCCAATGCTGCTTACTGCAATGGCCAGCTATAAATGAGAGTGGTGGCAAGCTTTTGTTATCACGTGAGTGTTTGTATAGGTCCAGCAGTGCACCAACACCTTTGCAGCCATTGTGCTATTGCTGGGTGTTTGGTGTGCTCCTGTACCTTTAAGGAGGGGTGGGCTCCCCTCCAGCCACCTGCTCTCATTTATCCATTAAATGCATGTGCCTCCACTGTGGGGACACTCATACTTTAGTGTTAGGACCGCAGATACAAGGGTGCCGTGACTCTGTGGCTCACGCATGCGTTTGCAAATGCGTGCGGACTAAACCCCTTTTTTAACGCTTACTGTTAGATAGGTCAATTTGGTTGTCTGCAAGCTGGTGGTAAGTAGACTTTGGCTTTTTCCTGGGCATTCCCCAGACACTTGTTGGTACCTTTTTTAGCCTCCCAATGCTGTTTACTGCGATGGCCAACTATAAATGAGAGTGGTGGCAAGCTTTTGTTATCCTGGGCTACTAGTACATATTCATTCACAATATCACATACATCATGTGGCCAGTGCCAGCAGAGTTAGGCAGACAAGCAGTGTGGCCTTTTTGCGCTCTCAAACTAAACCTAGTCTCAAACTAAACCTAGTGCACACACAAATGTCCCAAAATAATCTCAGTGGTGGTGGCAGTAGTGCAGTAGGACACACATTCACAATTGCATACATGTGGCCTGTGTGAGCAGAGTTAGGCTTATGCATGGGCAGGTAAGCAGCCTTTTTGGATTCTCAAACTGAACTTCCATACACACAAAAATGCCCCAAACTGGCAGAGTAGTACTAGCAAACATACCAAAGGAGCAGAGCGGCAGGGGGGATTCTTCTTGCTAAAAGTCCAGCTAAAAATGGTGATGGGTGGGAAACTGGCGATTGGTTTTATGGATCCCGAGCGGCATGCGTGATGACGTCACAAAAATGGCCAGTGCGCATGCATAGACCCAATTTGCCGCCTCAATGTGCGGCGGGGATGGGCAATGATATCGTCGGCCACCTCTGGCACTGTGCATGCACAGTGTAAATAATGATTTTTCTGGGGTTTGTCACAGATGCCTGCCACCCATAAACGGACATTTACAGACAGCCTGTAAATGGTTAAACAGTATGTGTTTTGCTGCATAAAAGACGGGTAATCATTTTTGCAAACTAACAACACAGCCTGTTTTATATGTTTTGCCATTTTTGGATGATTGCAAAAAAAACTGCTCCACAACAGCAAATCAACAAACTGAAAGAGCATTAAGCATTAACCACTTTCAGACCGCCCGCTGTCGTTATACGTTGGTACTTTGACGTTGAGTACCGTTGTTTTGGCAGCAGATAGCTGGCATAACCCCGGTATTTTTAAAATGACGGGTGGTCCGCTTTCAGATAAAAGTGATCTCTGTGGCAGATTCGCTGCAAGATCACTGTTATCGGTGGCAAGAGAGGTGTCCACCCCCCTCCCGCCACGTCCTGGTAATTTCCGCTGCTTACCAGAGGCGTCGGTAGCGGCGGAGACGGTCCGATCCTTTCCCTTCAGAGGCATGAAGTCAATTGAGGGGAATGATGGCCCCCACTCGACTCCATACCATTGGATGATGGTGCAACGTCAAATGTCACTTCCGCCCAATGGTCTTAAAGGGGAAAAAAAGTTATTGAAAAAAAAAAGTGTTTTTCTTTTCTTTTAATTGCATTTAAGTGTATATGTGAGATCTGAGTTCTTTTTGACCCCAGATCTCACATTAAAGAGGTCCTGCCATGCTTTTTTCTCTATTACAAGGGATGTTTACATTCATTGTAATAGGAATAAAAGTGATCCAATTTTTTTTTTTTAAAGGGACAGTGTAAAAAGAAGAAATAAAAAGTTAAATAAATAAGAAGTGCAGAAGCGAACACATAGGTACGTTGTGCCTGCATATATAAACGTGTGAGGTATCGCCGCTGTTAGAGCAAGAGCAACAATTCTAGCAAAAGACGTCCTCTAACTCAAAATTGGTAACCCGTAGAAATTTTTAAACTTCACCTATGGAGATTTTTAAGTGTCAAAGTTTGTTTTCATTCCACGAGTGGGCGCAATTTTGAAATATGACATTCACGATATATAAAAAAAATGGGCTAACTTTACTATTTTTTTCTTATTTTTTTATAAAAAGTGTATTTTTTCCCAAAAAATTACGTTTAAAAGACCGCTGCACAAATACGGTGTGACATAAAGTATTGCAATGCCCGCCATTTTATTCTCTAGGGTGTCTGAAAAAAAAATATATCTAATGTTTGGGGGTTAGTAATTTTCTAGCAAAAAAACCTGATTTTAACTTGTAAAAACCAAGTGTAAAAAATAGGCCCGGTCCTTAAGTGGTTAAACCCACCCGCTTATTATCCTGGTCAGTCATCATTATTATTATGACTGCAAAATATGTCCTGACTAGGGATGGTCCAAACACCCCCCCCTGCTTTGCTTCGCACCGGAACACCACAAACAGACAAAAAGTTCCAGCGAACATAAAAACCCTATTGAAGTCTATGGGACATGAACATGAACAATCAAAGGTGCTCATTTTAAAGGCTTATATGCAAGTTATTGTCATAAAAAGTGTATGGGGACCCAGGTACTTCCCTAGGGGACATTTATCAATGCAAAAAAAAGTTTAAAAAAAAAACATTTTTTCAGGAGCAGTGATTTTATTAACCAATTTCCACCCGGCCCATAGCAGGTGACGGCCGGGCGGTGGTGCAGTTATCCTGACTGGGCGTCATATGACGTCCAGCAGGATAACATGCTGCCGTGCGCCGATCGGTGTGTCAGTCTGACACACCGCTACACCGATCTTGGTAAAGAGCCTCCGGCGGAGGCTCTTTACCACGTGATCAGCCGTGTCCAATCATGGATGATCACGATGTCAATAGGAAGAGCCGTTGATCGGCTTTTCCTCACTCGCGTCTGACAGGGGGGGGTCTGCTCTGATTGTTTTTCAGCGCAGCCCGCCTCAGATCACCACACTGGACCACCAGGGATCGCCACTAGGACCACCAGGGAAGGGGGCAACCTGTGGATGGCCAGGCATATACCACATGGCCATCCACATGTGCCCAATGTGCCCAGTCAGTGCCCAATCTGTGCCAATCAGTGCCCACAAATGGGCACTGATTGGCACCATTATATAGCACTGATGCCCAGCAATGCCACCCTTAGGGGCATCAGTGCCATCAATCAGCATCATCAGTGCCACCCATCAGTGTCCATCGGTGCCACCTGTCAGTGCCCATCCGTGCCCATCAGTGCCCACCTATCAGTGCCCATCAGTGCCCATCTGTGCCACCTACCAGTGCCACCCATAAGTACCCATCAATGCCACCTACAAATGCCCATCAGTGCCACCTATGAGTGCCCATTGGTGCCACCTATGAGTGCCCATCAATGCCGCATACCAGTGCCACCTATCAGTGCCCATCAGTGCCATCTCTCAGTGCCCATCAGTGCCACCTATCAGTGCCTATCATCAGTGCCTGTCAGTGCCACCTCATCAGTGTCACCTCATTGGTGCCACCTCATTGGTGCCCATCAGTGCCGCCATATAAGTGCCCATCAGTGCAGCCATATCAGTGCCCGTCATTGAAGAAGAAAACGTACTTATTTCCAAAAAATTTTAACAGAAACAGAAACAAAGAAAAACTTGTTTTTTTTCAAAATTTTCGGCATTTTTTTATTTGTTGCGCAAAAAATAAAAACCGCAGAGGTGATCAAATACCACCAAAAGAAAGCTCTATTTGTGGGAACAAAATGATAAAAAAATTGTTTGGGTACAATGTAGCATTACCGCGCAATTGTCATTCAAACTGCGACAGCGCTGAAAATTGGCCTGGGCGGGAAGGTGTCTAATGTCGCGTACACACGAGCGGACTTTACGGCGGACTTTACCCGGGTGACTTTTCGTCGGACTTTGTTGGCTCCTTGCGCCGGACTTAAAAACGGACGGACTTGGCCACACACGCTCACTGCAAAAGTCCGCTGGTTTGGAACGCGGTGACGTATAGCACGTACGACGGGATTCTAAAAAGGAAGTTTAAGCCCCACTACGGCACCCTTTGGGCTCCTTCTGCTAATCTCATGTTTATCTCTTGTTAGTAGAAGTTTGGTTAGAGACGATTCACGCTTTTCACACTTCAGCTTATTTCGTTCATTTTCTGCGGTTCAGTTTGTGCTTGTGAGGTTTGTATCTGCTTTTCAGTGCGTGTTGGTCAGTTCGTAACCTGCCTTGCAGGCCGTTCTGGTCCGCTCGTTCCTGAATTTCAGGTCATTCTTCATAGGCCTTGCTGTTCTTCAGTGCGTTTGTTATAAGTTTGTTTGAGCAGCCGACCGTTTTGAAGCCATGTCGCGTGGACGTTCTCGAGTTTGTGCTGCGTGGGGACTTGGTGTTGGGGTTAATACTTTGACCCGAGTCCAGTCCATGAACAGGGCGAGGAGTTCATGGATGAAGAATTGGTTGCGCCAGCGTGACCAGTTCTCTCATATGCCTTTGCTCCGTGAGCTCCGTGAGAATAATCCTGCGGATTTCAGGAATTTTCTCAGGATGACGGACCCCGTCTTTGAGCGTTTGCTGGCTATGCTGACCCCCTATATCAGCAGGCAGGATACCTGCATGAGGCAACCCATCAGTGCGGAGCAGAGGCTAGTTGCCACGTTACGTTACTTGGCGACAGGGAGAATTCTTCAGGACTTGAAGTTCTCAACAGGCATCTCCTCCCAGGCTCTGGGGATCATAATCCTAGAGACCTGTTCTGCTATTATTCAGGTCCTGCAGAAGGACTATATGAAGGTAAGTTTTATCCTTTAACATTACATGATATGTATTAAATGTTTTTTGATGTATTGGATAACTGTCCTCCTTACCTAATTGCCATGCTTTCAATATGCTGTGAATGTCCCCTTTATCTTCATGCATGTCTGTTTTTGGACATGCATATTTTCTTTCATTAACCTCCCCACCATGCAATCCTGGGTCCATTTATATCTCTAGCCTATAGTCCCTTGAACAATGTATATTGTCTGCTCCATTGTCTTGTTTGACCCTCCCCCTCCCCACAAATGTTTCAACCAGTCAGGTGTGTTTGTTAACCTAATTAGAACCCCTCCCCCACCCCACAAATGTTTCAACCAGTCAGGTGTGTTTTTTTAACCTAATTATAACCCCTCCCCCACCCCACAAATGTTTCAACCAGTCAGGTGTGTTTTTTTTAACCTAATTAGAACCCCTCCCCCACCCCACAAATGTTTCATCCAGTCAGGTGTGTTTGTTAACCTAATTAGAACCCCTCCCCCACCCCACAAATGTTTCAACCAGTCAGGTGTGTTTTTTTTAACCTAATTAGAACCCCTCCCTCACCCCACAAATGTTTCAACCAGTCAGGTGTGTTTGTTAACCTAATTAGAACCCCTCCCCCACCCCACAAATGTTTCAACCAGTCAGGTGTGTTTGTTAACCTAATTAGAACCCCTCCCCCACCCCACAAATGTTTCAACCAGTCAGGTGTTTTTTTTAACCTAATTAGAACCCCTCCCCCACCCCACAAATGTTTCAACCAGTCAGGTGTGTTTTTTTTAACCTAATTAGAACCCCTCCCCCACCCCACAAATGTTTCAACCAGTCAGGTGTGTTTGTTAACCTAATTAGAACCCCTCCCCCACCCCACAAATGTTTCAACCAGTCAGGTGTGTTTTTTTAACCTAATTAGAACCCCTCCCCCACCCCACAAATGTTTCAACCAGTCAGGTGTTTTTTTTTTAACCTAATTAGAACCCCTCCCCCCACATTCAAATGTATCAATGGGCCTTATGTTTTTGAACATTTCAATTACAAACACACATATTAATAATGTTTGACTGCTGTTGTTCACTAATGTTTTGGTGTAATCTGATATACAATTTATGTTTTAAAATCCTTATCTTATTTTTTTTGCACTCCACAATTTCCTTCAAGTACACAGGAATGGCAGACTGTGGCCTCCCAGTTCGCTGACCGTTGGGACTTTCCCAACTGTGTCGGGGCGATTGACGGGAAGCATGTCCGGATTGTGCCACCACCGCATTCGGGGTCTTATTTCTATAACTACAAGGGGTTCCATAGTGTAGTTTTGATGGCGGTGGTCTCGGCACATTTGGACTTTCTGTTTGTGGATGTGGGGGAGAACGGCCGGATGTCTGATGGAGGAGTCTTTGCACAGACCGAGCTGTGCCATCGTCTCCAGACCGGTGGCCTGGAATTGCCACCTGATGACGAGAATGTGGATGGACTCCCCTCAGTTTTTATTGCTGATGAAGCATTTGCTCTCGGTGAGAACTTGATGAGGCCGTTCCCCCAAAGGACACTCACCCCTGAGAGGAGGGTATTTAATTATCGGCTGGCCAGAGCAAGAAGAGTTGTGGAGAATGCCTTTGGGATTCTGGCCAGCCGGTTCCGTTTATTCCTTTCTTCAATTCATTTGGCGGACTATAAACTAAACTACGTCATCCTTGCTTGCTGCATCTTGCATAACTTTTTAAGGAGACATTCAGCAACATATATATCCTCTGTTGGGCCTGAGGCCGGACTGGAACAGGATACCACTTTGACAGGCCTAGAAAGTGGCCGTATTGGCTTGGCCCCCCGCACCGCACGTCAAGTGCGTGACCGTTATGTCAATTATTTTAATGGTCGGGGGGCCATTGCTATTCAGCAACAGCTGTAATTTTCTTACAAAAATAAAATAAAAAAAATTTTCAAGAAATATCTTGTTTTGATTCTTGTTTACATTTAGTTATGTCTGTCTCCTAGTGCACTTGTAGTAGTGTCAAGTGCATTTAGCTTTAGTTAATCAGGCCCACAAAAACAAACCAAAAAATTTGACTTCAAGAATCAGCCACACACATTGTATTCCGTAAAAAAATTTACTTTGTGCACATTGAAAGGTGCATTTTTTATAAATTTTTTTTTGTTTTTGTTTTTTTTTTTTTATTTAAAATCTTTTACCTTGTGTAAAAAATTGTTTTTTTACTAAATTATTCAAGGCATATTTTCACAAATATATAGACCGTTCTATAAAAAGATTTACATACACAACAGTGTTTTTATAAACCAACAAAAAAAAAAAAGAACTTACAAAGTTCAACATTTAGAGAACGGTGCATGTGATGTCACCCTTGGAAATTGTTCATTTTGAATATGCTCAAACTTGAGCTTTACAAAAGGGTCAAGTCAACATGTGCTATCTCCTATCATGGGTGAGCAATGTACGTGTTTTGTGTGTGCAATCCCTTTTTCGGTTCCTATCACCACCAAAGAATTTTCAGGAGGAAGGGGTTGCAAACACAAAACAAGTACATTGCTAACCCATGATGGAAGATAGCACATGATGACACACCGTGTGCATCAGAATGTAAATTTGGGTATACCCCAAAAATTAAATAAACAATTTTGGCAAAAAACAAACTTCCCAAGGAAATGAAGAACATGATTGATGTTTTTAGGCCAAACGTGATTATATTCGGCCCAAAACATCAATCATGTTCTTCATTTCCTGTTGCATGGAGTCCAGGCGAAGTTGCATGCTGTGAATTTGGTCACGCATTTTATCGATGTGGCCATTCCACAGCATTATCTGGCCAATCAGTCTTTGCGCACGGTCTGTGGTGAAGGGCTCTGCCACTTGGCCTTCCACAACCAGAAACTCACCTAAAATGAGTGAATAAAAACAAGGTTTACAATATGCACACCAAAATACAGTAACTCAAGCTGGGGTGTCAGTCACTCACTTGGTGGGCTTGAAACCTCACACACTTCCTCCACCTCTCCTTCCTCAAGGTCGTTGGGTGGGCGTGGTCTTGGGCTGGGGCTTGGGGTATCTTCTGCCTCAGGCTGGTGACTTGGGGGGGTCCTGAAATCCTTGGACTGTTGTCTGAGTCTTTTCTCCCCTATGAGAATTGAACAAAAGGTATAGTTAAAACACAGTGATATTTTAGCTTTTAATAAATAAACTTAAACGTTGGTTATGAGTTGTGGCCAATTTTTTATCATAATAAATTTTGAAGACAGGATGAACATTCCCTCTGAACAACAATTATAAACAATGCTCATTTTCTGGCAAGTTTCACAGATGCAGACACCTCAATGATCTCCTATGTGTATTACCCCTCTAAAATGTATTTATGGTCACATAGTACACTATAGTGCTCGTGAGTCCAGATGTGGAACCAGCTGCTGTGTCCTGTCCCTACATTACACTCAATCATTTTTGAAGAAGCATTATATTTTCCAACACATCTACACCACATCAACAAATTGTGGGAATTTGACAAATTATCAAGACATAAATGTATGTCCAACCCTGTCCCATCGTATTTGGCGAAAAAATAACGTAATTTTCTAAAGTATCATATATATTCTAAAGAACGGTCTTTACGAACGATGATGAATAAAGTCCAAAAATAAGGATCAGAATGCAAGTTAAGTATCTCAATAGTAAAACACAACAAGTACTTACTTTTTTTAAGCAGCTTCTTTATTCGCCAATATTGTTCTGGCTCCCGACTTTTGATGTCAGACCACCGCTTCCTCAATTGTTCTTTCGAACGTTTTGTACCAAATTTTTCTTCAAGAGCGGTGACAACTGAGGACATTATTTTGTCCTTCCTCATATTCGGTCGTGTGTACGGTCCTTTTTTGCCATCGTAGTCCTCCCTTCTCAATATGGACACCATCTCCACCATCTCTTCAAAAGCCATGTTGGTGGCCTTATATCTCCTCCGGGATGTGGATGTTTGGGGCTCCGGGCTTTCCTCCGTGCTACTTCCACTGATTCTCTCCGCCATCTTTTGCTATCTACTCCCACTGCGCAACGAAGAGTGAAGGGGCGGGGCCAAATCGTACTTACGAACGTCAGGGGCGGGACGACGCAGGCGGAGCATGACACATGCGCAGTGTATATAAAGCTATTACGATGGCCTACGTATGTCCGTGCGGAAGTAGCGAGCATTACAAATGAAGGTAAGATTAAAGTGTGTGTGTGTATGTGTCCCCTAGATTACAACCAAAACTAATCCTGTGATTTGGGACTGACATTTAAGTTTGGATCTTGTGTCTTGTCTTGCAGAAAAAATGAATCCCTTTAAAGAGGAAGAATTTTTGTGCCAATTTATTGAGCTCTATGAGGACAAGAAAAACCTGTGGGAGGTCAAACACTCCCTATATTATAATAGGGATGTTAGGAAGGCAACACTGGGCACACTTTTAGAGTTTGTGAAGACTCGACTCCCCCAGGCAGACCTCAAGTTTGTGGACAAGAAGATTGGTATCTTGCGAAACATGTATAAGCGGGAACACAAAAAAATCCAGGAGTCGCTCAGATGCGGTGCAGCAGCTGACCAAGTATATGTGCCCAAGTTGTGGTACTACAACAAAATGTGATTCCTGGATGACCAGACCAAAGCCAGGCAATCACTTTCCACCCTTCCCCCCACCCTTCCCTCCAGCCTTCCTTCCACTCTTCCCTCCAGCCTTCCATCCACCTCCACCCCAGCTGAGGAGTCCCAGGATGAACTGGGCCTTTTCAGCCTTGATGAAGTTGATGCGCCCAGCTTCAGCCAGGTATCCTTTTTTTTTAAATTTGGGATTGTGTAAATGTTATTAATGATGTTCACGTGTTAATTTTGAAAGTGCTTCATAAAAAATGACTTCTGCACAAAGATTAATATGTAGACATATCACTAGACAGTAGTGGCCAAAAATATACTTCACTTCAGATCTTGTTGATCATCTGAAATAATGGTGGTGTCAAATAGATAGCCTTTACTATTTTGTGTAATTAGATTTGAAAGTCATGAGCTGAAAATTGTGTGTGATTGCATAACACAAAATTACAACTATGTCCCTTTTTTAAACACAGGATGACCTCAGCCAGGAGGAGGCCTTGCCCAGTGGGAGAGAGGAGGAGGCCTTGCCCAGTGGGAGAGAGGAGGAGGCTGTGGCTGGGCCAAGTCGAAGCCGCACAGAGTGTCAGGTGCCTCCCCTCCGCATTCTCCACAAAAGGCCCAGGAGAATGACACCAACTGAGCAGGAACCCCTAGCCCTCATACGGGAAGCAAGCCTCATCCTCAGCAAACCACCCAATGCAGAGGAGGCGTATGGCACCTATATAGCCAGCAGATTGCTGGAGTTGGAAAAGGGCCAACGCCTCCTCTGTGAGGGTCTGATTTTTGAGGCTTACCAGAAGGGCTTGAGAGGGGAGCTTACTGCTACCACATATCTGGCAGATGAAGCCACTCCTCCTCCTCCTCCTGCCCCAAGTACACCACCAGAGGCACAACCTCCAAGGAAGGCTGCAGAGAAGCGTGGAGGGAAGGCTCCACGAAAGAGTCGAAAGTGATTGCCTGGCTTCTGTCTGGTCTGACTGTGCTCCCTGTGCTCCCTATAGTCGCAAGATACCAATTTTCTTGTCCTCAAACTTGATGTGTGTCCTGGGGGACGAAAGGCTTCACAGATTATAAAAGTGTCTCCAGTGTTGCCTTCCTAATTTTTTTGAGAAAAAAATACATTTTTGGTTACCTTACATTATTGCCTATGTGTTTTGATTAAAAAACGCCATTTTCTTTGGGAGTAGGCAGGTACAGGTCCAAAAGACTACGGGTTGATTTGAGAAAAGCAAATAGTCTGTACACTTTGCAGAGGGCAGTTGCCCTCTGCAAGTGCAATTGCTCCAGGGCATCAGAAATTAGTTAAAAGCTTGACTTTGCAAAGAGTACCCAATCCTGTGCAAGGAAAAATTTAAAAAAAGCATTTTTGCTTGCACATGATTGGATGATGGAAGTCAGCAGAGCTTCTGCACATTTACTAAAGCTTTGGAGCAACTGCTCTTGCAGAGGGCAACTGCACTTTACAAAGTGCACAGTCTTTTTCCCTTTAGTAAATCAACCCCTATGTGTGTTTTTGACAAAAGGCTAAATCATTTAGAATATCAAGTGAAAAGTACTAGTGAAAAGTTCACTTGAGAAATTGCACAGAAAGTGCACTTGTTGGAAGTGCAGTCGCTGTAAATCTGAGGGGAAGAGCTGAAATTAGGGGAAGCTCTACTGATTTATTCATAAGATCATGTTAAATAAAAATTAATTTCATTTTTTTGGGCTTCCTTGCATGTGCCCCTCGGATCCACAGCGAAGGCACTTCAAAATGCTCTTTCTGTGGAATTCAATGTAGAATTAGCACTTGTAGTGAAAAATGATTTTGCCTTTGTTAAATACACCCCCCTATGTCTAATGAACAAGGGACAACAACCTCATTAAGGTTCATTAAAACAACACAAAATATGAATGTTATTGTGGTAACTTGAAAATACACACAAAAAATGTGGTTATCATTTAACACACATTGTAAAATAGATAAGTGTTGAAATAAAAAAAAAATGAGTCCTAAATCGAATTTAATTTTTATAATTTATGGAGATCTGGCTTTTTCAAAATATTATATTAGTCATGGCAGGAGGATAAATCATGAAGAAAGTAGTTTGTGAGAACTCGGTGTGAATATAAAGCAGAAAAACAACTTCATTCCTCTCGCATTATCAATCCTAAAAAAAGGCTGTATTAAAAGACCACAGAAGAGGAATGTGCTAGCTTCAAGATGAAGGCTAGTTTTACCAGACCGAGCGCTTCCGTCTTGTAATTGCTTCAGAGTATGCGTCAGTTTGAGTTCGTCGGACTAGCACACAGACGATCGGTTTGTCCGCTAGAAAGAAGAGTCCGTCGGATAAATTTAAAACATGTTTCAAATCTAAGTCCGTCAAACTTTTGAGCAAACTTTTGAGCAAACAAAGTCCGCTGGAGCCCACACACGATCGAATAAAAATGAAATATTCCTTTAAATATCGTGCCTGTGGGTCCCCTTAGTCTGCCTGTAAAGTGGCGCATCTGTGCAATATGTAGAACAGTGCCGCAGCAAAATTACATTTCTAAAGGAAAAAGGGTCATCTAAACTTGCACGCGGCTGTAATGTATTGCTGGCTCCTGGCAATATAGATGAAAAATCAAGAAAAAATACTGTCCCCCCCCAGTCTGAAGGGCCTGGTATGGATTTTAAGGGGAACTCCACGTCAAAATGTAAAAAAGAATTGTTGACTGGAGGTCAGGATGGGGGGGGGCAAGCGACCCCATACCAGGTCCCCCCCAAAGCACCTTGTCCCCATGTTGATGGGGACAAGAGCCTCTTCCCAAAAACCTGGCCATTGGTTGTCAGGGTCTGTCTTCAAGAAGAAGGAGGCCCCCAGTTCCTGACCCCCCACCCTATGTGAATGGGTATTGGGTGCATTGTACCCCTACCCATTCACCAAAAAAAGTGTCAAAAAGTGTCATATACCAGATAAGACCAGAACTGTATGGACTGCAACAGAGTGAACCAGACATAAATAGGTGAAAGTAAGTTTATTAAGGTAAATGCATATACATGTGAACACACCACCAATACAAAACAACCAGCATATGTAGTAAAAGGGAGTACCAGAATCGTAGTCAAGCCAGGCCAGGGTCATAAACAGGAGATCAGTAGATGGGGGGCCAGGAGTAAACATACAGGGAACAAGATTGAAGGGATCAGGCTGCAGGGCGAAGATCCAGGGATACAGGAACAGATTCAGGATACGGAATACAGGCATCAGGCATCAGGATAACAGGTAAACAGGCTGCAGGTCAGGGCACAAGGACAATACCAGGGCAAGATGAGTGTGCACTTGCCGGGTATTTATACAATAGCTGCTAACGAGGTCAGGTGAAGCCTGGTTGCAAAAGGTAATACCTGCTCCACACTGCCAGGATCCCTCCGCTGGTGGACGCCAGTACTGCGGTCAAAAGATGATATAATACCAGCAGGGAAAAGCTTTTCTGACAGCTCCAAACTGCCAGGAGACACCTGCTGGTGGGCCTCAGTGAAGGGGTGTAGGGATGTTCTAAAAGCAAGTGAACCCTCGTATGATATCCTGCCTAGAGTGTTCCTTCAAACCCATTCAGATCTGGAGACCATTCTGATGAAAGTTATGACATGCATACAAGACATTTCAGTTCTCAGAATGATCCGAGGATTTTATTTCCGTGTTTCCACTTACATAACCAAAATGACATCACAACAAAAGTCCAACCCTTTCATTAATATATGGTAAAGATACAGACATACAGGATGTTTTAAAACAAGCAAAAATAGAATATTAATAACTCATATAGAAACTAACAACAGGAAAAGGCTAACAGGAAAGCACTTCGTACATCATTTCGGGGAGATCAAACCATTTATAAGAAACTGAAACATAACTTCTCATAAACGTCACATATACATATTATTCCAAAATGGATACACATTTTTACAGGGGTGTATAGCTAAAATGGTGGACAACAAGCTAAAATATCTCTATACTGCATGCCAAATGGCTGATATTACCAGCGGAGAGAATCTTTCCTAACAGTTCCCCTCCCTTCGAAGGAGCGACCTCCGGATGCTCCAACTAGCCGTTGCTGGGGAAAGTCTATGGCGTCAAGCCAGGCAGTGGCAAAGTCACATCAGATTGGGCAATAAGTACATCAAGCTGGATAGCAGGCACAGGAACCTCAAGCTGAGTAGCAGGCACATCGAGCTGGGCGGCAGGCACATCGAACTGGGCAACAGGCACATCAAGCTGGGCAACAGGCACGGGCACATCAAGCGGGGCAGCAGGCACATCAAGCGGGGCAGCGGGCATGGGCACTTCAAGCTGGGCAGTAGGCACTTCAAGCTGGGCAGCGGGCACGACCACTTCAAGCTGGGCAGCGGGTTTGGACACTGCAAGCTGGGCAGCAGGCACATTGAGCTGGGCAGCAGGCACGGGCACATCAAGCTGGGCAGCAGGCACAGGCACTTCAAGCTGGGCAGAAGGCATGGGCACTTCAAGCTGGGCAGCAGGCAGGGGCACTTCAAGCTGGGCAGCAGGCAGGGGCACTTCAAGCTGAGCAGCAGGCACATAAATCGGGACAGCAGGCACATGCACATCAAGCTGGGCAGCAGGCAGAGGCACATCAAGCTGGGCAACGGGCACGGGCACAGGCTGGGCAGCAAGCTCTGAGTCCTCAGGCTGGGCAGCAAGCTCTGGGTCATCAGGCTGGGCAGCAAGATTTGGGTCATCAGGCTGGGCAGCAGACAGTGGCATATCAGGCTGGGCAGCAGACAGGAACACACTAACCACTACAATACACTGTATTATATACTCTGCCCTGCACTATATACCCTGCACTGTATTACATATACAGTACGAAAAACAAAAGAGAGAGCATTATCCTTAAAAAAGTTTATCAAAATGTAAACAAAAGACTACTACTCACAAAGGTAAATGAAAATCACGCTAAAATGATCTTTTTAGTTGGTGGTGATCAATCCACTGATGGCAGTCTCCAAATCCTATGAGGAAGACATGCAGATCACTGCCGGCTAATGCGTTTCAAAGGTAGCACCTTCTTCTTCAGAGCCTAACCGGGTTTCATTTGATTGTTAGGATATCCCTATCCTTGAGGGCAGCAAAGCCGAAAGCTATCGTCCATCTTGAACTTTGAACTGTTGGGCCTACACATTTATGCGCAAGAGTGTTTGCTTTGTTATATTATATATATATATATATATATATATATATATATATATATATATATATAGATATATATACAGTATCTCACAAAAGTGAGTACACCCCTCACATTTTTGTAAATATTTCATTATATCTTTTCATGTGCCAACATCGAAGAAATTACACTTTGCTACAATGTAAAGTAGTGAGTGTACAGCTTGTATAACAGTGTAAATTTGCTGTCCCCTCAAAATTCCTCAACACACAGCAATTAATGTCTAAACCGCTGGCAACAAAAGTGAGTACACCCCTAAGTGAAAATGTCCAAATTGGGACCAAGGTGTCAATATTTTGTGTGGCCACCATTATTTTGCAGCACTGCCTTAACCATCTTGGGCATGGAGTTCACCAGAGCTTTACAGGTTGCCACTGGAATCCTCTTCTACTCCTCCATGATGTCATCACAGAGCTGGTGGATGTTAGAGATCTTGCGCTCCTCCACCTTTCTTTTGAGGATGCCTCACAAATGCTTAATAGGGTTTAGGTCTGGATACATGCTTGGCCAGTCCATCACCTTTACCCTCACCTTTTTAAGCAAGGCAGTGGTCGTCTTGGAGGTGTGTTTGGGGTCGTTATCATGTTGGAATACTGCCCTGCGGCCCAGTCTCCGAAGGGAGAGGATCATGCTCTGCTTCAGTATGTCACAGTACATGTTGGCATTCATGGTTCCCTCAATAAACTGTAGCTCCCCAGTGCAAGAAGCACTTATGCAGCCCCAGACCATGACACTCCAACCACCATGTTTGACTGTAGGAAAGACACAGTTGTCTTTGTACTCCTCACCTGGTTGCCACCACACATGCTTGTCACTATCTGAACCAAATAAGTTTATCTTGATCTCATCAGACCACCGGACATGGTCCCAGTAATCCATGTCCTTAGTCTGCTTGTCTTCAGCAAACTGCGGGCTTTCTTGTGCATCATCTTTATATACTATACGGACTGCACTATGTACTCTGAACTGTATTATATATACTACACTGACTGCATTGTATATCTATATCTATATCTATATCTATATCTATATCTATATCTATATCTATATCTATATCTATATATCTATATCTCTATATATATATATATATATATGTACTACACTGCCTGCACTCCACTAACTAACCTGCCTAATCTATCTCAAGCTCTCCACATTAACACACTACATACGATCGCCGTGTAGGCAGCCTTATATATTGTGTGGCGTGAACTTAGCCCCTGAGCCATGATTGGCCAAAGGCACACTGACATTACATCGTGCTGTGATTGGCCAAAGCATGCAGGTCAGGTGCATGCTTTGGCCAATTAGCAGCCGTCAATGCACTGCGATCTTGCAGTGCATTATGGGGCTCTTTGTGGCACTCAAATTTGCTGCAAACTCTCCCATATGTTCGTTTGTTCAGAGAACAAGCGAATACCTGATGATCGAGTCGAACTTATGTTCGACTCGACCATCAGGACCGTACCTAGTCCTCACTCAAGTGATTGAAACTATACATCTATAAAGAAATGATAAATACTAATATGTAATATATTATTAAAAGCTGAACCAAGGTTATAAAAGAGGCAGGAATGAAGAAAAATCAAAGTAAATAGAATTTAGGACAGTATTAGCAAGTAAACTAAAGACTACAGTTATGCAAAGGCCAGGAGCTGAAAAGCTATGAGCCAGAGGGATTAGGAGAAAGCACATAAGTGCCCTACAGATTGAATATGCTTCCTGTTCTGAGTCACTTCCTGTTGTGAAAGTAGTAGAAGTAAAAGTATGGTTCAAAATATGTGTCTATTTCCCAAAGACAACCTCTGGATATGATGCTGAGCACGTGCACTCAACTTCTTTGGTTGACCATGGCGAGGCCTGTTCTGAGTGGAACCTGTCCTGTTAAACCACTTTATGGTCTTGGCCACCATGATGCAGCTCAGTTTCAGGGTCTTGGCAATCGTCTTATAGCCTAGGTCTTCTTTATATAGAGCAGATCCTCAGAGAGTTCTTTGCCATGAGGTGCCATGTTGAGCTTCCAGTGACCAGTATGAGGGAGTGAGAGCGATAACACCAAATTTAACACACCTGCTCCCCATTCACACCTGAATCCTTGTAACACTAACTCACATGACACCGGGGAGGGAAAATGGCTAATTGTGCCCAATTTGGACATTTTCACTTAGGGGTGTACTCACTTTTGTTGCCAGCAGTTTAGACATTAATGGCTGTGTGTTGAGTTATTTTGAGGGGACAGAAAATTTACACTGTTATACAAGATGTACACTCACTACTTTACATTGTAGCAAACTGTCATTTCTTCAGTGTTTTCACATGGAAAGATATAATAAAATATTTACAAAAATGTAAGGGGTGTACTAATTTTTGTGAGATACTGTATATATATATATATATATATATATATATATATATATATATATACATACATACATACATATGTGTAATATTACATTTACCCTATGTATGAAATATATTGTATTGTTGTGAATTCTGAGGAAACAAACGGAACAGAAATGAACTGCTCAGGGGAAAAAGAATGATAGAGCCAGTGGCCTTTTCATGTTCTTGGTATTTTATACATTCCTGTGACTTTTTTTTAAGTCTTGGTTCACTGGAGTATAACTTCAGCTCCAATGCTTGGATCACTTTCCATTTTAATAGATTTTTTTTCCATTTCCTTCCCATCTCTGTCAGGAGCACACCAGGTGGACAATTCATTCTACTATCTTCCTTCTAAATGTTGACTATCTATTGAAGCACAGAAAAAAAATGAAATTTCATTATGCTTCCAAAAGGGCAACAGACAAAAATTAAGCTGCAATTCAAGGATAATTGTCTCTTTCTTTGCATTTCATGATTGTCTGTTTTAAATTGCACTGAAAATTACTTTTCTGACTAATTTGATTTAATATACAGAACACTGTGTATAATGTTGAATTTTAGAAAAAAAAAGCCCATCCACAGTAGGAGACGTTTAATCTAATTGATACTGTAACAATTGCTTTCAAGTTTAATTACATTTTCCCAACTTGAGATGTGCAGATTGAGCATATCCAAATTGAAACTAATAAGACACATTAACTCAAATTTCTATGGCACAAAATGTCTCAGTTGTTTACCAGAGAAGAAGAGTAACTAAACTTCAAATTTCTCCACAGCTTGTCATTTTATTTGTCTAATAGAATAAACAGCATAGGTATGTGGACGAAAGGCTCATGCATACAAACCTCCAGCAGTTACTTTGGACAGTAAATTAAAGAATCAAAAGGAAACTATATTGATTTTTGGTTCATATTTATTTTTGCGCATTTGTAAAATTGTTTTATATTCTTTTTTACAATCAATAGAAATACAGTGCCTTGCAAAAGTATTCACCCCCTTGGCATTTTTTGTGTTTTGTTGCCTCACAACCTGGAATTAACATGGATTGTTTGAGGATTTGCATCATTTAATTAACATAACATGTCCACAAGATTTTTTTTTATTGTCAAGCAAACAACAAATAGGACAAAATAACAGAAAAAGTCAATGTGCATAACTATTCACCCCCCTAAAGTCAATACTTTGTAAAACCACCTTTTGCGGCTATCACAGCTCCAAGTCGCTTTGGATAAGTCTCTATGAGCTTGCCACATCTTACCACTGTGATTTTTGCCCATTCCTCCCTGCAAAACTGCTCTAGCTCCTTCAAGTTGGATGTTTGCGCTTGTGAACAGCAATCTTTAAGTCTGACTGCAGATTTTCTATTGGTTTGAGGTCTGGGCTTTGACTAGGCCATTCCAACACATTTACATGTATCCCCTTAAACCACTCAAATGTTGCTTTAGCAGTGTGTCGTTGTCCTGCTGGAAGGTGAACCTCCGTCCTAGCCTTAAATCACAGACAGACTGGTACAGGTTTTGCTCAAGGATATCCCTGTATTTAGCACCATCCATCTTTCCCTCAACTCTGACCAGTTTCCCAGTCTTCACTGCTTAAAAACATCCCCGCAGCATGATGCTGCCACCACCATGTTTCACTGTGGGGATGGTGTTCTTTGGGTGATGTGAAATGTTGGGTTTGCGTCAGACATAGCTTTTTCTTTGATGGGCAAAAAGTAAAATTTTAGTCTCATTAGACCAGAGCACCTTCCTCAATACATTTTGGGAGTTTCCCACATGCCTTTTTGCAAACTCAAAATGTGCCATTTTGTTTTTTTTCTGAAAGTAATGGCTTTCTTCTGGCCACTCTGCCATAAAGCCCAACTCTATGGAGGGTACAGCTTACTGTTGTCCTATGTACAGATACTCCAGTCTCTGTTTTGGAACTCTGCAGCTCCTCCAGGGTTACCTTATGTCTCTGTGTTGCCTCTCTGATTAATGCCCTCTTTGCCCGGTCTGTGGGTTTTGGTGTGCAGCTGTCTCTTGGCAGGTTTGCTGTTGTGCCATGTTATTTCCATTTGGTTATGATAGATTTGATGGTGCTCCTAGGGATCATCAAAGATTTGGATATTTTTTATAACCTAATCCTGACTTGTACTTCTCAACAACATTGTTCCTTACTTGTTTGGAGAGTTCCTTGGTCTTCATGGCAGTGTTTGGTTAGTGGTGCCTCTTGCTTGGGTGTTGCAGCCTCTGGGGTCTTTCAAAAAGGTGTGTATATGTAATGACAGACCATGTGACACTTAGATTGCACACAGGTGGACATCATTTCACTAATTATGTGACTTCTGAAGGTAATTGGTTGCACCAGAGTTTTTCATGGGCTTCATAACAAAGAGGCTGAATACATACAAACATGCCAAGCAGCTTTTTATTTCTGAAAAATAGTTTTATGTATATATTCTTCTAATTTTACTTCACCAACTTAGGCTATTGTGTTCTGATCCATCACATATAATTCAGATTAAAAAAACATAAAACTAAAGGCTGTAATGTAACAAAATCCAAGGGGTGAATACTGTGAGCACTGTATTTTTATATATATATGGAAGTTGCTTGTCCCCATTGATTGCCCTGACTTTGCATAAGCTCCCCAACACTTCTGAGATACTTCAAGCAAACATAAAATGCAAAGACACCATTAATTAGTAAGAATGGTGACACTTTACTGGGAGGTTAAGTGGACAGGGCTATAAAAGTTACAGGCATAACCCAATTCCAGTGCTATTGCAGTAAAATGAGATCACCAGAACACATAATGTAATAGCAATAACAATAAGTCAAATGGATATAATAAAGGCTGTAACAGTTTTATGACCCCAGAAACAAGAAGGGGAAAAGAAGTCTTTTAGTTAGTCCACTCCCTATAGGCCCTGATGCCACAAGAAATATGAAGTAAACAATATATAAGGTTTGTGTAGGAGTTCCCCTTTAATAAACTGTTGCATCTAAAAGGGGGTTGTAATCTGCCGCATCCTTTGCTATAAGGATGACCTTGGAGTATGGGAAACCTTGATCTTCAGCTAGCTATGGTGGGGCTCAGAGATGTTAATGTGTAATAGCATGCCAATTAGGCTAAATGTAATAGATGTATTTTCCCCAGCAAAGACCCTCCAACTGGTCAGGTGTAAAGGTGTCTGCATGCAGTGTCTTTTGGGCAAAGTGTCAGACATATGATGGGCTTCTGCCCACTCACCAATCCGGTGAATCTGATACACAGGATGTCCTTGCGCAGGCTCCTGAATGTCTGCAGCAAGTTGTGTGTTGCCCAACTGGCAAACTGTAGTCCCAGGAATCCAGCGATGACTGCATGGGTGTGGAAAGGATATGAATCGGATCTGCAATACAGCAGATGCGGGAACAGCGATGGCCACCCTGAGCCCAGCAAGGCAGCCCTCAGGATAAGAGGTCCCAGCTCTGCCTAAACCATGGTGCCTGCCAACAGCACCTGGAATGACAGCCTCCTGCTCTTGCAGCTCTGAAGCCTGTGTTCCAAGAGAGGTAGCCCACCCAGGACAGTCCAATTTATCTGCTTGCCCAGAATTTCTTTATATAGTCTTTGAGGTATTCTGGAATGTGTAGTTTTAAGCAGTATTAGTCTAGTGTAAATCCAGATAACAAGACTACATGTCCCACAATCTTTAAAATCAGTGAATTGCTTGTCTTCTGGCACAAAGGAGTGTCTCTGAGTGAAGTAATAACAGAGCCAGCACTTGACTATATATATATATATATATATATATATATATATATATATATATATATATATATATATATACAGTCAGGTCCATAAATATTCAGAGTTCATTTCAAGTGTGCTATTTGCATTTGGAATCTGTTGCTGTCAACTCTCAATATGAGATCCAAAGAGTTGTCACTATCAGTGAAGCAAGCCATCATTAGGCTGAAAAAACAAAACAAACCCATCGGAGAGATAGCAAAAACATTAGGTGTGGCTAAATCAACTGTTTGGAACATCCTTAAAAACAAAGAACACATCGGTGAGCTCAGCAACACCAAAAGACCCAGAACATCACGGAAAACAACTGTGGTGGGTGACCGAAGAATTCTTTCCCTGGTGAAGAAAACACCCTTCACAACAGTTGGCCAGATCAAGAACACTCTCCAGGAGGTAGGTGTATGTGTGTCAAAGTCAACAATCAAGAGAAGACTTCACCAGCGTGAATACAGAGGGTTCACCACAAGATGTAAACCATTGGTGAGCCTCAAAAACAGGAAGGCCAAATTAGAGTTTGCCAAACAACATCTAAAAAGTCTTCACAGTTCTGGAACAACATCCTATGAACAGATGAGACCATGATCAACTTGTACCAGAGTGATGGGAAGAGAGGAGTATGAAGAAGGAAAGGAACTGCTCATGATCCAAAGCATACCACCTCATCAGTGAAGCATGGTGGTGGTAGTGTCATGGCGTGGGCATGGATGACTGCCAATGGAACTGGTTCTCTTGTATTTATTGATGATGTGACTGCTGACAAAAGCAGCAGGATGAATTCTGAAGTGTTTCGGGCAATATTATCTGCTCATATTCAGCAAAATGCTTCAGAACTCATTGGACGGCGCTTCACTGTGCAGATGGACAAGGACCTGAAGCATACTGCGAAAGCAAACAAAGAGTTTTTTTTTTTTTTTTGACAATTCCTTTATTTAAATGCGTCTTCTTTCTTCTATCTTTTTTCTTCTATCTTTTTTTTATGTTTAAAGTATTTTATTGGTTTTTCCACAGGATAACAGGAGATACCATTACATCTGACATGTCAAGTAATAAACAGAGAGATGATACAGTCAGATAAGTCTTAATATCTATATCCTAATCATTGGAAAGACAGTCTTCGAGAAATCATTTAACATCCTTGGGAGTTGGGAAAGACAGTTACTGAACCGCCTCAGATCCATGTACGTTTTGTGGCCTATTATACCATCTCATCTTCCTGCACCCCAAAAGGGATCACACTGTGCTGGAGAGGAGAAAGATACCTAGCTTCTAGTGACCTGAAGTCGGATAAAGTGTAAGGTAAGCCATCCAGGCTTCTATTGAGGACTGTCTGAATTTTAAACAATCGAAACTGGTTGAATAAGTCACTCTAATGCCCCGTACACATGGTCAGATTTTCTGACGGAAAATGTGTGATAGGACCTTGTTGTCGGAAATTCCGACCGCGTGTAGGCTCCATTACACATTTTCTATCGGATTTTCCAACACACAAAGTTTGAGAGCAGGATATAAAATTTTCTGACAACAAAATCCGTTGTCGGAAATTCCGATCGTGTGTACACAAATCCGACGGACAAAGTGCCACGCATGCTCAGAATAAATAAAGAGATGAAAGCTATTGGCCACTGCCCCGTTTATAGTCCCGACGTACGTGTTTTACGTCACCGCGTTTAGAACGATCGGATTTTCCGACAACTTTGTGTGACCATGTGTATGCAAGACAAGTTTGAGCCAACATCTGTCGGAAAAAATCCTAGGATTTTGTTGTCGGAATGTCCGAACAAAGTCCGACCGTGTGTACGGGGCATAAGAGTGACCCCGCGTGGTAAATAGTGAATATAACAATACTAAAAGAAAAGTAAAACCGAGGGAATATGTCCCAAAATCAACTTTACATATGTCCTTCTACAGAACATTGTTACACCGGGACACGTCCCGAGTTAACATTCAAGGGGATAAGGAGAGAAGAGGGGGGGTGGGGGGGTGAGGAGAAGAAAGAAAGAGAAAGAGAGAACAAAAAGAGTTAGCCGTCTGCCAGTCAGTTCCGGGGTGTAAATAGTATTAGAAGTGTGAATATGAGGAAGCACCTACGCCTATGTATTTAGACCAAGGTTCCCAAGCCTTCTCAAACTGTGCTGAGGTGTCTAGTATGGAGCTCACCATCTTCTCTTGGGCCATTATTAATGAAATTTTGCGTTTGGCCGCTATAACAGAGACCTTAGGTAGCTTCCAAGCTTTGGCTAAGGTGAGTTTGGCACCAAGCAGAATAAAAAATATTAATTTTTGCAAGTATTTCGGAGCCCCGGGAATTAGGTGATTGAGTAGAGACATTAGGGGAGACTTGGGAATGGTCAGGGCTGTAACTTTAGATATGATGTGAAAAAATTTGTTCCAAAAGCTCCTGATTTTGGGACAATCCCACCAAATGTGCATCATGGTGCCCTTCATATGACACCCGTGGAAGCATAAAGGAGAGACCGAGGGATACATGAGGGAAAGCCGGGAGGGGGTTAAGTACCATCTGGTGATGACCTTCAGGCTAGCTTCAATTAATGTGATATTGAGTATACCCTTAAAGGATCTAAAGAAGGTTTTGTGCCAGTGTTCCAGATCCCAGGAGTCCTGTGTATCCCTCTCCCACTCCAGCATGAACGTTGCTTTCCGACTGCTCGTTGCAAGCGAGGAGTAGACTATGGAGATCCCCCCCCCTCTGCTCCAGGAGTTGTCCACACCATAGTTTATATGGGGTGAATTTAGGCGGTTCAGGTTTTGAGTCCCAAATGAAATGAAGAAAGTGTGACAGTTGAAAAAATCTGAACCTCTCCGAATTGGTTAGGTCCAGATGTTTAATGCAATGGGGGAGATAAATTGGCCCAGCTGAGGTAAAATAGTTCCCAATCCGGTACATTCCCCTGTCTAGCCACCACTGAAATGCTTTGATGTCCATGCCCGGATGGAAATCCGGGTTACGGAATATGTGAGCTAAAGGCTTGCTTTGTGACATCAAAGAAGGAGACTTCCTGAGAGTGTCCCAAATCCTCAGTGACTGTGACAAGGAAAGTTATAAGATGGGAGGCCTAGTCTTTGGAGAGCACCAGAGGAGGAAATCCATAGTGAAGGATGGGACTGCCTGCCTCTCCATTTCTACCCAATCAGGTCTGGCTGATTTAGAATAGACCATGGATAGCTGAGCCAATCTAGCAGCTTGGTAGTACCAGAAAAAATTAGGGAGGCCCAGTCCCCCCTTATTTCTCAGGCTGTATAAGGATTGTCTCGCAAGTCGATGACCAGATTTACCCCATATAAAATTGACAACCTTGTTTTGGAACACCAAAAGGTGGTCCTTTCTTATGGCGATCGGAAGCGAGCAAAATATATATAAGAGTCTCGGGAGTAGGGTCATTTTGGCAGAGTTTATTTTACCCAGCCAGGATAGTTGGTGAGGGGACCATCGCTTAAGATCTGATTCCATTTTTTTGTAGATGGGGGGGTAATTAGCTTGATATAGTTGTTCAAATTTAGGTGTGAGATTTATACCAAGATATCGTATAGAAGACTCACTCCACGAAAAGCGGAAGGAGTCCTTCAGTCGAGATACCAGAGACAATGGGAGCGACACATTGAGTGCTTGGGATTTAGAGTAGTTAACATGTAATCCTGAAAGCTTGGCAAAGTCTTCCAGGAGCTTAAATAAAACAGGAAGGAAAGTGACCGGGGACGTAAGGTAAAGAATGAGATCATCGGCGAATAAGCCGCATTTGTGAATTTTAGGCCCACATCTGACCCCCGCTATGTCTGGGTTAGTGCGGATAGCAATTGCCAGCGATTCAATTGCTATCACAAATATAAGTGGTGTTAACGGGCATCCCTGGCAGGTCCCTCTCACTATTTTGATGGGTTCTGAAAGTTGTCCTTGTAATTTAATCCTAGCTTCAGGGTTGGAGTATAGTGATTTAAGTAGCCCAGAGAATCGGGGGCCAAAGTCCCACCTTTCTATAATGGAAAACAGGTAGGACCAAGAGAGAGAGTCGAAAGCCTTTTGTAGGTCTAGCGACATCAACATACCCTTTTGATCACGACCGCCATACCAGCCAGATTGCAGGATAGAAACCACATCTACTGTTCTTCTGATTTGGTCAGGACCCTGCCATCCGGGAATGAACCCAACTTGGTCCCTATCAATATAAGACCCAATAAAGGACGCCAGGCATTCAGCCATAATTTTAGTCATTATTTTAAGATCATTATTGATCAAAGATATGGGTCTATAGTTAGAAACCTCACCTGGATCCTTGTCCGGTTTTGGGATGACAGTTATGAATGCAGCGTTCATCTGTGGGTCCAGAGGGTCCCCTTTGATTTTAGAGTTAATAAATTTGGCCAAATAAGGTGCTACAGTATTTGCAAATGTTTTATAATATGGTATGGAGAAGCCGTCTGGACCCGGAGCCGAACACCTCTTTAAGTTTTTGATTACTGCTATGACTTCCTCAGTAGATACTGCGGCTTCGAGTCTATCTCTGTGGTCCGCCGACAGGGTGGGAATCGGTAGATTATCCAAGAATTTGGTCACAGCATGAGGCCTATTCATCTTATGTTCACTATAGAGATCCGTGTAGAATCCATGGAAGGCTTCCATGATTTTCAGAGTAAGAGTGAGTACGTGGAGTGAGTCCGGAGGCCAAGAGAGACCCAGCTCTATCCTTTTGGTAGTAGTATTTTGCCCCTTGCCATAAAATGCTTTTTTCTGCCTTTAACTGTGAGAGCTAAATTAAGTTCAAGGCGCACCGCATCTAGACGGGACACGGGTACCCGAGTTGGATCTCTCTTGTGCTCCGAACAAAGTTTTTGAAAGGTCTTTTCAAGATTATCTATGTCGACCCTGTGTTCTCTTTTAATTTGGGAGGCTATTTGAATTATTTTCCCTCGTATGGTTGCCTTATGACCCGCCCATAAGGTTTCAGCCGAAACGTCTGCAGTGTCGTTTTGCATAAAGTAGTCAGAAATGGCCTTTTTGATTTCTACTTTCCTAATAGGGTCAGAGATAATTGTTTCTTTTAATCTCCAGTAAGCGGATTCGGTTTGTGGGGCTTGGTTGTTTATCATAACACTCAACAAGGAGTGATCAGACCACACCGTGTCTGTGATCTGAGCTCTTTGGGCTGCCGGAATCAAGCTATTTGAGACTAGGAGATGGTCCAGTCATGTGTAAGATTGGTGGGCATGGGAGAAATGTGTATAATCTTTTTTGGTGGGATTTAACTCCCTCCAAATGTCCGTGAGACCCTGTGAGTATATCAATTTAGTTATCTTAGAACTGTTCCTAGTTGGGCAGATGGTTTGAGCACAGGGAGGTTTGGATCTGTCTAGGCCTTGATCAAAGGCGACATTAGAATCTCCGCCTAAGATTGTGGAGCCTTCCAGTAGGGGACCTAGTGTCTTAAACATGTTACTGAAAAATTTAATTTGTCCTGCATTCGGGGCGTAATAGGATACTAGGGAAAATAGTCTACCCTCTATAGAACCCTTCACAAGGATATACCTCCCCTCTGGGTTCCGCAGCACGTGCTGCAGTGTGAATCTGCAATTCTTTGAGATGAGGTTAGCCACCCCTCTGGTTTTATCTTCCGTGTTAGCTAAATAAAACAAGGGGAACTGGGCGTGTAGGAAATTGGGTTTGTACTGGATCGGGAAGTGTGTTTCTTGAAGAAACAGGACATCAATTTTGCGGGATTTCATATAATCAAGGACCTTCCTTCGTTTAGAAGGTGAATTCAGCCCTTGGGTATTATGAGTCGCAACCCTTAACAGGGAAGACGATGAATCAGTGATAGCCATGGAGCAGAGGGGGTGGATGTACCACCCATCCACCAACGCTTACCTGATCTAAGTAGCTGTGGGGAACTGAAGCCGGTGCAGAGGTGGAAATCCGTCGCTTCTTGCGTGGAAAATGGACATCGACAAGCAGACGGCCATCTGCAAAAAGATGAATTGTTAGAGAGGAAAGAAGAAGAGGAGAAGGAGGGGAAGGGAAGGAGGGGTGATTCAAGCCCCCGAGGGGCTTGAGTGAGCAGTGAAGGCTTCGAAGTACACCACTCATCGAAGAAGGAGACACGTCCAGTCCCTGCGTACAGGGTGGACTCCTAACCCAGGGAGGAGGAATTGCCTAATCCGTGGGGTAGGGGGAGGTGCGGCGTAACTGCCCCAACCTCGGCGCACCTTTAAATAAACAACATAACTAGAAAACAGAATCATTCTGGTTTGAGGGATCAGGGGGCCCTGAAAACCCACCGCCCCACATTCCCTTCCCCCCAACCGGTGAAAAAAGCCGGGAGGGGGGAACGGACTCCTCGGGTACCAAGTCCCACATAGAAAGCACTTCAACAGATAATGCTGGGTGATAGACATCTACGGCAAATAGCATTGGTAGACTTATACCTAAAACCGTTAAGGAGGCAAGTGCTAAACAAAGGATTAACATTAAACCCTGACCAATATCCATGAGAGCCTACATCAACCTCATAACCCTGTAATTAGCTCCTAGTAGAAGGGTCCCCATGGGCCGCAAAGGGTACAGTTGTCAGTAAAAAGTTAACTGATAATAAATAAAAAAAGGGGGTGGGGGAAAGGAAATGGCGCTTAAAACCAGCAAAAAAGTTTATTGCGTATTGTAAGATTGCGAGAAGAAATAGAAAAAATTTTTTTTCCCCCTTTCCTTAACCTCCCCTAAAAAAAAAAAGAAAAAAAAAAAGGTGAGTGAAAAAGAAGTAACAGGGGTATATCTACCCCAGAATCTCTCGGAGCTCATATTGAATACTGAGGAGAGAGTCCAGTTAGAAAGTTAACAACAAGAAAAAAACCTTTGACTCGTGGTGTCATGGAGGTCTGGCTTCTTTGGTGCGTTTGTATTTAGGTTTGTCCCAAACAGGCTGTAGTGGACTCGCTGGAGAAGGGCGTTTGGAGGAACCCGCTGAGTAGTTGGTAAGGTGGTAAGGACCATTGCTGACTCTTGTGAGATGAGGCGAAGATCTAGAAGGATCCGTTCACCCTCTGGTAGGCTGCGGAAGGAATGTGTCTTGCCCCTGTAGTCAAACTTGAGTGCAAAGGGGAAGGCCCATTTATATTTAATTTCACGTTGAGATAAAATATTAAGTGGGGGTTTCAGCGACCTCCTTTTTTGTATTGTGGTCAGTGATATGTCTGCGAATACTTGTATGGCATGACCTCTGCACGTAAGAGGGTGTTGAAATCTGCACTTTTTCATCACCTCTTCCTTTACCGAGAAGTAGTGGGGTTTAACCACTATATCCCTAGGCAGGCCATCTTTCCTCGGGGGTCCCAAGGTTCTGTGAGCTCGGTCTATCTCCAACTTATGTGAAGGAATGTCAGGGATAATTTGCTTGAGAAAGTCCTGAACTACTGATGTGGTGTCAGTTATCGATTCTGGGAGCCCCCTAATTCTGAAGTTCTCCCTTCTAGATCTATTTTCAAGATCATCGATACGAGAAAGAGCAATGTCCAGCTGATCTTGTAACACCTGGATGTGGGCAGAGTTCTGTCTGGTTTTAGAAATGGTATTGTCAAGTTTGTCTTCAATAGCTTCCATCCTGGAGCCCAGTACTTGGAAGTCTTCCCTGATATCTCCCGTAATTTTGGCTGCAGTTTGAGCCAGGCCTCTGTCTAATAGGGCTGACAATTGGGAGAAGAGGTCCGGAGCTGAGAGCAGTGTGTGGGAAGGGATGTCTGTCAGCGCAGGCCCTGTCACATTGTGAGGAGAGGTAGGCCTCATGGAGGAGTGCTGAAGCTCCTCCATTGACTGTTCAATAGGTAGTTCTGTGAATGCTGGAGAGTGTGCCATAGGCTTGAGGTTACTCACTGGGGTCCCCGGAGGGTGAGAGCGGGTCACTGCAGCGTAAGACAACCTGTCTCCAGGGCTCTCCTCAGCGTTCTGTATGCTAGGCAGCATGACGCTCGCCATCTTGGATTCGGCCCGCTCCGCCGAGGCTCTAAAGAGCGGTTCTAGGTCTCTCCTGGTCGATCCCGCCGACATGGACTTGTGCCCCAGCTATTCCGCCCGCAGATGAGGTGGGTCTCGTGGCTCCCGGGGTCCCGGATCCCCCGCTATTTGCGCCGGGTGGTTAAGGCAGTGTGGAGCTCTGGACTTAAGCAGCCATCTTGGAGCAGGTCGCGCATGCGCTCCCCACAAAGAGTTTTTTAAGGGAAAGAAGTGGAATGTTATGCAATGGCCAAGTCAATCACCTGACCTGAATCTGATTGAGCATGCATTTCACTTGCTGAAGACAAAACTGAAGGGAAAATGCCCCAAGAACAAGCAAGAACTGAAGACAGTTGCAGTAGAGGCCTGGCAGAGCATCACCAGGGATGAAACCCAGCGCCTGGTGATGTCTATGCATTCCAGACTTCAGGCTGTAATTGACTGCAAAGGATTTGCAACCAAGTATTAAAAAGTGAAAGTTTGATGGATGATTGTTAATCTGTCCCATTACTTTTGGTTCCTTAAAAAGTGGGAGGCACATATACAAACTTTTGTAATTGCTACACCGTTCACCTGATTTGGGTGTAAATACCCTCAAATGAAAGCTGAAAGTCTTAAAGCACATCTTGTTTGTTTCATTTCAAATCCATTGTGGTGGTGTGTAGAGCCAATAATATATATATATTGGCTTGGCTACATGCATACATATATATATACAGTGATACCTCGGTTCAAAAACTTAAGTCGTGAAATGACTCTGGTCCTGAACTGAGGCAAATTTTTCCATAGGGTTCAGTGTAAATCAAGATCGGATTCTGAACTTTTTTTTGTTTATATATAAAATTTTGAAGTGTATGTACAGTACAAAAAAAGGATTTTAAACATATATTACATATGACTTATCTTTATATGACTAATCTATGGGCCAGAAAACAGCACTGTACATCCAGGAAAAGATTATCGGCGGGCATGATAAAGTTGTAGAATTCATACAAACTGTTTTTCCATGATTCCCAATCAAGTGAGCCCACCCACATGGTAGTCAGGGGGAAGGACTGGTTCTCCTAAGACTCTCTTCTCAATATGAACATGTCAGAACAAGGAAGATGACCGCGACTCTTGTTCGTGAACCGAAGTGGAGTTTGCGAACCGGAACACATTTTTTTGAACCCTTCTGTATGCGAACCGAGTTGTTCGTGAACAGAAGCATTTGTGAACCAAGGTATTACTATATATATATATATATATATATATATATATATATATATATAATAAATAAAGAGGATGTGCTCATAATACTTGTAATGCAAATCAAGTGGTTTGTAAAGAGAGCATATAAAAAGCATTTTTTCTTTTAGAAAGTCACTTTCAAAATAGAACAGGTAGATAAGCTAATTCACTGATATAAAAGCGAATCTGTGTCCAGACTATTTAAATAAAATAAAAAAATATTAGTGCTGCACTTCACCTTAAAGACTGAACACACCATGTATATGATGTCACAATACAGTGAAAGCCTTCTTCCAATATCTCAGCGCTATGAAATATTAGATCTTATAAATATAGACAATTCAGTAATCACAGTGATTTGATCTTTCATAGCTATTCAAAGTGTCAGCTGCCACTTAAAGTGCAAAATGCAAAGCAATAATCCATACAATATAGTAAACCACAGATACTCCGAAGGTACCTCTGATTACTAAAGCGGCGCTAATGTCATTGCTTATTATGACCAGCTTTCATATGGTAATGGCACATGAGAAAATTGAAGAATGACAGATGGTGATAAAAATCCAGGAAGACACAGATGGTGGTTCTAATGTGGTTTAAAAGATTTGCACCTCACACCAGAATCCGCAAGCCGTGCCTCACACTTCCCTTAGGGGTTCTCACTCACCACATAGATGAACACATCAAGCTTTAATATGTTAACCACGGCTGCCTTCCACATGATGGAGGGTGTCAGAGCTTGTACTGGAACTCCCACAGGTACTCGAACAGAAAAATTTTAAACTCAAAATTACATGTTCCATAAAGTCCATCAGTCAATCAGTACTTAAAATTATCAGCATTCAAAAAGGCATTCTACACAGCACAGGACCCACGAGACTCACAAAACTAAGGAAGGCAGCGCCCACCGCTTACTTCTGGTTGTCTCTTCCTGGCCGTGGAAGGCAAATGTCGCTTCCGGCCACCGTAAGGTCACCATTTAACGCGTTTCATCATCACAACTTCCTCTGAGGGTGTGGCCTTCAGCACGGCATCACAGTTTTTATATCAACACATTGCAGTGTAAATATTAACCTTCCAAGTGCAAAAAAATGCTCATATCAACCGGTGCACATCGGCGGCCATCATTGCTTGACTTGGGGATCAGTATACACTCAGCATAAAAAGTATACATGACTTGTATATCTGAATATAACATACACTGTGCATCCTTCTTATAGCTAATTACTAGAATGAATATCTGATTAAATTGCTAGTGTGTTATAGGGCCATTATATCTAGGGATGAGCCGAACACCCCCCGTTTGGTTCACGGCAGAACATGCGAACATACAAACCCCGTTAAAGTCTATGGGACTCGAATGTGAAAAATCAAAAGTGCTCATTTTAAAGGCTAATATGCAAATTATTGTCAAAAAGTGTTTGGGGGGGGGGGGGGCGTGTCCGGATGTAGTGGGAGAAAGACGTGTTGCTCTGGAGCTCCGCCGATCCTGATCTAATCCGTCGCCATCCTGCATGTAATACAACCTGGAGAGCCTCCAAATGCTCCCTAACAGTTACCAGACATCATCCTCACCAGCCCCAGCGGAAATTGTGGCCGATTGTGTCTCCATCGGGCCGTGGCTGACATTATACCTCAGAGACCTGCTGCCATCTTGAGGCCTACGGAGCCTCCGTCATCCCCGGGCTGGAGTGCCGCGATCCGCGGGGTGAGAGGCAGCTGAATAGCACACATAGCTGGAGGTTATCACTGGGAGACAGCTGGACTGTGTGGGGGGCCTGAACGGCCACCTGAGAATCCATACAGGCTGATTCCGGGCGTCCGCGGCCTGCTGATCAAATCCATCGCCATCCTGCATGAAATACAACCTGGAGAGCCTCCAAACTCTCCCTAACAATCACCGGAGAGCATCCCCACCAGACTCAGCATAAATTGTGGCGGATTTGTGTCCCCATTGGGCCGTGGCCAACATTATACCTCAGAGATCCGCCGCCATCTTGTGGCCTACTACAACAGACACATCCTCCACACTCAGGTACTGTGCCCCAGCAATACTGTACTGTCTTCCCTGTGCCATCATCTGTGCCCCAGCAATACTGTACTGTCTTCCCTGTGCCCCAGCAATACTGTACTGTTTTCCCTGTGCCATCATCTGTGCCCCAGCAATACAGCATTGACTTCTCTGTGCCCCAGCAATACAGCACTGCCATCCCTTTGTCATCATCTGTGCCCCAGCGATATAGCACTGCCATCCCTGTGCGATCATCTGTGCCCCAGCAAAACAGCACGGGGCGTGTGAGACAAGCCAGACATGCTGCTGTGGAGCTCTGCACATCCTGACTCAATCTACAGCCATCCTCAGCAGTGAACATTCCGGTGAGACTCCAGATCAGCCCTATAGTTTCCTGGGCACCCCCTGCAACAATCCCAGCCCAAATTGCGGATCCCGGCCGGTGGTGTTGATACACAGCCCGCGGCTGGCTCCACACAGCAGTGACCCGCTGCCATCTTGCGGCCTACGAGGCCACGTACATCCTCCGCGCTCGGGTGCCCTGATCCACGGGACGAGCGGTGGCATCGTCATCCCCCTAGGAACCTCCTTCATCGCGGGGCGGACCTCGGATGGGTCACCCTAGGACCCGCTACACAAAATCTGGTCCGAAGGCCTCTCGTACCCCCCCACCGGTGACCAAATCCTCTACGAGGCGGCCCGCTGCCACTATGGCGGCGAATTCGCAGGCGGAGCCAGGGGCGGCGGTGGCCCCCACGGGGGCGGAAATCCTGGCGGCCATTGCAGCGTGCAAGGAAACTCTGACAACCAAAATCGACTTCCTGACCATAGATGTCGGTCTCATCCGTCAGGATATGGACAAATTCCGGTCCCGTATCGCAGAGGTGGAGGACAGAGTCTCCACGGTGGAGGATACAGTCCGGGCAGATTCTGGGGAGGTGAGGGCCCTGCAGCTCCAAGTGAAGGCGCTCCAGGAGCGTGCTATAGACACTGAGAACCGCCTCAGGCGGAATAACATCCGCATACTTGGATTACCTGAGAGAGCTGAGGGTCCCAGACCAGCTGAGTTTACTGAACAACTACTGTCCACTCTGTTCAGCCTGGGTGATAAGCCTCCCACCTTCGTGGTGGAAAGAGCCCACAGGGTCCCACCGCTCCCTCCAAGACCAGGGGCCCCTCCTCGCCCCTTCCTACTGCGGCTATTAAATTACCGCGACCGGGATCGCATTCTGGCAGCAGCGCGCACCATGCCTGAAATTAAATACGAAAATACCAAACTGCTCTTTTTCCCGGACTTCTCTCAGGAAGTACAGCAACGCCGCAAGTCCTTTACGGATGTGAGACGTCGGCTCAGAGAAAAGGGAATACGCTTTGGTCTATTATATCCCAGCAGGCTGCATATCACTGATGGTGACAACACGCGTTTCTTCGACACCCCGGAGGCTGCTGCTGCATGGCTAGATACCCGCTGACAACATACTACCATGGAACCATAGTTGATTACAACATACTGGGAGCAGCTAACTATCACAATCCCCCTAAACAGGACTACCTCCTGTCCCATGTTGACTCACAGTATTATGCACCATCCATCCCTAAGTCTTTTCTCACTGCTCTAATTCACCATTACCCCAATTGGTTGTTCAACGCCCTTTGTTACATAGACTACCATCCGCTCCTGTCTGCGGAGCTCCAACGGCAACCACCAATTTTGTTTTTCCTCTTTTCTCCCTTTTTTTTTTTTTTTGACTGTGCTACTGTCTGGAACCTGCTTCCCCTACCTAAGAGCTTCCACAAGTGTTGGAACACAACACTGAACTGTTGCTAATTAAAGTTTAAGGGTTTACTGTTTTTGAGTTTTGGGTATAGGCCAGATCTGATCACTCCCCAAATTTTCTGGGGATGTCATCAGATGAGGGCAGGTTTGACACCTCAGTGTCATCACGGGTATTGTTTATCAGTGTTATATCTATTCATGTTTGTTTGTCTATTTGGTCTTCCATAGGTCATAATTCCACCTGGTACAGGCTCCCTGGGTCCTTGCTGCTCCTGAGCTGTGCACGTGCACCTGCTTCACTCCTCCTTTCTTCCCCCGCCAGACCTCCGCACAATGACAGGACGTGACGGCCCCACCTTCAGTGCGCTGTCCTGGAATGTCCGGGGGCTCAATTCTAAATTTAAGAGAGCGGTACTCTTCAAGTACCTCAAATTGCACTCCCCGCACATAGTAATTTTACAGGAAACGCACCTTATGGGCAGCAAACTACTGGCGCTGAAAAAGCCATGGATCCAGAGAGCCTTCCATGCTTCCTATTCCACATATGCCAGAGGGGTCACAATCCTGATTAGTAAATCCTTTCCATGTGTGATGGAACATGTTCACACTGACCCCCAGGGTAAATATGTACTAATAGTGTTCACTGTCTGGGGTGTCCGGTATATTGTAGTAGGTGTATACATCCCCCCTCCTTTTTCCTCCTCCACCTTATACACCATTCTAGAGAAAATCACTCCATACTGCCCTGCTAGACTATTATTAATGGGTGATTTCAACGCCATTCTGGCCCCGGACCTGGACAGACCTACCCCCCCCAAACAATTCTCTACTGACTTGGTCTCATGGGCGGAGGCGCTAGGTGTATCTGAGGTGTGGAGATGGAAACATCCCACGACCAGAGCATACTCCTGTTTCTCCAATACACATAAAACTTCCTCCCGCATCGATCTCGCCTTTGCCAACCCGACTATGCTGACAGATGTACTTGATGCCTCATATTTGCCCAGCGGACTCTCAGATCACTGCCCCCTACTCCTTACCGTTCATTCCCCGTCCTCCCGTTCCTCCTCCCTTTGGCGCCTGGGGACCCATTGGATCTCTCATGCTGACCTGGCAGACACCATTCCACCACGCTTAGTGGAATACTGGGATCTTAATACGGGATCCTCCTCCACAGCGGTGACCTGGGATGCCTTTAAGGCTTTTACTAGAGGGCAATACATTTCTTCTATTGCTGGGATCCGGAGAGAACAAGCGGCTACCACTACTGCCCTACAGACCACTGCGCAATCCCAATCAGACATCTATGCAGCTGACCCCACTGACGCACACTTTGACTCCCTCAATGCAGCAAAACGTGAGCTACACCTCCACCTCACCGAAGTTACCAGACTTGACCTTTACCGCAACAAACAACGGTTCTTTGAACAAGGAGACCGCAACGGTCGCCTTCTGGCGATGCTTGCACAACATGACAGACCAATGACGGTGATCTCTAGTGTGGTGTCCCCTTCGGGAGGATCGGCCTCTTCCCTGCCAGACATACTTGAAGCCTTCCGTCAGTACTACAGCTCTCTCTATACTTCAGTGCTACCATCGGACTTCCAGTCGCGGGACCTCGCACCTTGGCTGGACCCCTTGGCACTTGGCTGGTTGTCTGATGGGGAGAGAGAATCCCTAGTGACGCCGATTACCCCGGAGGAGGTACTGAAAGTGATTAGGTCCTTTCCCGCGGGAAAGTCTCCGGGCCCAGATGGACTACCCATTGAGTTCTACAAAACTCATGGGGACCTATTGGCCCCCAAATTGGCCCAGCTCTATTCCCAATGTTTGACTGATGGTGCCCTCCCAGCTTCCATGGGCCATGCCCATGTCATTCTCATTCATAAAGTGTCTAAAGACCCCACATCCTGTGCCTCCTACAGACCAATCGCCCTACTTAATACAGACTTCAAGATCCTCACCAAATTACTAACCACGAGACTACAGCCCCTACTACCATCTATCATTGAGACTGACCAGACTGGTTTCATGGCCAATAGAGCGACAGACGTTAACTTGAGGCGTCTGTTCACCAACATACACGCACAACATCTCAATGAAGGATCTAGAGTGGTGGCCTCCCTGGACATTGAGAAGGCCTTCGACACAGTCGAGTGGCCTTTTCTCTGGGAGGTCCTCCGCAGGATGGGGTTCCCCCTGATCTTCATTGAATGGATGAAGGTCCTCTACCGTGACCCCACCTCGGCTATTAAGCTGGGAGGGGGCCTGTCACGGTCCTTCCATCTGTCCAGGGGCACGCGGCAGGGCTGCCCTCTCTCTCCAGCCTTATTTGCCATCGCGATGGAGCCACTTGCTGAGGCCCTTCGCACCTCTCCTCACATTAGGGGATTGCGGGTTGGCTGGCTGGAGGAGAGGGTCGCCCTGTATGCGGATGACCTCCTACTCTTCCTCAATGACGCGGGTCCATCACTCGAGGGAGCCCTACAGGTCCTCAACTCCTTCTCCTCTGTCACGGGCCTCAGGGTTAACTGGACAAAATCTCTCCTGTTCCCCGTGGATCCTGCAGCCCGTGACACAGCTCCCACGGACATCCCTCTACAATGGGTCGAGAATTTTAAATACTTAGGGGTGGTGGTCTCCAGGCAGGCTTCTGAGTTCTTACCCCTCAACTTGTCCCCGGTGGTTCAGGAGACTCGGCAACGGCTGAAGGCGTGGGAATCGTTGCCTCTTTCACTGTTGGGACGCATTAATTTGTTTAAAATGAAAATACTCCCCAAATTTACATACTTATTTCGCCACTCTCCACAGTGGATTCCTAAATCCTTTTTCAAACAACTACATCGCCTCCTCGCCTCTTTCTTATGGGGGTCCCAATCCCCCAGATACAGCTGGTCAACACTGATACGCCCGACCTCCCAAGGTGGCTTGGCGTGTCCGGATCTATACAAGTACTATCTGGCCGCCCAGCTAGTAACAGCTGCTTGGTGGCTCAATCCGGACACCTCCAACCCAGCTACCCAGGTCGAGACGGCAGTGCTGGGATCCCTAGAGGCGCTCAAATTTTTGCTTTTTCGAGGCCCTCGAGCCCCTTATCCACTGACACCCTCCATGCGCACTACACTGCGTGCATGGGGGGCAGGTCTCAAATTAGAAAAATACCCTCAACAGGCAATCTCACCCAATGCTCCCCTTTGGATAAACCCAACCCTGGAGCACATCTATAAACTACCTGAGCCTCATGCCTGGACCAAATTTAACATTAAAACGGTGGCACAGATTATCTCCAATCAATCCCTAGTCCCGCTCTCCAAACTAAACTCCGATTTTAATATACCACAGTCCTATTTTTACCGATTCCTTCAACTTTCCCATGCCTTCAGTCACCAATTCTCCAACTCCCCTCCTCAACTAGTCCAATCTTCACTGGAGGACCTTCTTAGATCAGATTGTGCGAAAAAACCCACTTCTCAATTATATTCACACCTGACTGTCACCTCCCTCCCGACTATGGAAAAGCTAAGATCTAAATGGTCCCATGACATCCCCAATTTTGACAACGATGACTGGGATGACATATGGGATTTCCCATTTAGCTCCCTGGTCTCTCTGAGAGATCGCCTGATCCAATTCAAGATAGTCCATCGGGCATATTTTACCCCTCACAGTCTACACAAAATGAACCCCGACTCCCCTCCCGGATGTTGGAGATGTGGTGGGACTCCTGGGGACTTCACCCACATCTTCCTGGACCTGTCCGGCAATTGTCGGATACTGGAGGGAGATATTGGACTTTATCACACAAATCACCTCTGTGCCACTACAACCATCAATGTCAATTTGCATACTAGGCCTGGTAGAACAACTAATTCCTACGGTGGCGGGACGCACACTGGTGGGATTGCTCCTGTTCTATGCCCGTAAAGCTATAGCACTTAGTTGGCGCAAACCAACCCCCCCTCCTCTCTCCCTGTGGAAACAATTAATCAACAATAGCTTACCTCTGTATAAAGACACATATGACAACAGAGGCTGCCCCAACAAATATAACAAAGTCTGGTCTAAGTGGCTGGCAGATCCCTCCACCGCTTCAGAGGCCTCTCAGTAGACCCCAATCACAAAGTAGCTCCCAAGCGGGTGCCAGGTGTACACAATAATCTACAATATGCTATTTTACCATGTACAACTGCACATAGCACCACCTCATGACCCAGTAAACTGTACCGCCATGACTGATTTCATAATATATTTTTCATGAATAAGGTGACAGCGTGATTCCTGCAAGGATCACATAGACATCATATTAGACCAATGTATGTTTAACTGTTTGTTCTCTTTATCTGTTTTTGTTTCTCTTTTTAAAAACCAATAAAAAGATTTTGGAAAAAAAAAAAAAGTGTTTGGGGACCCGGGTCCTGCCCCAGGGGACTTGTATCAATGCAAAAAAAAGTTTTAAAAACAACCGTTTTTTCGGGAGCAGTGATTTTAATAATGCTTAAAGTGAAACAATAAAAGTGTAATATTCCTTTAAATATCGTGCCTGGGGGGTGTCCCTATATACTCTGAACAGCAGCAGTATATAGGCTGTTTCCGGGTTACAAACAAGATAGGGACTGTAGGTTTGTTCTTAAGTTGCATCTGTTCGTAATTTGGAACAGGTACATTTTGTAAGTGTAGCTCCAGCCAAAAAATCTAATTTAAGCTTTTTGGATAACATAGGGAAGGGTTATCATCACCCCTGTAACATTTGTTTTGCTGTCTGTGGCTCTGTTCAGAAGATTTCACCTCACTTTCTGTCCCAATGACAATTGGATTTTGAAAATTTTGGGTTATTAGGGAAACAAGTAATGGTGATAAAGCATCAGTGGGGAGACACCTTTTTCCTGTATTAACTCTTAATTTCCCTTCCTAGTGGTAGATTTCCTCTCACTTCCTGTTGTCTCCCTCCATTTGTAGGTGTTGCTTGTAAGTTGGATGTTCGAAAATAGGGGACCGCCTATATATACTATATGGCCTGCCCTATACACTCTTTGGAAAATTGGGCCTTAGGTGTTGGTGGTACCAGAACACTGTAAGCCCTCACAGTTACTCTTGGTGGGCGCTGGAACGGGTCCTGCTGTGAAATATTATATCAAATATTGTAATTACGTGCCCCTGTTAAACAGGGGCATAGAAATTGATCCTTAGGCAGGGGTGGTGGCACAACACTGTAAAGCCTCACAGATACTTTTGTTGAGCACAGGAACAGGCCCTGCTCTGAAATATTATATCAAGAATTGTAATTACCCGCCCCTGTTAGACAGGGGCAGAAAAATTGGGTCTTAGGTATTGGTGGTGGTGCCCTGAACCGAAAATATTCTTAGAAGCTATCATCATGAACATTAAAGAGGAATAGGATAGTCACTCAGCATAATAGCATAGTCACTCAGCATACGCAGTCTTCAAGGGATCCCACATCCATAGAAAAATCATTTGGTTACATCAGCATCAGGTGCTTGGCAGCGGTTGATCCAAGACTGATTCATTATTATGAATATGAGCCGATCAACAGAGTCTGTGGACAGGCGCACTCTGTGATCAGTTACAAAGCCTCCAGCAGCACTGAATGTGCATTCAGAAAGAACGCTGGATGCAGGACAGGCCAGTAGCTCAATTGCATATTGAGCAAGCTCTGGCCAGTGGTCCATCCTCAAGACCAGTATCCCAGTGGATGTTCTGGTGGAAAGGTCTCCAAGTCTGATCTTGCCCCTAGAAATTCCTGCACCATGTAATTCAGACGCTGGCAATGGTTGCTGGAACCGTTCAGACCTGGGTGCTGAGGACTGAAGAATTGTCTGAAGGCATCGGTCAGATGGCCACCTTCTCCACCGCTCTTTCTGTGACTGAACGAAGCCTCAGCAACACGTTGTCCAGCACCAGGAAATTGTAACCTCCCAGGCTCTGGAAATGCATTGCACAAATCTTTCTGCAGGGTCTCCTGAAGATGTTTCATCCTCTGCTCCCTATGCGAAGGCTAGATAAGTTCTGCAACCTTACCCTTGTAACGTAGATCAAGAAGGGTTGCCAGCCAGTAATTATCCCTCTCCTTGATACCACGAATCCTAGGGTCCTTTCGCAGGATTTGCAGGATCAGGGAGGCCATGCAGCATAGGTTTGCAGAGGCATTCGATCTTGAGTCCTCTGGGTCACTAAGGATCACATGATCCTCAACCACCTCCTCCCAGCCATGTACAACACCATGGATTTCTGTTGACTGCAAATGATCCCTTGAAGACTGCTGCTGATGCTGAGTGTTATCCTCCACCTCCATGCTGACACAATCCTCCTCTTCTTCTTTTTCCTGTGTGATCAGCGGGCCTGCAGAAATACTAGTATCTGGATAAAGTGGTCCTTGAGAGGTAAGGAAGTCCTCCCCTTCCTCCCGCTGTTGTGCCTCAAGTGCCCTGTCCATTATTCCACGAAGCGTGTGCTCCAACAGGAAGACACGGGGGACAGTTTCACTGATGCATGCACTGTCACTGTTCACCATTCTTGTGGCCTCCTCAAATGGTGACAGGACAGTGCATGCATCCTTGATCAGTAGCCACTGGCGTAAGGAAAAAAAGGCAAGCTCCCCTGACCCTGTCCTGGTGCCATACTCACACAGGTACTCATTGATGGCCCTTGCTACATGTGCAGCTGCTGCAGCATTGCCAACGTTGAGTGTTGGTGCCATTGTCGCATACAACCATTCCTGGCTGAAGCTGGCGTGGTGTCAACCACCTCTGAGCCTGCCCCTGCAGAGCTGACAGAATCTCTGCCCCAGTGTTGCTCCTGTCCCCTAAGCAGACCAACTCAAGTACCACTTGGCATCTTTTTCCCTGAGTGCTTGGGTAGCCCCTTGAACGTCTACGGAGCACCGCTGGTTCAGAGGAGAAATCTGCAGAGGAAGAGGCCATAGAGGAAAAAGAAGAGGAGGGGTGGAGGAGAGAGATGTGGCAGAATCACCACTAGCATTTTGGAGGCGTGGTGGCGGATCAAGCTCCAACAGTACTGAACCCTGTCCTGCATCCTTCCCAGCTGCCAGCAGAATTACCCAGTGCACCGTGAAAGAAAGGTAACGTCCCCGTCCATGCCTGTTGGACCATGAGTCAGCAGTAATATGCACCTTACTGCTGATCACCCTGTCCAACGAGGCCAAGACATTGCCTTCCACATGCTGGTAGAGAGCCGGAATGGCCTTCTGTGAAAAGAAATGGGGTTTGGGAACCTGCCACTGAGGTACCGCACATTCCACAAATTCACGAAAGGGGGCAGAGTCTACCAGCTGAAAAGGCAGCAGTTGCAGTGCCAGCAATTTGACCAGGCTAGCATTTAGACGCTGAGCATGTGGATGGCTGGGACCAAATTTCTTTCAACGGTTTAGCAACTGGGGTAGGGAAATTTGCCTGCTAAAATCCGATGTTGGTGTACCACTAGCAGATTGGCTGCAAGTACTTGGGACACCTATTTCTATACCTTCATTCCTCTCAGTGCAGGTTTCTGAGAGGGTTGGAGATCCCAGCTGATGAGGAGCAAGAAGAGGTCCGCCTTGTTCTTTGATGTGGGTCTTTTAAGTGCTGTTGCCAACGGACTGCATGGGAGGTCGCCATATGTCTGGTCAAGCATGTGGTGCCCAAGCGGCTGCTGTTTTGGCCACGCTTGGCACGCTCTAGACATATGTTGCAAACAGCGCGATCTGCTGCACACGTGTCAAAAAAGGCCCACACCAAAGAACTTTTCAAAATATGGGGGAGTCAGCAGTGCCCTGCACCTGCTTAGCTCTGCAGTGGGATGTAATAGGGTGGCTGCCCTTAAGCTGCCCCCTGGAGAGCATCCGACCTCGTTGGAGATGTGCCTCCTCCTCTCTTCTATCAGGCACCCAAGTTGAGTCAGTGACCTCATCATCCCCTCCCTCCTCGTCACTGGAGCAAACTTGGCAGTATGCTGCAGCTGGGGGAACATGACTGCCAGTTTCTTGACCTTCTTGGGCACCCCCTTTCTCTAGGCTGACGTTACTTCCTTCCTCAACCTGGGTACCATAAACGGAGCCTTCAAATCGCTGCGCATCCTCCTGCAGCATGTACCTGACACTGTGGTTGAATAGTTCAGGGGACTCCTCCATGCATGGTGGTAGGGCTAGGGAAGGAGTGACTGTTGACATGGAGCTGATGGAATAGGCTGCTTTGGCAGCTGCATTGGCAAGCAAACTACTCTGAGCCTGGGTGACAGAGGATGAGGAGGATGAGGACGGCTTTGTTATTCATCCCCCCAACTCTTCTGCATGCTGTGGCTCAATAACATGGCCAGCTGCAGGAAAAAAGGACAAGCGTGCCCCACGGCCACATGCTCAGGATGCACCATGTCCACGACCAGCTCTGTCGACTGCAGACACAGAGCCTGCTTGCCCTCTTTTAGTGGCCTGTGAGCGTCTGCCTCTCCTTGGTGGCCTTCAGGACATACTGTAAATTTTGTTTAGCAAAAGAACACTACACTGTATTGTGTACTGTGTACACCATTAGGAAAGTAGTAGCAACTGCACTAGGGATGCAAGGTACTGTGTACACCAACAGAAGTGTAATGACAACTATGGGTGCACTGTATGTATTGTGTACACCACCAGGAAAGTAGTAGCAACTGCACTATGGGTGCACGTTACTGTGTACACCAACAGAAGTTTAATAACAACTATGGGTGCACTGTACGTATTGTGTACACCACCAGGAAAGTAGTAGTAACTGCACTATGAGTGTACGGTACGGTGTACACCAACAGAAGTATAATAACAACTATGGGTATGTATTGTGTACACCACCAGGAAAGTAGTACCAACTGCAATAGGGGTGCACTGTACTGTTTATTAGAAACAGTACACCAGGAATGGCCTGCAGTCAGATATAGTTAAACTAGATACAGTGGACATATATATATATATATACAAGAGTTGTGTGTATATATATATATATATATATACCGTATTTATCGGTGTATAACACGCACCCCAAGTTTAGGAGAGAATTTTAAGGAAAAAACTTTTAGGAGGGAAGTTTAAGGAAAAGAAACTTACATTAAAATGCCCATCAATGCAGCCTCATCAGTGTTCATCTGCAGCCTTGTTAGTGTCCTTGCAGCCTTTTCAGTGTCAGTGCAGCCTTGACCCAGTGTCCATTGCAGCCTTGTCAGTGCAGCTTTGCCCCAGTGCAGTCTTGTCAGTGCAGCTTTGCCCCAGTGCAGTCTTGTCAGTGCAGCTTTGCCCCAGTGCAGCCTTGCCCCAGTGCAGCCTTGTTAGTGCAGCTTTGCCCCAGTGCAGCCTTGTCAGTGCAGCCTTGCCCCAGTGCAGCCTTGTCAGTGCAGCCTTGTCCCCAGTGCAGCCTTGTCCCCAGTGTCCATGCCTACCGCCTGCCGCCGCCGCCGCCATACACAGCTGCATGTAGTTTTAAATATGGTGCTGCGGAGTTCGGAGGGACTCGGCGCCGGCGGAACTGAACGACCGCCGCCGAGATACACATAGTCGAGTGTATTCGGCTCTTTCCGGCGCCGCTCACAGTCCCGCCCAGTCCCACCCTATGATGGACATAACACAGGTCCAATGGCGGAACTGGGCGTGACTGTGAGCGGCGTCGGAAAGAGCCGAATACACACGACTATGTGTATCTCGGCTCTATGATTTCGGCGGCGCTCGTTCAGCTCCACCGAGTCCCTCCGAACTCCGCGGCGCCATATTTAAAACTACTCGCTATGTGAATGTCGGCGGCGATCGCCGTCGATAGCTCACATTTAGCGGGGATCGGCGTATAGCATGCACCCACGATTTTAGCATGCGTATAGCATGCGTATAGCATGCACCCACGAAGTGCGTGTTATACGCCGATAAATACGGTATATATATATATATATATATATATATATTAAATACACTGCAGCTAACTGAATCACCTGCCTGAAGTATATTAGAAACAGTACACCAGCAGGAACAGACTGCAATCAGATCTAGCTAAACTGAATACAGTGCATAAATATATATATATATTTATACGAGACTGACTGTGTATATATATATATATATATATATATATATATATATTTATTAAATACACTGCAGCTAACTGAATCACCTGCCTGCCTGAAGTATATTAGAAACAGTACACCAGGAATGGACTGCAGTCAGATCTAGCTAAACTGGATACAGTGGATATATATATATATATATATACAAGACTGATTGTGTGTATATATATATATATATATATATATATATATATATATATATATATATATATATATATTAAAATTCTGACAGAGACAATTCTGAATGTAAACTAAAAAGTGCAAAGTTTAGTGCAGAATAGCTTCAATAATCGCTGATGAAGCAGTTTATATCCAACTCCACACTTAACCCTTTAGGGGTGAGAGTGTAGATTAAAAAAATTCAGTAAGTTTCACGCTTAGAGAGTTCCTTGACCATATTGGAACCTCTCCACACTGGTTTCACATGGTCTACTCCCCAAAACTTCAGGCCTGAGGGGTCTTGATTATGATGAAGTTTGAAATGGAGTGACACATTATGGTCCTTAAACCCAAGTTTTATTTTCTGTATGTATTCTGCAATATCAACCCTCAGAGGTCTTTTAGTGCAGCCCACATACATTAACCCGCAAGGGCACTGCAAGACATACACTACATGCGTTATATTGCATGTAATGAATTCTTTGATTGTAAATTCTTTATTGTTCATGGTTGAAGTAAATTTAACTAGACCTCTCATATTGGCAGCAACCTCCCTACATGCCTTACATTTTCAGCATGCGTAGAAACCATCCTTGTCCCAAAATGTGGAGGGTCTGGTAGGGAGATCTAGAACTTTTTTAACTACCCTGTCTACCACATTAGGGGCTTTACAGTAAATAAACTTGGGGACCGGGGGTAAAAATGGTCTTATCTAAACACAAGATATGCCAATGGGCCTTAAAAATAGATCATATTTCCTTATATTGTGAGTGAAATGATGAGATAAAGCCCCATTCATGATCTGTGTATCTTGACCGAGGCTACATATTTTTTAGACAATCCTCTCGTGGTATGGCTTTTATCTCATTAGCAATTTATCTCATTGAGGGTTATAACCCTTCTCTACAAAGCATTCTTTTAGTACTTCTGACTGTACCATAACGTCGTCCATTGTTGAGCAGTTTTTTACCCGCATTATTTGACCCTTAGGTATGTTATTTAGCTTTAAAGGGTGATGTCCGCTTTGGAGAGGCAGAAAGCTGTTGCGATCTGTTGGCTTAAAATAAACCTTGGTCTCCGATTTGTCATTAACCCTATAGATTTTGACATCTATAAAGTCAATTTGATCCGCGATGGCCCGGCGGGGTTGCTACAGTACGTGTTACAGCATCCACACATTTCACCATGCTCCCAGACCTCCGTTAGACACATTTCTCAGTCAATGAACAGTCTCTTGCTTGTTTTCTGTTGTTTTTATTAGGGGATTGAACTTGGTTGGGGAAAAGGGACATGGGATGCCCATATAATGAATATCGCTTTGGCAGAATAAAAGTAGCTGCATCACACTTCTCAGCAGAACAAGATGGTTGACTCTAAACTTGATAGTCCTTTTCCTCCAACACACTATTTAGGAGCTCTTACTTCGCTGTCCAACTTTAGTACTCCTGTCACACCATCAGCACATGACTAGGCCTCACTCTGAATAAGTCCCAGTGTCTTTACTTAATAACCCTTTGTAGGCCAGGGTCTGCAGTAACCCTTTGTGGTAGCAACCAATTTGATGAGAAGAAATAAATGTAGATGGACTACTGATCCCAGCAAGTCCAATTTCAAATCCTGCCCTCCTGGCTGCAGCGACTTGACACAAAACTTCCATGGTCTCTCCCTCTGGCTCTACATTCATCTCCCCTGGCATGTCTCTCCCAGAGCTTTCCAATGTGCTTTCCTTAAGTGCAGGTATTATTCAAAAACTGAGTAGTCACCTGAACATTCCCAAAATTCTTAAGAACTTAAAAACAACACCAGGGAGGTCTATCATCTCTGGCTGTGGCAGTCTAACAGAAAATGCCAGTGTCCTTAAAGATACTCACATAAGACCACACGTCACGAGCCTACTGTCATGAGAAGACACTATACACTTACTACAGATAATTGAAGCTATGCGTGTTCCAAATAATGTATTGTTGGTAGCCCTTGATGTGGAGGCATTATATAGCAGCATTCAACACAATAGGGGCCTCTCTGTTGTGCAGTTGTTCTTACAAGAAAGAAGTTCAAGCAGATGGAATACAATGGCTTCAAATTGAAACTATTGGATTTCATCTTGAGAAATAATTATTTTAGCTTTGACAGTTCCCACTACCTCCAGGTACAGGGCATAGCGACGTGTTGTGCCCCATCCTGTGCCAATTTGTACCTGGGTGGTAGGAACGTCAGCTCTTCAATGATGAGGGCCTCTCTATGTGCCTGTCCACATTCTCTTGTGGCACAGGTACATAGAAGATGTCCTCATATTGTAGGATGGCACTAAAGAAATGTTGGAATCACCACACCCTTCTGTCATTTCCTGCTTGACACACGGGGCAGAGGGATCCTCCTGACTGGCTATTCTGTTTAATAGAAATCTCGATTATCAGTTCTCTGTGAGAGTTTGCAGCAATACCTCCAGGTCCAGCTTATCCATCAGCTGTGTATGGACTTATACTGCCCCCCTCTTTGACTGCTACTCCACTGCAACACAAGAACCATTTTTTACATTTTTTCAGCAATTTTGCAATCTACCATCTTTTGGATGTAGCCTTTTGTTATCTTGGATTGATTCTATTAGAGAAGTGTTATGCTTTAGGGATTTTATCCCTCTCTGCATGCCGTTATAGTGAGGTGGGAGCTGAGGAGGAAGTATTTGCCATTACACAAGTCCCCCTTTTAATTATATATTTTTCTCTACAGTTGACTCTAATATCACAAATATATCTCCTGAAGAAGCTTATGCAAGCGAAACATGTTGAGAAAGTGGTATTAACTTCTGTATCAATGGGTCATCCTCCCTTTTTTTCTGTTTTGTATATTGTCCTTTATTAATGTCTGTTTCCTTTTAATGAGAGTGTCTAATAAAATATTATTTTATGATGCGTCCGGTGTATTATTGATTTAAGCACCGTTAAAAGTCCCTGAGGCCTACACAATGGCCTCAATGCCCTTCTCCAATATTTGGCCAAAATACTAATCTTTCTTTCACTATGACTTGTGATGCTAAGCGAATATCCTTTCTAGATGTGGCGCTTTATATACACATTAGGCAGTACACTCTTCTGCAAGTCTACAGCAGGAAACACCATTCTTAGGGCAGATAGTGACCATCCAAAAAAAAAAAAAAAATTGTTCTCTATGCTTCTCTTATGGCCATGTCCATTATGATGGCATAGGAATTTTCCAGTGCCCACCTCTGGAGGAGTTGTCGGCTGGGTGAACTGAATGATGGAGTATTAGACTGTCATGTCTGAGGAAACACCCTTTCTTGGGATGGGGTGCACCTCAGGCAGGGAGCTCAGGAGCTGGGAGGGAGCCTCTCTTACATGGTCATGGAGAGGTGTCCTGGAACAGGAGCTAGAAGGACAGTTGGTCAGCACATCCGGAGTAAAGTCATTCAGTAAGGATCCGGGACAGGTGTCGGTGAGTGGAAAGCAGGGGCTGATCCAGGGGGGGGCAACAGGGCAATTGCTCCCCCCGAAATAATCGCACTGATATGTCATTGTTACACTCGCTTGCTGCCGCTGCCTCTGCACAAGTCTCTCTCTCTCACATCAGCCAATCAGCGGCGCCGAGAGAGAGACTCGTCTAATGCAGTTACGGCCGCACTGCGCACTGACTGACCAGGATACTAGGAGGAGGGGGTGGGTGGAGCCTCTTCCCTGCACTCGTTGCTAACACCTGGGCCGCCTGACGTCTAGCAATGAGTGACGTCAGTGAGTCAAGTCGGATTCGAGTCTAAGAGCCAACGTGATGCTGATGACAGGAGCTGGACTGGAGCCTCAAATAGCCAGCCAAATAGGAGGGGTACAGTGGCAGTTTAGTCTGCGTTTAAACTTTAGAGTAGAGAGAGACAGAGACTGTGTGTGGTAAAATCAGTTCCGTTCCAACCTAACTGCACTAACATGATGTCCAGCATCCACAGTCAAGGGCGGCAGAGCACCAGCATTCTTTCTTTTCCACCCCTGACTGTGTTGGCCCCACCCACCGGCACCTCCTCCCTCCATCTTGCCCACACTGACTGACTGCAGGCCTCCGCCCCTTAGTGTGTGTTGGCTCCACCCCACCTTGCGCAGTCTGCAGAGCGGTGTGAATACAGAAGACTTATTGAGAAGATTACTGGATCCATCCAATCCATCTCCACTCCATTGCTCCTGTATGGGAGCCCCTCCCCTCACCAGAGCACCAAAAATTATTGACTAAAAGTGAGTAAAAGACTGAATGAATGTCATGTGTAAAATCGCAAAATACATGGGTGCCATTATGTGTGAAAAAAAAATGCCCTTTTAGTCTTGACTTGTTCAGTCTTAACCGAAAAGTTTTAACCCCCCTTATGACCAGGCCATTTTTTGTGATACTGCGCTGTGTTACGTTAACTGGCTGACAATTGCGCGGTCGTGCAACGTTGTACCCAAATAAAATTGATGTCCTTATTTTCTGACAGTGCCCCTTCCGGGACTAGACTTTGGATCCGCCTTTGGGCTCTATCTAGAATTGTATAATACCCCTGCTGAATGTTGGTAATTTTGGACTCTTTTTATACCACTCAGTATTTTTCCAAATACAGAGGCACATTGTAGCATATTGGTCTTTCAACATTACTACAATGTTGCCCCCCTGCCGCCCCTTCAGACTATCCAATGCTATCATTTGTGCTCTAGTCAGATTATACTCTGATCCCTCATTCACAGCCATGGTTCACATTTCCTTAGTTGTCTGTTGAACAAAAGCCAAAACGTTGGCTTTTATATAACAGACTTAAAGCCAATGTTTTTTAATGATAAAGGGAAAAAAGCTCGAGATTTCGTTTGTGGCAAATTCACATTTAGATAGAGATTTTTCTTCTAATGACAAAAGCTCATCGAGGTCCTGTTTGTCTATTTAATCAACAATTTCCAAAAATCCAAAATACATAAAATTATTTGCACTTTAAACAATACACCCTGACCCATGTGGAGGCGATTGGAATCACCTCATCCTCCAAACAGAGGCAAGATGGATTCATTAACTGGATGCCATCAAGCCACCAGGAAAAATCCTTTTGCTACCATGTCCATGCAGCATATGGACCTACAGCACTGCTTCCAGCTGGCCAGTTCTGTATGCCGTACTGACCTGACATTCATCCTCCTGCTCTAAGTTCATGGTCACTTCAGTAACCATGAGCCTATAACAAAACTGTTCAGCAGGCTCTGCTAAACAAAAAGATAGCTCTGATTAGCTGCTAACAAGCCACTGATTAGGGATGAGCTTCGTGTTCGAGTCGAACCCATGTTCGACTCGAACATCGGCTGTTCGGTCGTTCGCCGAATTGCGAACGATATGGGCCGTTCGCGCCAAATTCGTGTGGCGCGTCACGGCCCATAATTCACTGCGGCATCGCAGTGCATTGCTGGCTGATTATTGGCCAAGCATGCACTATGACCCGCATGCTTGGCCAATCACAGCGCCGTCAGTAGAGAGAGCTGTAATTGGCCAAAGCCAGGGTGGCTTTGGCCAATTATGGCTCAGGGGATTTAGTACACACCCCACACTATATAAGGCCGCCTGCACGGCGGCCCTGTGTAGTGTGTGTTCCGGTGTGCTGAGAGATAGAGAGAGAGAGAGACAGTGTCATTTGATTTGAGTTAGATAGATTAGGCAGAACAGTCAGTCAGTTAGCTGCACTTACAGTGTATTGTGTATATATATGCATCCCAGGTGTTGCATATATATATATACACTGTATTCAGTTTAGCTAGATCCGTTCCTGTTATCTTCTATCTAGACTATTTACATTTAGTGCAGTGTGTCCTGCTCACAGTGTTCAGCTAGATCCGTTCCTGCTATTTACATTCAGTGCAGTGCGTCCTGCTCACAGTGTTCAGCTAGATCCGTTCCTGGTATTTACATTTAGTGCAGTGCGTCCTGCTCACAGTGTTCAGCTAGATCCGTTCCTGCTATTTACATTCAGTGCAGTGCGTCCTGCTCACAGTGTTCAGCTAGATCCGTTCCTGCTATTTACATTTAGTGCAGTGCGTCCTGCTCACAGTGTTCAGCTAGATCCGTTCCTGCTATTTACATTCAGTGCAGTGCGTCCTGCTCACAGTGTTCAGCTAGATCCGTTCCTGCTATTTACATTCAGTGCAGTGCGTCCTGCTCACAGTGTTCAGCTAGATCCGTTCCTGGTATTTACAGTTAGTGCAGTGCGTCCTGCTCACAGTGTTCAGCTAGATCCGTTCCTGCTATTTACATTCAGTGCAGTGCGTCCTGCTCACAGTGTTCAGCTAGATCCGTTCCTGGTATTTACATTTAGTGCAGTGCGTCCTGCTTACAGTGTTCAGCTAGATCCGTTCCTGCTATTTACATTCAGTGCAGTGCGTCCTGCTCACAGTGTTCAGCTAGATCCGTTCCTGCTATTTACATTCAGTGCAGTGCGTCCTGCTCACAGTGTTCAGCTAGATCCGTTCCTGGTATTTACATTTAGTGCAGTGCGTCCTGCTCACAGTGTTCAGCTAGATCCGTTCCTGCTATTTACATTCAGTGCAGTGCGTCCTGCTCACAGTGTTCAGCTAGATCCGTTCCTGGTATTTACATTTAGTGCAGTGCGTCCTGCTCACAGTGTTCAGCTACATCCGTTCCTGCTATTTACATTCAGTGCAGTGCGTCCTGCTCACAGTGTTCAGCTAGATCCGTTCCTGCTATTTACATTCAGTGCAGTGCGTCCTGCTCACAGTGTTCAGCTAGATCCGTTCCTGGTATTTACATTTAGTGCAGTGCGTCCTGCTCACAGTGTTCAGCTAGATCCGTTCCTGCTATTTACATTCAGTGCAGTGCGTCCTGCTCACAGTGTTCAGCTAGATCCGTTCCTGGTATTTACATTTAGTGCAGTGCGTCCTGCTCACAGTGTTCAGCTAGATCCGTTCCTGCTATTTACATTCAGTGCAGTGCGTCCTGCTCACAGTGTTCAGCTAGATCCGTTCCTGCTATTTACATTCAGTGCAGTGCGTCCTGCTCACAGTGTTCAGCTAGATCCGTTCCTGCTATTTACATTCAGTGCAGTGCGTCCTGCTCACAGTGTTCAGCTAGATCCGTTCCTGGTATTTACATTTAGTGCAGTGCGTCCTGCTCACAGTGTTCAGCTAGATCCGTTCCTGCTATTTACATTCAGTGCAGTGCGTCCTGCTCACAGTGTTCAGCTAGATCCGTTCCTGCTATTTACATTCAGTGCAGTGCGTCCTGCTCACAGTGTTCAGCTAGATCCGTTCCTGCTATTTACATTCAGTGCAGTGCGTCCTGCTCACAGTGTTCAGCTAGATCCGTTCCTGGTATTTACATTTAGTGCAGTGCGTCCTGCTCACAGTGTTCAGCTAGATCCGTTCCTGCTATTTACATTCAGTGCAGTGCGTCCTGCTCACAGTGTTCAGCTAGATCCGTTCCTGCTATATACATTTAGTGCAGTACGTCCTGCTCACAGTGTTCAGCTAGATCCGTTCCTGTTATCTTCCTACTGACAGGCAGGCTTGTCTGGTTACAGTATAATAAAGCTACCTGAAGAAAATTACAGGTGTTCTTTTTGATCCTATTAGTACCACGGTCAGGCAGCTAGACTATTTACATTTAGTACAGTGTGTCCTGCTCACAGTGTTCAGCTAGATCCGTTCCTGTTATCTTCCTACTGACAGGCAGGCTTGTCTGGTTACAGTATATAAAGCTACCTTAAGAAAATTACAGGTGTTCTTTTTGATCCTATTAGTACCACGGTCAGGCAGCTAGACTATTTACATTTAGTACAGTGCGTCCTGCTCACAGTGTTCAGCTAGATCCGTTCCTGTTATCTTCCTACTGACAGGCAGGCTTGTCTGGTTACAGTATATAAAGCTACCTGAAGAAAATTACAGGTGTTCTTTTTGATCCTATTAGTACCACGGTCAGGCAGCTAGACTATTTACATTTAGTACAGTGTGTCCTGCTCACAGTGTTCAGCTAGATCCGTTCCTGTTATCTTCCTACTGACAGGCAGGCTTGTCTGGTTACAGTATATAAAGCTACCTTAAGAAAATTACAGGTGTTCTTTTTGATCCTATTAGTACCACGGTCAGGCAGCTAGACTATTTACATTTAGTACAGTGCGTCCTGCTCACAGTGTTCAGCTAGATCCGTTCCTGTTATCTTCCTACTGACAGGCAGGCTTGTCTGGTTACAGTATATAAAGCTACCTGAAGAAAATTACAGGTGTTCTTTTTGATCCTATTAGTACCACGGTCAGGCAGCTAGACTATTTACATTTAGTACAGTGTGTCCTGCTCACAGTGTTCAGCTAGATCCGTTCCTGTTATCTTCCTACTGACAGGCAGGCTTGTCTGGTTACAGTATATAATGCTACCTTAAGAAAATTACAGGTGTTCTTTTTGATCCTATTAGTACCACGGTCAGGCAGCTAGACTATTTACATTTAGTACAGTGCGTCCTGCTCACAGTGTTCAGCTAGATCCGTTCCTGGTATTTACATTTAGTACAGTGCGTCCTGCTCACAGTGTTCAGCTAGATCCGTTCCTGCTATTTACATTCAGTGCAGTGCGTCCTGCTCACAGTGTTCAGCTAGATCCGTTCCTGCTATTTACATTCAGTGCAGTGCGTCCTGCTCACAGTGTTCAGCTAGATCCGTTCCTGGTATTTACATTTAGTGCAGTGCGTCCTGCTCACAGTGTTCAGCTAGATCCGTTCCTGCTATTTACATTCAGTGCAGTGCGTCCTGCTCACAGTGTTCAGCTAGATCCGTTCCTGGTATTTACATTTAGTGCAGTGCGTCCTGCTCACAGTGTTCAGCTAGATCCGTTCCTGGTATTTACATTTAGTGCAGTGCGTCCTGCTCACAGTGTTCAGCTAGATCCGTTCCTGCTATTTACATTCAGTGCAGTGCGTCCTGCTCACAGTGTTCAGCTAGATCCGTTCCTGCTATATACATTTAGTGCAGTACGTCCTGCTCACAGTGTTCAGCTAGATCCGTTCCTGTTATCTTCCTACTGACAGGCAGGCTTGTCTGGTTACAGTATATAAAGCTACCTTAAGAAAATTACAGGTCTTCTTTTTGATCCTATTAGTACCACGGTCAGGCAGCTAGACTATTTACATTTAGTACAGTGCGTCCTGCTCACAGTGTTCAGCTAGATCCGTTCCTGTTATCTTCCTACTGACAGGCAGGCTTGTCTGGTTACAGTATATAAAGCTACCTTAAGAAAATTACAGGTGTTCTATCCCAGCTTAGTGCAGCTACAGGCCATTAGTATGTCTGGAAGGCCAAGAAGGAGAGGCAGACAGTCACAAGCCAATAAGAGAGGGCAAGCAGGCTCTGTGTCTAGTGCTGGTCGTGGAGACGGTGCATCCTCATCAGCACGTGGCCATGGGACACGCTTGGCCTTTTTTTCGGCAGCTGGCCGTGTTGAGCCGCAACATGCGGAAGACTTGGTCGAGTGGATGACCAAGCCGTCCTCATCCTCCTCATCCTCTCTCACCCATGCCCAGGGTGCTTTGTCTGGCAAAGCAGCGGCCTCTTCCCTCAGCTCAATGTCATCAGTGACTCCTTCCCTAGCTCCACCATGTCCTCATGAGGATTCCCTCGAACTGTTTGACCACAGTGTTGGGTACATGCTCCAGGAGGATGCCCAGCGTTTGGAAGGCTCTGATGATGATACTGAGCTCAATGAAGGCAGTAACATGAGCACGGACAGAGGGGGTGCCCAAGAAGGACAGCAATCTGGCAGTCATGCTCCCCCTGCTGCAGCATACTGCCAAGTTTGCTCCAGTGATGAGGAGGGAGGGGATGATGAGGTCACTGACTCAACGTGGGTGCCTGATAGGAGAGAGGAGGAGGAGGAGGAGGAGGAGGAGGTGGCACATCACCAACTAGGCAGGATGCCCTCCAGGGGCCAGCCTAAGGGCAGCACATTGACTGCATCACACCCCAAAGCTCCACATGTGCAGGGCGCTGCAGTCTCTGCGCGTTATTCAAAAAGTTCTTTGGTGTGGGCCTTTTTTGAGACGAGTGCATCAGATCGCACCGCTGCTATTTGCAACATATGTCTCAAGCGTATCTCGCGTGGCCAAAACATCTCCCGCTTGGGTACCACATGCTTGACCAGACATATGTTGACCTGCCATGCAGTTCGTTGGCAAGCGTATCTAAAAGACCCACACCAAAGAACAAAGACGATCTCTCCTTGCTCCTCATCAGCTGAGATTTCCAACCCCACTAGACCTTCAGTCCTCTCTGAGACCTGCAGTGAGAGGAATGAAGGTGTAGAATTAGGTGTGTCACAGCCAAGTACTTGTGGGCAATCTGCTTTTGGTACACCGACGTCAGATTGTACCAGGCAAATTTCCCTGCCCCAGCTGCTGCACCGCCGAAAGAAGTTTGCTCCCAGCCATCCACATGCCCAGCGGTTGAATGCTAGCTTGGCAAAATTGCTAGCACTTCAACTGCTGCCTTTTCAGTTGGTAGACTCTGCCCCCTTCCGTGAGTTTGTGGAATGTGCGGTTCCTCAGTGGCAGGTACCCAAACGCCACTTTTTCTCACGGAAGGCGATTCCGGCTCTCTACCGGCATGTGGAAGGCAATGTCCATGCCTCGCTGGACAGGGCGGTCAGCGGTAAGGTGCATATTACCGCTGACTCATGGTCCAGCAGGCATGGACAGGGACGTTACTTAAGTTTCACGGCGCATTGGGTGACTCTGCTGGCAGCTGGGAAGGATGCAGGACAAGGTGCAGTAGTGTTGGAGGTTGTTCCGCCACCACGCCTCCAAAATGCTGATTGTGACACACCTCTCTCCTCCACCCCCTCCTCTTCTTCTTCCTCCATGGCCTCTTCCTCGGAACCAGCGGTGCTCCGTAGGCGTTCAAGGGGCTACGCAAGTACGCAGGCCAAAAGATGCCATGCGGTGCTTGAGCTGGTGTGCTTGGGGGACAGGAGCCACACTGGGGCAGAGGTTCTGTCAGCTCTGCAGGGGCAGGTTCAGAGGTGGTTGACGCCACGCCAACTTAAGGCAGGAATGGTGGTTTGCGACAATGGCACCAACCTCCTCTCTGCCCTCCGACAGGGACAACTGACCCATGTGCCCTGTTTGGCTCACGTCCTTAACTTGGTGGTGCAGCGGTTCTTGGGCAGGTACCCGGGCTTACAGGATGTCCTGAGGCAGGCCAGGAAAGTCTCTGTGCATTTCCGCCGGTCATATAATGCCAGTGCTCGGCTGACGGACCTCCAAAAGGAGTTTAACCTGCCCAAGAACCGCCTAATCTGTGACATGCCCACCAGGTGGAACTCGACGTTGGCCATGCTGCAGCGGCTGCACACGCAGCAGAGGGCCATCAATGAGTACCTGTGCGACTATGGCACCAGGACAGGGTCAGGGGACCTTGGTTTTTTTTCCCCACGCCAGTGGGCCATGATCAGGGATGCATGCACTGTCCTGTCACCATTCGAGGAGGCCACGAGGATGGTGAGCACTGACAGTGCATGCATCAGTGACACTGTCCCCCTTGTCCACCTGTTGGAGCACACGCTGCGTGGAATAATGGACAGGGCACTTGAGGCAGAACAGAGGCAGGAAGAGGAGGACTTCCTTAGCTCTCAAGGCCCCCTTTATCCAGACAGTGTTCCTGCGTGCCCGCCGATCACACAGGAAGAGGACGAGGAGGAGGAGGAGGAGGAGGAGGAAGATTGTGTCAGTATGGAGGTGGAGCCTGGCACTCAGCATCAGCAGTCTTTAAGGGATCAGTCCCAAGGAACACATGGACTTGTACGTGGCTGGGAGGAGGTGGCTGCGGACGTTGTTGTCCTTAGTGACCCAGAGGACTCCGGACCGAATGCCTCAGCAAACCTACGCTGCATGGCCTCCCTGATCCTGCAAAGCCTGCGTAAGGATCCTCGTATTCGTGGTATCAAGGAGAAGGACCAATACTGGCTGGCAACCCTCCTTGATCCACGTTACAAGGGTAAGGTTGCGGACCTTATCTTGCCATCGCAGAGGGAGCAGAGGATGAAACATCTTCGGGAGGCCTTGCAGAAAGGTCTGTGCAACGCGTTCCCAGAGACTGGGAGGTTACAAACTCCTGTTTCTGGACAACGTGTTGCTGAGGCTTCGGTCAGTCAAAGAAGGAGCGGTGGAGAAGGTGGCCGTCTGACCGATGCGTTCAGACAATTTTTTGGTCCGCAGCCCCAAGGTATGATCGGTTCCAGCAACCATCGCCAGCGTCTGTTTTACATGGTGCAGGAATACCTAGGGGCAAGATCAGACTTGGACACCTTTCCCACCGAAAATCCTCTGGGTTACTGGGTCTTGAGGATGGATCACTGGCCAGAGCTTGCACAGTATGCAATTGAGCTACTGGCCTGTCCTGCATCCAGCGTTCTTTCGGAACGCACATTCAGTGCTGCTGGAGGCGTGGTAACCGATCACAGGGTGCGTCTGTCCACCGACTCGGTCGATCGGCTGACCTTCATAAAAATGAATCAGTCTTGGATCACCACCAGCTACCAAGCACCTGATGCAGATGTAACCGAATAATTTTTTTTGAAATCTCAGATCCCTTCAAAGACTGCCTATGCTGATGCTGAGTGACTATCCCTGAGTAATTATCCTCTTCCTCCTCAATCATCACGCTGATAGCTTGTAAGAACATTTTTGGTTCTGGGCGCCACCACCAGTGCCTAAGGCACAATTTTTCAGCCCCTGTTTAACAGGGGCGTGTAATTACAATTTTTGATGTAATACTTTGCAGCAGGGCTCGTTCCTGCATTCCAACTAGAGTGTCTGTGAGGGGTTGCAGTGTTGTGGCACCAGCACCAGTGCCTAAGACCCAATTTTTCAGCCCCTGTCTAACAGGGGCGTGTAATTACAATTTTTGATGCAATACTTTGCAGCAGGGCTTGTTCCTGCGTTTCAACTAGAGTGTCTGTGAGGGGTTGCAGTGTTGTGGCACCAGCACCAGTGCCTAAGACCCAATTTTTCTGCCCCTGTCTAACAGGGGCGTGTAATTACAATTTTTGATGCAATACTTTGCAGCAGGGCTCGTTCCTGCGTTCCAACTAGAGTGTCTGTGAGGGGTTGCAGTGTTGTGGCACCAGCACCAGTGCCTAAGGCCTAATTTTTCAGCTCCTGTTCAACAGGGGCATGTAATTACAATTCTTGATCTAATATTTCACAGCAGGGCCCTGTGAGGGCTTACAGTGTTTTGGCCACAGCAACACCTAAGGCCCAAATTTCTGCTGAGTATATAGGGCAGGACCCTACTTTCAAACATCTAACTTACAAACGACTCCTACTTGCAAACGGAAGGAGACAACAGGAAGTGAGATGAAATCTACCCCTAAGGAAGGGAAATTCTCTCCTGTAAGAGTTAATATGGGAAAACAATTTCTCCTTTCCACTGATGCTTTCCAATCCTTGTTCCACAAAAAAACCCAAATTTTCCAAAAACATTTTTCATTGGGACAAAAAAGTGAGGTGAAATCTTCTGAAGAGGAGGAAAGACGCAAAACAAATGTCACAGGGGTGATAACCCTTCCCTATGTTTTCCAAAAAGCTTAGAAAAGATTTTTTGGCTGGAGCTAAACACATTAAAAATGTTCAAAATTACAAACAGATTCTACTTAACAACAAACCTACAGTCCCTGTCTTGTTTGCACCGCCTGTATACTGCTGTTCAGAGTATATAGGGACCTTTCCTTATTTTAATTTGGGTGCGGGGTTCCCCTTAATATCCATACAAGACCCAAAGGGCCTGGTAATGGACTGGGGGGTACCCATGCCGTTTGTCTCACTGATTTTCATCCATATTGCCATGACCCGACATGACATTAAACCCGCAAGCAGTTTTAAATGAGATTTTTTCCTTTAAAAATGACATTTGGTGCAGGGACTGTTCTAAACATGGGAAACACGCGTCACTTTACAGGCATACTATAGACACCCCCCAGGTACGATATTTAAAGGAATATTTCACTTTTTTTTTTTTACTTTAAGCATCATTAAAATCACTGCTCCCGAAAAAACGGCCGTTTTTAAAAGTTTTTTTTGCATTGATACATGTCCCCTGGGGTAGGACCCGGGTCCCCAAACCCTTTTTAGGACAATACCATGCAAATTAGCCTTTAAAATGAGCACTTTTGATTTCGAACGTTCGAGTCCCATAGACGTCAATGGGGTTCTAACGTTCGTGCGAACTTGCGGTCCGTTCGCGGGTTCTGGTGCGAACCGAACCGGGGGGTGTTCGGCTCATCCCTACCACTGATCAGAGCTGTGCACCTAAAATGTGACACCCCTGCTGATGTTGCTGCTTTCCTGTGCCTTCCTTGCTATTGTTATTTTACTTTTAAATGCCCCCCCCACTTTTTTGTCCCCTTTCCCTGCCGATTCACCCCCTCTTCACCAGCACCGACCTCCCCTGCACCAATCGGACTTCAACTTCAATCCCCAGTGGATACCCTGCATACCTCCTGTCCCACCAGCTTTAGGTGCTGCAGGGCAGCCACAGGGGCTTAAAAAATATTTGCATAAACCCCAACTGTCAATCTGACCCCCACAATGGCCTCCCCTCTCACTGATACCCTAGGATCTGCCCAACTGTCCTGCTGGCTGGCGTTCCTCCTCCCCCTCCCACCAGCTGCAGTTGCTGCTTTGCAACATAGAGAAGTTGTCAGGTGGGTGAACTATGTCCTTGAATGGACATAGTGAGTGATCAGTACTGTTTGCTCTTGTGTCCATTCATCAATGAAGTATAGTAAACAATGTTTACTATGCTTCAGTTTTGTGAATAAATAGGAGTCTCTATACAGACATCTATTCATTCATGTACAGTGCAGCTCAGGCTGCAGAGAAAGAGACTGTCTCAAAAAAGAGACAAAAGGGGGCTGTTTAGACCTCTGATATCTCACCAAAGCCCCCCCCCCCCCCCAAAAAAAAGGTGCAAAATATTAAAAGATAAAGTTGTAAAAAAAAAACTTCAAAAAAAAAAAAAAAGAAAGAAAGAAAAAAAAAATAGTAAGGCCTTGTTCATACAGGGCATACTACAGCATACACCTGTGGCCTGTGCATCCCTGTGTAGGCTGTCCCATTGATTTAATTTGGGATATAGCAACTTCACGAACACAACCGTTGCTCCCAAATTGACATCCATGTGGGTCTGGGTGCATGTCCCTGAGCACACGCTGTCTGAGTTTGGGTTTGTGCACCCACACGGATGTCAGATTGGGAGCAGCGGCTGTGCCTGTGCAGCTGCTGCATCCTTGTTGACATGAATGGGACAGCCTGCATGGGGATGCACAGAACACCTTGGCATCCCCATGCTGGTAAACACAGCCCTCCATGGGCATACACTTTAGTATGCCCCATGTGAACGAGGCCTTAGTAGCAATTTTTGTAAAGTATATTGTATTTGTGTGCACTAATAATGATTTTATTGTATTGCTTTTTTTCAAAAATCAACAGAATAGAGATTTTTTTATTAGAACACAAGGCTTTACATGATACAAGTGAGTGGGCATACAGTCTGCATAAATCAGGAGGTACAATCTGCGAAACAAGAAATAATTTGTAACTGTGTAACCAACTAGTCTGTCATTCATTGACATTCATTACACTATCAAAAAAAAGATATAAACTGATAAAGCAAAAAAGATATAAGAAACAAAATAAAAAGTAAGCACAGGGCTGCGCTAAACCAAAAAAGGTAGAATAGCAGCTAACACACCTCTAGACTCAAGGTAAAAAGTAAAATCAAAGCAATATATAAGTGTAGCGCTATAATCCACAAACGTGTGCATCAGAAATACATGAATGCATATATAAAGTGAATATTATCAGAACATATATGACCATAAATATGAATAACAATAAATAGTTATGTTGTGTTGTTCAAAAAAAATAGTAAAATGAAACAATAAATGTACCTTCGTTATAATGCCCTGTACACACGGACGGATTTTTCGATGGAAAATGTGTGATAGGACCTTGTTGTCGGAAATTCTGACCGTGTGTAGGCTCCATCACACATTTTCCATTGGATTTTCCGACACACAAAGTTTGAGAGCAGGATATAAAATTTTCAGACAACAAAATCCATTGTCGGAAATTCCGATCGTGTGTACACAAATCCGACGGACAAAGTGCCACGCATGTTTAGAATAAATAAAGAGATGAAAGCTATTGGCTACTGCCCCGTTTATAGTCCCGACGTACGTGTTTTACGTCACCACGTTTAGAACGATCGGATTTTCCAACAACTTTGTGTGACCGTGTGTACGAGGCATTACAGTGACTAATATGAAAAAACCCGTGACGGTTCCATAAACCAAACACCTCAATATAAAAATCATAAAACAAAACAGTCCTTGTTAAATCTGTAAAAATTTGTGAGAAAACGTCACCAAAAGTCTATGGGGGTAGTGAATAAACAATAATGGAAATATAACTCCCAAGTTCAAAAAGTGGATAATTTCACCAAATCTGGCAGGTGAGTAGACAAATGAGAGAACCACAAGTGCACAAAGGTTTTACATCAGTGCCAGGGCCATTACCGGGAACTGAAGAGACTTACCGGAACTTAATGACCTGAAATGACATACGCCATACAAGTCAGAAAGGCTTAGTGACCAACGGATCTGGGGAATATGTCTTGTCAGTTGTCATCAGCATATGGTGGAGAAAGGGGTAACAGCACGACTTCCTCACCCATGGGCAATCCAGCATAAGCCAAACGTGTAATTTATATGCCATGCGAGGAGCAAGAAAAACTCACATAGCGTAATAACGTTTAAAACACTAATTTATTAAAATAATTAAAATGCAAACTCACATGTTGAAGATCAAAAAATAGCTCAAATATCATATAGCGGCAATCGTGAGGGGTCCACCCGACATGTTTCAGCTAAGAAGCCGTCATCTGGGGTATGGACCACCCTCACCTCACCGCTCTATAAACAAATAATGACCCCCACTGGGAGTGTCCACATACCGGAAGTGTGATGAATGAAGGTCACTTCTGGTTTTGAAGGTCATAAGATAACTAATTATAATCGATTAGAGATATGATAATATGCCTCAAAAATTACCAAAGGGTGTTTTATACTAGATAAAGTCGTGCAATGGCTCGGTCTGCCTATCCGTAAGTAATCCGGATGCAAGCCAAGCCTCACTTTCAATATCTGTGGTTCTCTCATTTGTCTACTCACCCAGGGGCGGACTGACCATTCGGTCAGTCGGTCGCCGTCCGAGGGCCCCGTGGTGGGGGGGGCCCGGGCCGGCTCAGTCCGTCTGTCCCAGGAGGTGCCCGCAGCATAATGTGAAAAAAAATACCCCTTCCGCCGAAGCAATAAAGTGTAGCCTTTACCTCTGGTTGATGGGGCTATATAAGCAGAGCTGGCCAGGATGCATCATTCATCAGCTCAGAGGCGAGCCGTCAGCCGTTCGGGGATGATTTTAATGACAGGCGCTCTGGCCACCTCTCCCCCTGGGGAATTCAGCCGAGGGGCGGGCCATTCATCACTGCCGCGGGGGACCGGTAAAGAAGCTGGAGGCAGCAGAGCGCGCCGCACAGGCTGAGTGAAGTCATCTGGAGAGAAGAATTTCCCTTTCCCAAAGGAACCCACACTGACCTGCCTTGTGTGCAGCAGCAGGTCAGTGTGATAATGACAAAGAGGAGAGCAGTTGCCAGTTAGTGTATAATGTGTGTTGTAAACGAGAGAGCCATGCTGCTGAGTGTTCCACTTCATTCTTGCCCTGTGCTGTGCCTATTTACCAGGTGGCAGGTGCTATTCACTAGTGCACACTGACATCTGGTACATTGAATGCCACTCAGTGCACTCAGTGTATAGATATCAGTGTTATATATAGGGAATAGCACTTATACCTTGTTCACATTGAAGCAATTTGCCATGCGATTTGACATGGCAAATCGCATGGCAAATCAGCGGCAATCGCCGGCAATGGCACTACCCGAATCAGTGCGATGCCACATTTGTGGCACCGCACTGATTCCCAAAAGTAGTTTCTGTACAACTTTTGGTGACTTCTGGGTGCGATTTCCATAGACATCTGTGCAGCAACCCGCACAGATGTCTCTGAAATCGCTGCCAAACTCGCACTGATATGTGGGTATGAAATTGTGCGAGTTTAGCTGAACTCACACACTTTCATTCCCGCTGTCAGTGTGAACCTGGGCTAAGTGCGTTTATTATATATATATCACTAAAATCTGTACACTATGAATGTTCCTTACATTGGTGGTCAGTGGGAAGAAAGTTCCTTACATTAGTGGTCAGTGAGAAGAATGTTCCTTACATTGGTGGTCAGTGGGAAGGAGGAGGAGGACACACCTAAGGAGCTCTCTGAGAACCAGCCTTTTTTCAAGCCTGGGCCTTGCCTGTTAGCTTGGCCCAGCAATAATGCCTGATCCTGGGGGAGGCCCAGGGAGAGATCCCCCTGATGACACGGGGCCTAGTGAGGAGGAGGTGGAGGATCTGACTGTGGGTCCAGGCCCTGGTATGGATGCGAGTATCTTCAGACAGAAGATTGTTGATCGCTTTAGGGAAATTGGAAGGGCTGAAGAGAAACTTCAAGTTTTGAAAACTAACCATAAGAACTTCAGAGCCAAATACTTCCAGGCCTGGAGTAGAAATCGCACAGCCATGAAGCCTGAGTTACAGGAATTGGAGGAAAAGGTAAAGCAGCAAACTTTATTGTTGGAAAAATTAAAAGCCAGAAGTGGAGCTTTTAAAGAAAAGTTTGACAATGATAAGAGATTTGCCAGCCAGTCGTCAGTAAGTCGCATGGATCAGCAGCCTCAGGTTATGGATGACCCGGGTCCATCTGCCTCTGCACCTCTCCCCCCATGTAAGGCCTTGGAATCGCCAGCGGCAACCAGCCAGGGGGTTGAGAGTGAGCATGACACCCTGACCTTCATTCAGCAGATGGAGTCACCCCTGAGAGCAGACAAGTTTGCCATATCTGATGATCCATCAGAAACCCCTGAGGATGAGAGGAAAAATAAACCAGGGAATGAAGATGGACCTGCACCAAACACCCTGAACATGGATGTTTCTACTCCTGCATTTGCTGAGACCAGTAGTTCCTCTATCAAGTTTGCTGCATGTGTTTCACACAGTAAGGCTGACACCAGCAAAGAGATTGCCTCACCTGAGCCTCTCTGTGTTCCAGCAGAGCTGATTGATGGTGATGGGGGAGGGGATCAGCACATTGAACCATGTGCAGTGGAAGCCATGGATGTGTCAGAACAGCCTGCTGAAAGTCCTGTCCTGATGGAAGAGAACAGGCCAGCTGAAGATTCCACCAGCACAGCAGTGGGAACTGACACTGTTGGGAAGACTACAGGAACTGTGAATATACCAGCAAGTATTAAGAATGACAGTAATGATAAAACTATGAATGTGGTGGGGGGTGGTGAAGGGGTTAATACTGCTGGGAAAAATAAAAATGACATTGCTCTCCCTGCTCAGCAGAGGAAAGACTCATCGATTGTGCAGACCAAATCTGTACAATCGATATCTGCTAGTAATGTGTCAGACGGTTCAAAACTCACAAATGTTTCCTCTGCTGGGAGAAATGTGGGCAGTTATGCGTCTGTTCTGGGGAGTCGCACCAAGGAGGGTGGAGGGAATTTTGTAAATATTAGTGGTCACAATTTGGGGAGGCTTGGTGGTGGGATGGTTGGTGGGTACAGGAGGAGGAATGTGGTTCAATTGAAGTGGGAGGGGGAGGGGACCCCACCAGTAAGGGGGAGGGTGGCTGAGTTGGTTCTGGAAATGGGGTTTACAGCATCAGATATATTTGCTTTGATTTGCCCAGTGGGGAGTTACGAATTTGATTTGTCCTTTGTAAAGCCTGAGGGTTTGGATTTATTTTGGGAGCGATATAGGAGGTGCAAGGGCCTTCCGCAGTGGAGTGGTTTGGTGCCAAAGGTGATTTCCAGGCAGCCTCTGATAAAGTCGGTGACGATTTTGGTGCGTAACGAATCCATACCAGAGGCTGATTTGATAGTATGGCTACGCCGATATGGTGAGGTCCTCGCTCCACTGCGGAAGGTCCTTGATGAGCATGGGATATGGACAGGGGCCTGGACAGTGTCACTAAAATTGGGCATGCTGGGCAATGTAGTTCAACACCTTCCCTGTTCAGCTTTTCTGGGGAGGGATAGGCTGACCATTTTTTACCAGGGTCAGCCTAAGGTCTGTAATAAATGTGGTGACAAAGGCCATTTTGCATCTACTTGTACCCGTAAGAAATGCTCACTATGCCAGGATTTGGGCCATTTGGCCAAAGATTGTACCGAGATTCGGTGTAATTTGTGCCAAAAGCTCGGTCATCCTTATAGCCAGTGCCCAGAGGCATTACATAACTTGCCAGGATTGGCGGCTGAGCTACAGAGGCTTGATAAAGAGGATGAGGCTGCTAAAGTTAGGGAGGAAACTGTTATTGCCCCTCCTGTTTCTGTTACATCTGTTCCAGATTCTGTTTCCCCCAGTAATGTGGTCCCTGAGTCTGTCCCTCCTGTTTCTGTTACATCTGTTCCAGATTCTGTTTCACCTAGTAATGTGGTCCCTGAGTCTGTCCCTCCTGTGTCTGTTACATCTGTTGTTTCGGATTCTGTTTCACCTAGTAATGTGGTCCCTGAGTCTGTCCCCCATGTGGTGGTCCCTAATCCTACTGTACGTAGATCCTCCAGGCTAGCAGAAGCTGCTGGGGGGGCAGGTTTAGCGGATCTTCCATCTCAGCCTCCAGACCCTGTATCTCAGCAGCGTAAACGTGGTCAGGGGAATGTGAGGGTGTTGGATGGGGGAGGGGTTGAGGGAAAGGTGCCCATATCCCATGTCTCACCCTCTGTTGAGGGGGATTCGGATGATGAGGGGTGGGAGAAGTTTAGGAGGAAGAAAAAGAAGAAGAAGAGGAAGACAAGTAAAGTGGTCATTTCTTCCTCAGAGTCGGATCCAGGGGGGGTTCCTCTTGGTAATACTTTTTCAGTTTTGTCAGGTGATGATATGTCTGATTTATCTTTCTCTTTATCATCCATGGATGAGGGGGAGTCACGTAGTCTGAAGAGAGCTGTTTCTGGTGATGAGAGTGTGGCAAAGGTTAAGAAACGACTACCCCAATCATCCTGATGGCAGTTCCCACTCCGATAAAGGTGGCGACCATTAATGTCGCCAGCATTAAATCTGCAAGAGCTCGTGATATTGCCTTATTTTTGCTCAGCGAGTTTGATGCCGAGATTTTATTTTTGCAAGAGACCTGGCTCAATACTTTGGCCGATGTCCATCTAGCAAAAAGGGAGTGGAGATGCGGTCCCTCCTTTTGGTCTCTTGCGGCTGAGCCCTGCAGCGGAGTTGCGGTCCTTTTTAAAACCGATATGGTAACATGCCGGCGGGTAATTGAGGTAGAAATGGGGAGATGCATGGTCTTAGACGTCTCTGTTAGGGGGCAGGACCTGCGCCTGATCAATATCTATGGACCGCAGTCAAAATGGGGCAGGAAATGCCTCCTCACAGAGATCAAGCCCTTCCTTTTTACGTCCCAGCAGGTTGTCTTTGGAGGTGATTTTAACACCATAATTAGGCCTGAAGACAGGAGAGGCTCCATAGACAGGCTGGGTTACGATAGCGTTTTTCTTAGAGATATGGTAAGACAAGCAGGCCTGGTAGATGTGCATATTAAGCACTGCCCTGGCAGCACGGGATTCACATTTCAGAGAGGGAATAGTCAGAGTAGGATAGATAGGTTTTTTTTTAAAGGAGAACTCTGCTTTCTCGGCTCCTGAGTTGAGGGCGGTGGAGTTCTCTGACCACTGTATGCTGTCTGTGACTCTGAATGCCTCGGACACTCCACCTAGGGGAAGGGGTACCTGGAAACTGAATTCGGTTCTCCTGGAAGATGTAGAGGTAAGACAATCCTTTGAGGATTTTTTTCAGGCACAGGTTTCTATTCTGGACTTTTGCAGCAGTAAGTCAGAGTGGTGGGAGCTTGTGAAACAAAGGACAATTGGACTTTTCAAGGCCATAAGTAAGAAGAAGCAGCTTGGTATGTACATTGCCTACCAGCATTTGCGGAGGAAGCTTGATCATCTTGTCTCGTATAGAGGGGATCCAGGGGAGATCTCTGAGGTGAAGTTTCTTCTTAGGAAGTGTCAATACGACCGGCATGCCTCCTTGGTTCTGGAGAGGGATTATGGAAAATATCACTCGCCTGATCCTTACCAGAACTGTAAGCAAGGCATAGCAGTTAAGACGGTCATAGGCCTGAGGGATAGCACGGGTTCCCTGGTGAAGTCCAGATCAGGGATCCTGGAGATCTTCAGATCATATTATGCAGACCTTCTGGGAAGAAAGGACCTTTGTCGGGACAGGATGGAAAGCTTTCTGGATTCTACTCCAGGATTGGGAAATGCTACGTTGCCTTTGATGGATTTGACAGAACCAATTTCAGTGGATGAGGTAGTTCATGCTATAGAGAAGCTGGCTACCAAAAAATCGCCTGGGCCAGATGGGCTGACAGCTGAATTCTACAAGTGTTTTAAGTCCATTCTGGCTCCCTTTTTAGCAGAGGTTTATAACAGCTGTCTAGAAGAGGGTTCGCTCCCTCCCTCCATGAGGCAATCCGCTGTGATTCTTCTGTCAAAAGGTAAAGACCCCTCAATGATTGAGAACTGGCGCCCCATCAGTCTTCTCAATGTTGATAGAAAGATCCTGGCGAAGATTCTTTTTTGGCGCTTGTCGTCAGTAGCGGGTGATTTGTTGTCCAGTCATCAGCACTGCTCGGTCCAAGGTAGAAGTACCTTTTCAGCGGTTTCAGCTGTCCGGGAGGCTTTGGAACGATGCAGGGCTGCTGGATGGAGAAAGTACTTGCTGGCATTGGATCAGGCGAAAGCTTTTGATAGAGTCAATCACGAGTACCTGTATTTGCTACTTGGTAGATACGGCCTGCAGGGGAGGTTTATAGATTGGCTGAAGACATTATATAGAGGGGCTGAGAGCTTCCCACTGGTTAATGGTTGGGTTGGACGGCCATTTGAGGTTGGCTCTGGTGTGCGCCAGGGATGTCCTCTGAGCCCCCTGTTATATGTATTCGCAATCGACCCCTTCATAAGAAGGCTAGAGAGTGGATCTTTGTGCGGGGTGCCTTTGGGCATTGCTGGTGTGCCGCCTCTGAAGGTCGTGGCCTATGCCGATGATGTGTCTGTTATTGTCTCTGGGACAGAGGAGGCGCAGGAGGTGGTCTCTATGATAGAGCAGTACACGGAGGCTTCTGGTTCTAAAGTCAACCATGAAAAGAGTGAAGTTTTCTGGATGGGTGAGGAGGGTGAAAGCTTCGAACTTCCGGATGCCTTCCCAGAGCCCCAGCAGGAAATTAAAGTATTGGGCATCAAATTTGGTCCTGGTGACTATGGTCATCGAAATTGGGAAAGCAGGTTGGTGTTTGCCAATGCCAAAGTAGCAAGCTGGAAGAAATGGAAGCTTTCCTTGAGGGAGAGGGTTGACTTGATCAAAACGTACCTGGTCCCAATCTTTTTATATGTCAGCTTCGTCTGTATCTTGCCAGCATCTCTCTATGCAAGGGTGTACAGCTGTTTTTTCCAACTGTTATGGGGAAGTAGGCTGAACCTGATCAAACGCAATGTAACTTACCTGTCTAGGCGGGAGGGTGGCCTAGGAATGGTCAACCCAATAGTTTTCTTTTCTCTGCTCTTTTTAAAGTACAATCTTGGTAACATGCTAGCAGAGAACCCGCCGGGATGGGTGGGCATTTTTCAGTCTTGTTTTAGGCCTTTTCTGCGATGCTGGGAAGATGGCGGGCCAGTGAAAAGTCTGAGAGTCCGACATGGCAAGCTCCCGGCTTATGTTGCCCCGTGTCTGAAAATACTTCGGCAGTGGCAGGTGACAGTGGAGGATATCAAGTCCCTCCCCAGGAAGCTTCTGGAGAAGAGGATTTTGAGCTCTGCTTTCAGTGTGTCACTGGCCTTAAGGGATTGCCCAGGCTCTGTAATGAGGGAGGGGTTGCGTTTAATCAATTTAGAAAGAATCCCCTTGAAGTTTAGGGATCAAGCCTGGCTCGCTTTCCATGGAAGGCTCTATGTCAGAGGGAACTTGAAGCATCGCCCTGTGGATGATCGGGATTGTCCTAGAGCGGAGTGTGTTGGTAAAGTGGAGTCTATGGACCACTTTTTGCTGCAGTGTCCCTTTAACATAGAGGTGTATAAAAGGGTGGGGAGGGCTCTAGGCATCCCCTTTTTCTATCGCATGAGTTATGCGGAGTGGGTGTACGGGGCATTCCCGAGTTGCTGGGATTTTGATTTGGATACACTGTTTTTAGTTAGTATAGTTGTCCGTTACTTCACATGGAATGCACGGTGCCAGATTACCCTGCGGAAAAAAGTCCTCTCTGTTGAGGTGGTGGTGCACGATATTCTGGGTGAGGTTGGGAAAATTCGGGGTCTTGAGAGGGGCAGGGAGCCTCAGGCGGTCTGGAAAAGGGCGTGGAGGAATATCAGACCTGCCTTTGGTGAACTGCCCATCTCTGGGTGAGGTGCTCCTTTTCTTTTTCTGTTTCTTTCACTCCCTTAGCTTTTGTTGGTTAGTATCTTCTTTTTGAAGAAGGGCTGCATGCATAATGGGTGCGGGTTTGTTTCTTGACCTCACAGTTTAGATGTCTGGTGTATTGGTGTGAGTTGTAGTGAGATTATCCCCAATAATGACATGTTCATGATGAGTTTTGTTTTTGCTGTAAAGTCATTTTTTGTTTGAGAGCAGATTTGCTATATTTATTTTCATTTATGTAAATATGTATATATTTATGTATATTATATATAGTGATTTTATGCTTATTGATTGCAAGACTTTTAATAAAGAAAAATTGGGAAGAATGTTCTTTACATTGGTGGTCAGTGAAAATTATATAAAGTAAATAATAATAATTAAAAAAAAATGTAAAGCACCCCCATGATCCCCGCACATGCTCTATATGAAAAGCTTTATGTAGGATGAGCACATGTATGTAAACATGTGTCTATAGACGCAAATGCTGGACATGGGAGCGCACCTGAAAGGTAACCTCCCCCCTCCCCCAGGAGAGCGCTTCTCCTAGGGAGTTATCTGATGTGGGGAGGAGCCGCGAGAGCCACCCCCAGAAGACCAGGTTCAGGGTCACTCTGTGCAAAACGAGCTGTACAGTGGAGGGAAGTATGATATGTTTGTTATTTAAAAAAAAAAAAGAGCCTTTACAATCACTTTAATTTTGGAAATGTACCGTTGTTGCACTTTCTTTAATGTAATTCTGTGACGAACGCATGTAGTGTGGGCAGTGCAAAATGTAGGTGGGAATTTGTGTGGGTGTGGCTTGAGTGTGGGTGGGAACACATGAGCGGGGACAAGGGGCCCCAGGATCTCCTATTGCCCGGGGGCCCCATGAGTTGTCAGTCCGCCCCTGTACTCACCTGCCAGATTTGGTGAAATTATCCACTTTTTGAACTTGGGAGTTATATTTCCATTATTGTTTATTCACTACCCCCACTACCCGTCACTTTTGGTGACGTTTTTTCACAAATTTTTACAGATTTAACAAGGACTGTTTTGTTTTATGATTTTTATATTGAGGGGTTTGGTTTATGGAAACGTCACGGGTTTTTTCATATTAGTCACTGTTATAACGAAGGTACCGTATATACTCGAGTATAAGTCGAATTTTTCAGCACATTTTTTTTGTGCTGAAAGTACCCCCCTCGACTTATACTCGAGTCAAGCACTTTTCTGCAGCAAAAAATTTCATTTTCCGAACCGATTTTGGGGCCCCGTATCTCAGGGCCACTTGGTGCTAGAAACCCCAAATTTGGTATGCAAACCCAATGGACCTGGTACCACAACATATCCAAAGATGGAGTTCCTAGCCCTAAGTGGCCCCGAGATACGGGGCCCCAAAATCGGTTCGGAAAATGTCATTCTCTGCTGCAGAAAAGTGCTTGACATTTTCTGAACCGACTTTGGGGCCCCATATCTCAGGGCCACTTGGTGCTAGGAACCCCAAATTTGGTATGCAAACCCAATGGACCTGGTACCATAACATATCCAAAGCTGGGGTTCCTAGCACCAAGTGGCCCTGAGATACGGGGCCCCAAAACTGGTTCGGAAAATGTCATTCTCTGCTGCAGAAAAGTACTTGACATTTTCTGAACTGATTTTTGGGGCCCTGTATCTCAGGGCCACTTGGTGCTAGTTCCACTGGGTTTGCACACCAAATTTGGGGTTCTTAGCACTAAGTGGCCCTGAGATACAGGGCCCCAAATTTGGTCAACTGTGTCTATCTGCAGCAATGTCATTTCGGGACCCTTTGGGTTCAGAGACCCCAAATTTTAGCTGCAGCTAGGGGGCATCTAGGAACCCTTAACTACCGAGTTTGAAGTTCAGGGGACCTATGGCTGCAAATGGGCACAGTGATGCTGCAAATGGGCACAGTGAGGCTGCAAATGGGCACAGTGATGCTGCAAATGGGCACAGTGATGCTGCAAATGGGCATTGTTGACCCTCTTTTCCACTTACAGTAGCTGTGCATTTCTCACCCTCGTCTTATACTCGAGTCAATAAGTTTTTCCCATTTTTTTGTGGTAAATTAGGGCCTCGACTTATACTCGGAACGACTTATACTCGAGTATATACGGTACATTTATTTCAATTGTACATTTGTTTCATTTGGTACATTTGTTTCATTTTACTGTTTTTTTTTGAACAACACAACATAACTATTTATTGTTATTCATATTTATGGTCATATATGTTCTGATAATATTCACTTTATATATGCATTCTTGTATTTCTGATGCACACGTTTGTGGATTATAGCGCTACACTTATATATTGCTTTGATTAAACCAAAAAAGATAAAAAATAAAATAAGAGAAGAACAAACCAACTGGAAGTACATGTCAATCACCTTGTATTAGAAATGCTGATTAGAGTGTCTACGCTGGCACTTTATAGCGTATAGGGAGATTTTGTCGTCCCTCTGTCCCCTCCGAAAACCCACAATGTTCAGGGAGGCCCACACCATAGCCGCCAAGGGTTCCAGTGCAAGGGCAAACAGCAGGGGTGACAATGGGCACCCCTGCCGCATGCCAAGAAACAGGGGAAAGGGCTCCGACAAAGTATCATTAATCCTAATTTTCACTGTGGGTGCAGCATATAAAAGTTGTATCCAGGATATGAATCTTTCGCCCAAACTGAACCGACGCAAAACCGCCCATAGGTAGTTCCACTCAACGCTGTCAACTGCTTTGTCTACAGGGGTTTGCATGTTTAAGTAGAGTCTATGGATGTTTAGTCTAGTGGACCGGGCAGAAATGAAGCCAGACTGGTCCAAATGGACCAGGTCTGCCACAACTCCCGATAATCTAGTGGCCAACACCCGAGCCAGCAATTTAACATCCGCATTTAGTAGGCAAATAGGCCTGTAGGAGTCGGGTTGTAAAGGGTCCTTCCCAGCTTTTGGGATAACTACTATTATAGCCTTGGTCATAGAGGTGGGTAAACCACCTTCCCGAAGAGCATCATTTAGGGTTTTTAGTAGGGCAGGCAAAAGAGTATCCCCATACTTTACAGAAGTTTCCATGGGCAGTCCGTCAGCTTGTGGCGATTTGTTATTAGTGGGGATGAGCTTTGAGCTTGAGTCGAACTTAAGTTCGACTCGAACATCGGCCGTTCGACCGTTCGTTAAATTACGTACATTATGGGCCATTCGCGACAAATTCAAATGGCACGTCACGGCCCATAATTCACTCCGGCATCGCAGTGCATTGCTGGCTGATGATAGGCCAAGCATGCACTGTGACACGCATGCTTTGGCCAATCACAGCACGGTAAGAACGGAGAGCCATAATTGGCCAAAGGCAGGCTGGCTTTGGCCAATTATGCCTCAGGGGATTTAGTACACGCCCCACACTATATAAGGCCGCCTGCACGTCGGCCCTGTGTAGTGTGTTTCGGCGTGCTGAGAGAGAGATAGAGAGACCATGACATTTCATTTACGTTAGATAAAGTAGGCAGGCGAGTCAGTTAGCTGCAGTCAGTGTATTGTGTATATATGCATCCCAGGTGTTGTGTGTATATATATATATATATACTGTATTCAGGTTAGCTAGATCCATTCCTGTTATTCTCTTCCTAATATATTTACAGGCAGGCAGCTGCAGTATTTTCAGTCAGTGTACTGTATCCTGTGCACAGTGTTCAACTAAAGCTAACTGCAGACAATTGCTGGTGTTCTCTTTCTAATAATACTACGGGCAGGCAGGCGATTCAGCTAGCTGCAGTATAATCAGTATATATATATACATCCAGCTTTGTGCAGCTACATCTCACTGCAGGCCATTCCTTGTGTACTTATTCCAATATATCAAAGACAGTATGTCTGGAAGGCCAACAAGGAGAGGCAGACAGTCACAGGCCAATAAAAGAGGGCAAGCAGGCTCTGTGTCTAGAGGCAACAGTGCTAGTCGTGGACACAGTGCATCCTCATCAGCACGTGGCCGTGGGACATGCTTGTCCCTTTTCTCGGCAGCTGGCCGCGTTGAGCCACAACATGCCGAAGAGTTAGTAGGGTGGATGACCAAGCCGTCCTCATCCTCCTCATCCTCTGTCACCCAGGCTACTTTGGATGCCAATGCAGGTGCCAAAGCGGCCTATTCCTTGGACTCGAGGTCATCATCAGTTACTCCTTCCCTAGCCCCACCGGAGGAGTCCCCGGAACTGTTCGACCACAGTGTCGGGTACATGCTGCAGGAGGATGCGCAGAGTTTTGAAGGTTACGATGATGGTACCCAGCTTTAGGAAGGCAGTAACGTGAGCCCAGAGAGAGGGGTTGCCCAAGAAGGACAACAAACTGGCAGTCATGTTCCCCCAGCATACTGCCAGGTTTGCTCCAGTGATGAGGAGGGAGGGGATGATGAGCTCACTCACTCTACGTGGGTGCCTGATAGGAGAGAGGAGGAGGAGGCACATCTCCAACGAGGCAGGATGCCCTCCAGGGGCCAGCTTAAGGGTAGCCAACTGACTGCATCACACCACAGAGCTCGGCAAGTGCAGGGCGCTGGTGACTCCACACGTTATTCCAATCATTCTTAGGTGTGGGCCTTTTTTGAGATGTGTGCAGCAGATCGCACTGTTGCTATTTGCAACATATGTCTGAAGCGTATCGAGCATGGACTAGACAGCAAGCGCTTGGGCACCATCGCAGGCAGATTTCCCTACCCCAGTTTCTCCACCGGCGAAAGAAGTTCGCTCCCAGCCATCCACATGCCTAGCGGTTGAATGCTAGCTTGGCTAATTTGCTAGCACTTCAACTGCTGCCTTTTCAGTTGGTAGACTCTGCCCCCTTCCGTGAGTTTGTGGAATGTTCGGTACCTCAGTGGCAGGTTCCCAAGCGCTAATTTTTTTCACGGAAGGTGATTCCGGCTCTCTACCGGCATGTGGAAGGCAATGTCCATGCCTCGCTGGACAGGGCGGTCAGCGGTAAGGTGCATATTACTGCTGACTCATGGTCCAGCAGGCATGGACAGGGACGTTACCTATCTTTCACTGCACACTGGGTGACTCTTCTGGCAGCTGGGAAGGATGCAGGACAGGGTGCAGTAGTGTTGGAGGTTGTTCCGCCACCACGCCTCCAAAATTCTACTAGTGGTGATTCTGCCACTCCTCTCTCCTCCACCCCCTCCTCTTCTTCTTCCTCCATGGCCTCTTCCTGTGCTGATTTGTCCTCGGAACCAGCGGTGCTCCGTAGGCTTTCAAGGGGCTACGCAAGCGCGCAGGCAAAAAGATGCCATGCGGTGCTTGAGCTGGTGTGCTTGGGGGACAGGAGCTACAATGGGGCAGAGATTCTGTCAGCTCTGCAGGGGCAGGTTCAGAGGTGGTTGACGCCATGCCAGCTTAAGCCAGGAATGGTGGTTTGCGACAATGGCACCAACCTCCTCTCTGCCCTCCGACAGGGACAACTGACCCATGTTCCCTGTTTGGCTCACGTCCTTAACTTGGTGGTGCAGTGGTTCTTGGGCAGGTACCAGGCCAGGAAAGTCTGTGTGCATTTCCGCTGGTCATATAATGCCAGGCCTCGGCTGGCTGACCTCCAAAAGGAATTTACCTGCCCAAGAACCGCTTAATCTGTGACATGCCCACCAGGTGGAACTCAACATTGGCCATGTTGCAGTGGCTGCACACGCAGCAGAGGGCCATCAATAAGTACCTATGCGACTATGGCACCAGGACAGGGTCAGATGAGCTTGTTTTTTTTTTCCCCACGCCAGTGGGCCATGATCAGGGATGCATGCACTGTCCTGTCACCATTTGAGGAGACCACAATGATGGTGAGCAGTGACAGTGCATGCATCAATGACACTGTCCCTCTTGTTCACCTGTTGGAGCACAGGCTGCGTGGAATAATGGACAGGGCAGTTAAGGCAGAACAGAGGCAGGAAGAGGAGCACTTCCTTGCCTCTCAAGGCCCCCTTTATCCAGACAGTGTTCCTGCGTGCCCGCCGATCACACAGGAAGAGGACGAGGAGGAGGAGGAGGAGGATTGTGTCAGCATGGAGGTGGAGCCTGGCACTCAGCATCAGCAGCAGTCTTCAAGGGATCATTTACAGTCCGAAGAAACCCATGGACTTGTACGTGGCTGGGAGGAGGTGGCTGCGGATCATGTCATCCTTAGTGACCCAGAGGACTCCAGACCGAATGCCTCAGCAAACCTACACTGCATGGCCTCCCTGATCCTGCAAAGCCTGCGGAAGGATCCTCGCATTTGTGGTATCAAGGAGAGGGCTCATTACTGGCTGGCAACCCTCCTTGATCCACGTTACAAGGGTAAGGTTGCAGACCTTATCTTGCCATCGCAGAGGGAGCAGAGGAAGAAACATCTTTGGGAGGCCTTGCAGAAAGGTTTGTGCAACGCATTTCCAGAGCCTGGGAGGTTACAATTTCCTGGTCCTCCTGGACAACGTGTTGCTGAGGCTTCAGTCAGTCACATAAGGAGTGGTGGAGAAGGTGGCCATCTGACTGATGCATTCAGACAATTTTTTAGTCTGCAGCCCCAAGGTATGATCAGTTCCAGCAACCATCGCCAGTGTCTGATTCACATGGTGCAGGAATTCCTAGGGGCAAGATCAGACTTGGACACCTTTCTCACCAAAAATCCTCTGGGTTACTGGGTCTTGAATAGGGATGAGCTTCGAGTTCGAGTCTAACTCATGTTAGACTCGAACAACGGCTGTTTGCTAGTTCACCGAACAGCAAACAATTTGGGGTGTTCGCAGCAAATTCGAATGCCGCGGAACACCCTTTAAAAGTCTACGGGAGAAATCAAAAGTGCTATATTTAAAGGCTTATATGCAAGTTATTGTCATAAAAAGTGTTTGGGGACCTGGGTCCTGCCCCAGGGGACATGTATCAATGCAAAAAAAGTTTTAAAAACAGACGTTTTTTCAGGAGCAGTGATTTTAATAATGCTTAAAATCAAACAATAAAAGTGTAATATCCCTTTAAATTTCGTAGCTGGGGAGTATCTATAGTATGCCTGTAAAGGGGCGCATGTTTCCCGTGTTTAGAATAGTCTGACAGCAAAATGACATTTCAAAGGAAAAAAAGTCATTTAAAACTACTCGCGGCTATTGCATTGCCGGTCCGACAATACACATAAAAGTTCATTGATAAAAAAGGGCATTGGAATTCCCTACAGGGGAACCCCGAACCAAAATTTAAAAAAAAATGATGTGGAGGTCCCCCTAAATTCCATACCAGGCCCTTCGGGTCTGGTATGGATATAAAGGGGAACCCCGGCCAAAATTTTAAAAAAATGATGTGGGGGTCCCCCTAAATTCCATACCAGACCCTTCAGGTCTGGTATGGATTTTAAGGGGAACCCCGCGCCAAAGTAAAAAAAAAAAAACGGCGTGGGGTCCCCCCCAAAAATCCATACCAGACCCTTATCCGAGCACGCAACCTGGCAGGCTGCAGGAAAAGAGGGGGGACGAGAGAGCGGCACGGGACATGACGGGACTTCACTGTGGCATTCCCCGTGACGTCACAGGGAAGTCCCATCAAGTCACCGTGCGCCAGAGGGGGCGGGGTAACCGGGTGGCCCCGCTCCCCGTTATTTAAGAACCGTCAGCAGAGGAGACGCGTCACACAGCGGGAGCCTCCCTCCATGCCAGCATGGGTGCGGAGCGGCCCGGAGAAGAATATGAAGAAGAGAAGAAGAGAAGAAGATGAAGAAGAAGATGAAAAAGAGAAGAAGATGAAGAGAAGAGCGGGAGCCTCCCCCCATGCCATGGGTGCGGACCGGCCCGAGAAGAAGAAGATAGAAAACGCTGCGGAGGAGATGCTGGACGAGAACACCGGAGGAAGAACCAGAAGAACCAGAAGAAGAAGAAGATGAAGGAAGATAGAAGATAGAAGAAAGAAGAAGCATTTTTAATAAAGGAATCGTCAAAACTGTCTCTTGTCATTTTTCACATTTTGGACAGTTTTTTAGTGAAATGGTAAGGGTACTTTTGTACCCCCTTACCATTTCACACGGGGGGGCCGGGATCTGGGGGTCCCCTTGTTAAAGGGGGCTTCCAGATTCCGATAAGCCCCCCACCCGCAGAACCCCAACAACCACTGGCCAGGGTTGTGGAGAGGAGGCCCTTGTCCTCATCAACATGGGGACAAGGTGTTTTGGGGGGCTACCCCAAAGCACCCTCCCAATGTTGAGGGCATGTGGCCTGGAACGGTTCAGAAGGGGGGGCGCTCTCGTCCCCCCTCTTTTCCTGCGGTCTGCCAGGTTGCGTGCTCGGATAAGGGTCTGGTATGGAATTTAGGGGGACCCCCACGTCATTTTTTTTAAAAATTTTGGCCGGGGTTCCCCTTAATATCCATACCAGACCTGAAGGGCCTGGTATGGAATTTAGGGGAACCCCCGCGTCATTTTTTTTAAAATTTTGGTTCGGGGTTCCCCTGTGGGGAATTCTCATGACGTTTTATCAATGAACTTTTATGTGTATTGTCGGACCGGCAATGCAATAACCGTGAGTAGTTTTAAATGACTTTTTTTCTTTGAAATGTCATTTTGCTGTCAGACTGTTCTAAACATGGGAAACATGCGCCCCCTTACAGGCATACTATAGACACCCCCAGCTACGAAATTTAAAGGGATATTACACTTTTATTGTTTGACTTTAAACATTATTAAAATCACTGCTCCTGAAAAAACGGCCGTTTTTAAAACTTTTTTTTGCATTGATCCATGTCCCCTGGGGCAGGACCCAGGTCCCCAAACACTTTTTATGACAATAACTTGCATATAAGCCTTTAAAATTAGCACTTTTGATTATTCATGTTCGTGTCCTATAGACTTTAACGGTGTTTGCGTGTTCGAACAAACTTTTTTCCTGTTCGCATGTTCTGGTGCGAACCGAACAGGGGGGTGTTCGACTCATCCCTAGTCTTGAGGATGGATCACTGGCCAGAGCTTGCACAGTATGCAATTGAGCTACTGGCCTGTCCTGCATCCAGCGTTCTTTCGGAACGCACATTCAGTGCTTTGGAGGCTTTGTAACTGATCACAGGGTGCGCCTGTCCACCGAATCGGTCGATCGGCTGACCTTCATAAAAATGAATCAGTCTTGGGTCACCAGCTACCAAGCACCTGATGCTGATGTAACCGAATAATTTTTTTTTTAATGTGAGATCCCTTCAAGACTGTCTATGCTGATGCTGAGTGACTATCCTGTTATGCTGTTTACACACACAGATCCACGGTCCTGCTCAGTTAACGGGCAATTGCGGGTGCCTATGCACCGGGTCCCGAGCAATGCCGTGCGCCTAGATGGCCAGGAAGCCCAGGACGTCATATGACGGCCACCCAGGATGGGAGATCTCATCTGAGGCCGTCATTTGACTATACGTCGGTAATGAAGTGGTTAACAGGGGCGTGTAATTACAATTTATAATGAAATACTTTGCAGCAGGGCTCATTCCTGCACTCCAACTAGAGTATCTGTGAGGGGTTGCAGTGTTGTGGCACCAGCACCAGTGCCCAAGGCCCAATTTTTCTGCCCCTGTTTAACATGGGCGTGTAATTACAATTTTTGATGCAATACTTTGCAGCAGGGCTCATTCCTGCGCTCCAACTAGAGTATCTGTGAGGGGTTGCAGTGTTGTGGTACCAGCACCAGTGTCTTAGGCCTAATTTTTCAGCCCCTGTTTAACAGGGGCATGTAATTATAATTCTTGATCTAATATTTCACAGCAGGGCCCGTTCCTGCGCCAACCAAGATTAACTGTGAGGCCTTACAGTGTTGTGGCAACACCACCACACCGTCCACCACCAAAGGCCCAATTTTTCTGACCCTGTTTAACAGAGGCATGTAATTACAATTCTTGATCTAATATTTCACAGCAGGGCCCATTCCTGCGCCCACCAAGAGTAACTGTGAGGCCTTACAGTGTTGTGACAACACCACCACACCGTCCACCACCAAAGGCCCAATTTTTCTGACCCTGTTAAACAGGGACATATAATTACTATTCTTGATCTAATATTTAACAGCAGGGCCCATTCCTGCGCCCACCAAGAGTGATAGGGTGTACACACGGTCGGACTTTGTTCGGACATTCCGACAACAAAATCCTAGGATTTTTTCCGACGGATGTTGGCTCAAACTTGTTTTGTCTACACACGGTCGCACAAAGTTGTTCTAAACGCGGTGACGTAAAACATGTACGTCGGGACTATAAACGGGGCAGTGGCCAATAGCTTTCATCTCTTTATTTATTCTGAGCATGCGTGGCACTTTGTCCGTCGGATTTGTGTACACACGATCAGAATTTTCGACAACGGATTTTGTTGTCGGAAAATTTTATCTCCTGCTCTCCAACTTTGTGTGTCGGAAAATCCGATGGAAAATGTCCGATGGAGCCCACACACGGTCGTAATTTCCGACAACACGCTCCGATCGGACATTTTCCATCGGAAAATCCGACCGTGTGTACGGGGCATAACTGTGAGGGCTTACAGTGTTGTGGCAACACCTAAGGCCCAAATTTCAGTATATAGGGCAGGCCCCTACTTTTAAACATCCAACTTACTAACGACTCCTACTTGCAAACGGAAGGAGACAACAGGAAGTGAGAGAAAATCTACCCCTAGGAAGAGAAATTCTCTCCTGTAAGAATTCATTGTTTCGCTAAAAACCCCAAATTTTCTAAATCCAATTGTCATTGGGACAGAAAGTGAGGTGAAACAGGGGTGATAATCCTTCCCTATGTTTTTCAAAAAGCTTAAAAATAGATTTTTTGACTGGAGCTACACGTAAAGAATGTACCAGTTCAAAATTACAGATTCTACTTAAGAACAAACCTACAGTCTCTGTCTTGTTTGCACCGCCTGTATACTGCTGTTCAGAGTATAAAGGGCCTGGGGGCCAACGCCTTTCCTTTTTTTTATTTGGGTGCGGGGTTCCCCTTAATACCCATACAAGACCCAAAGGGGCTGGTAATGGGCTGGGGGGGGTTCTCAATGATTTTCATCCATATTGCCTGGACCAGACATGACATTAAAGCCGTAAGCAGTTTTAAATGACTTTTTTTCCTTTAGAAATGCCATTTTGAGCAGGGACTGTTCTAAACATGGGAAACATGTGCCGCTTTACAGGCATACTATAGACACCCCCCCAGGCACGATATTTAAAGGAATATTTCACTTTTATTTTTTCACTTTAACCAATTGCCGAGCGCCTAAAGCAGATATACTGCGGCAGAATGGCACGGGCAGGCAAAATCACATACCTGGTATGTGATCTGCATCCCACGGGCGGGGGGTCGGATTGGACCCCCCCGGTGCCTGAGGCGGTCGGCTTCTGTCTGGGAGCGATGGGAGGTGAGGGGGAGATCATCCATTCATGGCCCCCCTCGCGATCGCTCCCAGCCAATGAGATTCTTCCGCTGCTGCTGTATGGTAAACAGCAGCAGAGGAAATGATGTCATCTCTCCTCGGCTCAGTATTTTCCGTTCCGGTGCCGAGGAGAGAAGACATCTGAGTGAGTGCACAACAGACACACACAGTAGAACACGCCAGGCATACATTACACCCCCCATCACCCCACCGATCACCCCCTGATCACCCCCCAATCACCCCCCCGTCACACTGACACCAAGCAGTTTTTTTTTCTGATTACTACATTGGTGTCAGTTTGTGACAGTTAGTGTGGTAGGGCAGTTAGTGTTAGCCCCCTTTAGGTCTAGGATACCTCCTAACCCCCAATAAAGTTTTAACCCCTTGATCACCCCCGTCACGGGTGTCACTAAATGATCATTTTTCTGATTGCTGTATTAGTGTCACTGGTGACACTAGTTAGGGAGGTAAATATATAGGTTTGCCGTCAGCGTTTTATAGCGTCAGGGACCCCCATATACTACCGAATAAAGTTTTTAACCCCCTGATTGCCCCCTAGTTAACCCTTTCACCAGTGATCACCGTATAACTGTTACGGGTGACGCTGGTTAGTTAGTTTATTTTTTATAGTGTCAGGGCACCCGCCGTTTATTACCTAATAAAGGTTTAGCCCCCTGATCGCCCGGCGGTGATATAACTTAGGTTTTAGGGTCAGATAGGGTCTGCGTCACCCCAGGCAGCGTCAGGTTAGTGCCAGTAGCGCTAACACCCACGCACGCAGCATACGCCTCCCTTAGTGGTATAGTATCTGAACAGATCAATATCTGATCCGATCAGATCTATACTAGCGTCCCCAGCAGTTTAGGGTTCCCAAAAACGCAGTGTTAGCGAGATCAGCCCAGATACCTGCTAGCACCTGCGTTTTGCCCCTCCGCCCGGCCCAGCCCACCCAAGTGCAGTATCGATCAATCACTGTCACTTACAAAACACTAAACACACATAACTGCAGTGTTCGCAGAGTCAGGCGTGATCCCTGCGATCGTTAACAGTTTTTTTTGGTAGCGTTTTGGTGAACTGGCAAGCACCAGCCCTAGGCAGCGTCAGGTTAGTGCCAGTAGCGCTAACACCCATGCACGCACCGTACACCTCCCTTAGTGGCATAGTATCTGAACGGATCAATATCTGATCCGATCAGATCTATACTAGCGCCCCCAGCAGTTTAGGGTTCCCAAAAACGCAGTGTTAGCAGGATCAGCCCAGATACCTGCTAGCACCTGCGTTTTGCCCCTCCGCCCGGCCCAGCCCAGCCCACCCAAGTGCAGTATCGATCACTGTCACTTACAAAACACTAAACACACATAACTGCAGCGTTCGCAGTGTCAGGCGTGATCCCTGCGATCGCTAACAGTTTTTTTGGTAGCGTTTTGGTGAACTGGCAAGCACCAGCCCCAGGCAGCGTCAGGTTAGTGCTAGTCGCGCTAACACCCACGCACGCACTGTACACCTCCCTTAGTGGTATAGTATCTGAACGGATCAATATCTGATCCGATCAGATCTATACTAGTGTCCCCAGCAGTTTAGAGTTCCGAAAAATGCAGTGTTAGCAGGATCAGCCCAGATACCTGCTAGCACCTGCGTTTTGCCCCTCCGTCCGGCCCAGCCCAGTCCACCCAAGTGCAGTATCGATCGATCACTGTCACTTACAAAACACTAAACGCATAACTGCAACGTTTCGTAGAGTCAGGCCTAAACCCTGCGATCGCTAACAGTTTTCTTGGTAGCGATTTGGTGAACTGGCAAGCACCAGTGGCCTAGTACACCCCGGTCGAAGAAGACAAACACAGGCCTGTCGTGCCCATAGTGCCCTTCCTGCTGCATTCGCCAATCCTAATTGGGAACCCACCACTTCTGCAGCACCCGTACTTCCCCCATTCACATCCCCAACCAAATGCAGTCGGCTGCATGAGAGGCATTTTCTTTATGTCCTCCCGAGTACCCCTACCCAACGAACCCCCCTAAAAAAGATGTTGTGTCTGCAGCAAGCGCGGATATAGGCGTGACACCCGCTATTATTTTCCCTCTTGTCCTGACAATCCTGGTCTTTGCATTGGTGAATGTTTTGAACGCTACCATACACTAGTTGAGTGTTAGCGCACAGCATTGCACAGACTAGGCACACTTTCACAGGGTCTCCCAAGATGCCATTGCATTTTGAGAGATCCGAACCTGGAACCGGTTACAGTTATAAAAGTTTACAGTTACAAAAATAAGTGTAAAAAAAATAAAAAACAAAAAAATATATAAAATAAAAATGTTTTTTTTGCGTTTTATTGTCCTCTCTCTCTCTATTCTCTCTCTATTGTTCTGCTCTTTTTTACTGTATTCTATTCTGCAATGTTTTATTGTTATTAGTTTTATCATTTTTGCTTTTCAGGTATGCAATTTTTTATAATTTACTGTTTACTGTGTTTTATTGTTAACTATTTTTTACGCCATTCACGTCTTTGAGTGGTTATACCAGAATGATGCCTGCAGGTTTAGGTATCATCTTGATATCATTCTTTTCAGCCAGTGGTCGGCTTTCATGTAAAAGCAATCCTAGCAGCTAATTAGGCTCTAGACTGCTTTTACAAGCAGTGGGAGGGAATGACCCCCACCATCTTCCGTGTTTTTCTCTGGCTCTCCTGTCTCAACAGGGAACCTGTCTCAACAGGGAACCTGAGAATGCAGCCGGTGATTCGTCCAGCTGACCATAGAGCTGATCAGAGACCAGAATGGCTCCAATCATCTCTATGGCCTAAGAAACCAGAAGCTAGGAGCATTTCATGACTTAGATTTCGCCGGATGTAAACAGGGGAAACATTGGGAAATTGGGAAAGCATTTTATCACACCGATCTTGGTGTGGTCAGATGCTTTGAGGGCAGAGGAGAGTACCTGTCACTACCTATTGCTATCATAGGGGATATTTACATTCGTTTAGATTACAATAAAAATGATTAAAAAAAATGAAAGGAACAGTTTAAAAATGAGATAAAAAAAGCAAAAAAATAAAGAAAAAAAAAAAGCACCCCTGTCCCCCCCTGCTCTCATGCAAAGGCGAACGCAAGCGTCGGTCTGGCATCACATGTAAAAAAAAAAAATTATTTTCTTGTCTTTCTTCATTTTCAAAAACAAATGAGAGCTGCAAAATACTCACCATGCCTCTCAGCAAATAGCTTGGGGTGTCTACTTTCCAAAATGGTGTCATTTAGGGGGGGGTTGTGCCACCTGGGCATTCCATGGCCTCAGAAACTGTGATAGGCAGTGAAGAGTGAAATAAAAAATTTACGCCCTTAGAAATCCTGAAGGTGGTGATTGGTTTTCGGGGCCCCGTACGCAGCTAGGCTCCCAAACAGTCCCACACATGTGGTATCCCCATACTCCTAGGAGAAGCAGCTAAATGTATTTTTGGGTGCAATTCCACATATGCCCATGGCCTGTGTGAGCAATATATCATTTAGTGACAACTTTTTGTAATTTTTTTTTTTTTTGTCATTATTCAATCACTTGGGACAAAAAAAATAATATTCAATGGTCTCAACATGCCTCTCAGCAATTTACTTGGGGTGTCTACTTTTCAAAATGGGGTCATTTGGGGGGGGTTTTGTACTGCCCTGCCATTTTAGCACCTCAAGAAATGACATAGGCAGTCATAAACTAAAAGCTGTGTAAATTCCAGAAAATGTACCCTAGTTTGTAGACGCTATAACTTTTGTGCAAACCAATAAATATACGCTTATTGACATATTTTTTTACCAAAGACATGTGGCCGAATACATTTTGGCCTAAATGTATGACTAAAATTGAGTTTATTGGATTTTTTTTATAACAAAAAGTAAAAAATATCATTTTTTTTCAAAATTTTCGGTCTTTTTCCATTTATAGCACAAAAAATAAAAACCGCAGAGGTGACCAAATACCATCAAAAGAAAGCTCTATTTGTGGGAAGAAAAGGACACAAATTTCGTTTGGGTACAGCATTACATGACCGCGCAATTAGCAGTTAAAGCAACACAGTGCCAAATTGTAAAAAGTGCTCTGGTCAGAAAGGGGGTAAATCCTTCCGGGGCTGAAGTGGTTAAGCATCATTAAAATCACTGCTCCCGAAAAAATGTCCATTTTAAAACTTTTTTTTGCATTTTGGGTCCCCAAACACCGCATAATGTTCATTGTTCGCTGAATGGCCGAACAACCAAAGTTCAGCCCGAACTTATGCTTGAGCTGAACCGTTTGCCCATCTCTACCTCAGAGTCAGAGCATAGATTACTGGAAGCTCAGGCCCTATATCAACAGGTGTCTACCACTGCAGCTGAGAATAACTGATTCTTTCTGCAGCAAAAGTACTTTAATGAAGGCGAAAATACAGGACACTTGCCCCAGGGGACATGTATCAATGCATAAATTCTTTTTAAAACTGGTAGTTTTTTCGGGAGCAGTGCTTTTAATAATGCTTAAAGTGAAACAATAAATATGAAATATTCCTTTAAATATCTTGCCTGGGGGGCGGGGGGTGTCTATAGTATGCCTGTAAAGTGGCACAGTTTTCCCAGGTTTAGAACAGTACCGCAGCAAAATTACATTTCTAAAGGGAAAAAGTAATTTAAAACTGTAAAAGAAATAAAAATATTGTAAAGAGAAAAGTGTGGCTTGCATTTGTATTCAGCCCCCTTTACTCTGATACCCCTAACTAAAATCTAGTGGAACCAATTGCATTCAGAAGTCATCTAATTAGTAAATAGAGTCCTCCTGTGTGTAATTTGGTCTCAGTATAAATACAGCTGTTCTGTTAAGCCCTCAGAGGTTTGTTAGAGGACCTTAGTGAACAAACAGCATCGTGAAGGCAAAGGAATACACCAGACAGGTCAGGGCTAAAGTTGTGGAGAAGTTTAAAGCAGGGTTAGGCTATAAAAAAATATCCTAAGCTTTGAACATCTCACTGAGCACTATTTAATCCATCATCCGAAAGTGGAAATAGTATGGCACTGCAAACCTACCAAGACATGGCCATCCACCTAAACTGACAGGCCAAGCGAGGAGAGCATTAAAGGGGTTGTATAGGTTCTTTTTTTTTTTAAATAACAAACATGTCATACTTACCTCCACTGTGCAGTTTGTTTTGCACAGAGTGGCCCCGATCTTCATCTTCTGGGGTCCCTCGGCGGCTGTCTCGGCTCCTCCCCACAAGAGCTAACCCCCCTCTGGGAGGCGCTCTCCCAAGGGGATTAGCTTGCGGGCGCGCTCCTGTGTGATACAGTAGGCTGTCATAGGCGCCGAGAGTATCACGGATGCATTAAGGTGAAAAAACACGAAGCTTTACTACCCCTTTAATCAGAGAAGCAGCTAAGAGGCCCATGGTAACTCTGGAGGAGCTGCAGAGATCCACAGCTCAAGTGGGAGAATCTGTCCACAGAACAACTATTTGTTGTGCACTCCACAAATCTGGCATAGAGATAGCTATAGAACAGCAAGCAGGATCAGGAGCCAGAAGGAATGTCAGCCAAGCAAGTCTTTAACAGGAACACTGGAGAGCATCTCTAGAGATGTAACCAAAGCGAAGGCAGAGATCATCTGGGCTGGACGGCTTAAGTAGGCAGGACTGATGAGCGAGCTTGCAATTAGCCAACAGCTGAGTGGCCAGCTTTGAGAAAGAGACAGGCAACAAAGTGCATATCCACAAGGGACAGTGTTAGGGGGGGCCCCAACGTTTCAGTTCAAACTTTGATTCAAAGGGACTCTCAATCCCAAATCATTATCAAAAAGTAGCAGGTGTAAACTACTTAGGTATTCCTCACTGCTAGGGATGAGCCGAACACCCCCCTGTTCGGTTCGCACCAGAACATGCGAACAGGAAAAAAGTTCTTTCGAACACGCGAACATCGTTAAAGTCTATGGGACAAGAACATGAATAATCAAAAGTGCTAATTTTAAAGGCTAATATGCAAGTTATTGTCATAAAAAGTGTTTGGGGACCTGGGTCCTGCCCCAGGGGACATGGATCAATGCAAAAAGTTTTTTTAAAAACAGCCATTTTTTCAGGAGCAGTGATTTTAATAATGCTTAAAGTCAAACAATAAAAGTGTAATATCCCTTTAAATTTCGTACCTGGGGGGTGTCTATAGTATGCCTATAAAGGGGCGCATGTTTCCTGTGTTTAGAACAGTCTGACAGCAAAATGACATTTTGAAGGAAAAAAGCCATTTAAAACTACCCGCGACTATTGCATTGCCGACAATACACATAGAAGTTCATTAATAAAAACGGCATGGGAATTCCCCAAAGGGGAACCCCGAACCAAAATTTAAAAAAAAAATGATGTGGGAGTCCCCCTAAATTCCATACCAGGCCCTTATCCGAGCACGCAACCTGGCAGGCCGCAGGAAAAGAGGGGGGACAAGAGTGCAGCCCCCCCCTCCTGAACCGTACCAGGCCACATGCTCTCAACATTGGGAGGGTGCTTTAGGGTAGCCCCCAAAACACCTTGTCCCCATGTTGATGAGGACAAGGGCCTCATCCCCACAATCCTGGCCGGTGGTTGTGGGGGTCTGCGGGCGGGGGGCTTATCGGAATCTGGAAGCCCCCTTTTTTTTCCGCTCTTCTCTTCATCTTCTTCATCTTCTTCTCTTCTTCTTTTCTTCTCTTCTTCATTTTCTTCTCCGGGCCGCTCCGCACCCATGCTGGCATGGAGGGAGGCTCCCGCTGTGTGACGGCGCTCCTCGTCTGACAGTTCTTAAATAACGGGGGGCGGGGCCACCCGGTGACCCCGCCCCCCTCTGACGCACGGGACATGACGGGACTTCCCTGTGGCATTCCCCTTGACGTCACAGGGAAGTCCCGTCAAGTTTTTTTTTTTGGCGCGGGGTTCCCCTTAAAATCCATACCAGACCTGAAGGGTCTGGTATGGAATTTAGGGGGAACCCCACGGCATTTTTTTTTTTGGCCGGGGTTCCCCTTAATATCCATACCAGACCTGAAGGGCCTGGTATGGAACTTAGGGGGACTCCTACGTCATTTTTTAAAAAAAATTTTGGTTCGGGGTTCCCCTTTGGGGAATTCCCATGCCGTTTTTATCAATGAACTTCTATGTGTATTGTCGGCAATGCAATAGCCGCGGTAGTTTTAAATGAGTTTTTTCCTTCAAAATGTCATTTTGCTGTCAGACTGTTCTAAACACAGGAAACATGCGCCCCTTTACAGGCATACTATAGACACCCCCCAGGTACGAAATTTAAAGGGATGTTACACTTTTATTGTTTGACTTTAAGCATTGTTAAAATCACTGCTCCTGAAAAAACGGCCGTTTTTAAAAACATTTTTTGCATTGATCCATGTCCCCTGGGGCAGGACCCAGGTCCCCAAACACTTTTTATGACAATAACTTGCATATTAGCCTTTAAAATTAGCACTTTTGATTTCTCCCATAGACTTTTAAAGGGTGTTCCGCAGCATTCGAATTTGCCGCGAACACCCCAAATTGTTCGCTGTTCGGCGAACTTGCGAACAGCCAATGTTCGAGTCGAACATGAGTTCGACTCGAACTCGAAGCTCATCCCTACTCACCGCCTGTAAGGGGAGACTATGAAAGGAGACCAGCATAATCAAATCATCTCCCAAGGTATCACTGCGCAGCAAATGTAGGTGACATTTCTGTCAGGCCATAGAAGCTGGTACTTTTTTAAGGGTGTGCTCCATACGATCCAGCCAGTTGGATGCATTAGCGGGATTATCAAAGAATTGTGTTTCACTGTTAGCAGCAATACGAAGCTTGACAGGATACAACATAACATTGGTGACATCATATCTGCGGAGACGTTTCCCTACACCAGTAAACTTGGCTCTGCAACGCTGTAGGTCAGCAGAGAAATCAGGGTAAAATAATATGCATGTGTTATCCATCTTCATAAGTGCGCCTTTGGTTCTGGCCAAGTACAGTATAGCATCCCGATCCTTAAAGTTAAGTCGGCCTGGGAGGTTCACCATATTTTGGCGGCCTGGGTGGGACTCTATGAGCCCTCTCCACAGTAAACACGGGGGAGAAGGATTCCTTGCCAAATGTGTTAAGGAGCCAATTTTCCATAAACACCACAGGATTTTTCTCCTCTGCTTTTTCTGGTATGCCCACATGCACAGACATTGTTCTGCCTCTGTCTGTTCTCCATGTCCTCTGAACGGGCTGAGCGGCCTGCGATAATGGATTGCATATGTTGAACTTCCCTCTGCAGTGGCACTACATCATCTTCCACATTGCTCACTCTATCCTCCAGGGCTACAGTTTGATCATGCAGCTTCTGCATGTCCTGTCTGACTAGATTCAGCTCCAGCTTCACCCTTTTGGTCACAGAGGTCAGGTTGGTAATGGACATATTTCAAAATTTGACCGCTGTAAAAAAGTCTCTAATAGTTGGTTCAGTGGCATGTAGCTTCTGGCCTTCTGGAGCACAGGCAATGTGAGCAGGGGCTGGACTACTCACTGTGTCCCATGAGGAAGCAGGCCAGGCAGCCTTCAGATCCTTTGCAGGGGTTCCTGATCGGTAAATTCCAGGAGATGGGATGGTGTCTTGGGGGATTATCCTTCCCTAGCGATTTGGCAAAGAGTTCCATGGCCACTTCTTTAGCCAAACGCTGGTCCTGGCCGCCATCTTGTCTGCCATGCTCTGCTGCAGGCAGAGAATCTTTGCCTGCTTTGTGGGACATGGCTGTCGCAGGATCATGGTAATATGGGCACTGCTGGTCCGGATAAGGTACAGGGAACCCACAGAGCTGATTAGGGGTGAATCGGGAGAGTCAGGATGGGAATATCAGGAGAAAAGCTCGGAGTCTCAGCGGAGCTATCACACCACGCTGCCTACTCCATCAGCCACAAGCCACGCCCCTTTTTTTAGTTTTAGTGAAATCAACATTAGCATTTTTTTATATATGTCCTTTGCTTTCAGAAAATGTATGGTTTGGTATGGTTTTACAAACTCTAAAAGCTAAGTAAATTGTGTTTATTTTCAGTTTTGTATACCGTCAGTTTTCACCATTTCACAAAAAGGTGCAATTCAAAATTTACAAATATGTACTAACTCAATACAGTTTTAGCTTTTTAATCTATTAGGAATATAGCAGGTATTTAGTAAATTTTGTCCTGTATGTATCCACTAATAATATTGGTGTATTAAATAAAATATTGTTGTCTCCAAGCTACCCAGTGATGGTGCAAATGAAAAAATAAATGGATTGCAGCCAGCACTGACATGTGTTCCCACACCAATGTAAATAATATTCTTTTAAAAACTCCAGTGCATATTGCTATTGCGCTGTACTTTTTTCAAGAAGAATTATTTTAGTGTATTTTTAGTGATAGTAACAATTTGATGAACATTTTCACAACTGTTGTGGGCCTAAAAAATCAGTATTACTTTTTTTTATTCTATAGGTCATGTGCTTTCAGAAATTATAAGTATAATTATAAATTGGATTTTCTTTACAGTTTTGCGTACCTTCAGTTTTTTCCATTTCAAAAAAAGGCGCAATTCAAATTTTACAAATATTTTTTATTTACTAATTCAATACAGTTTTAGCTTTTATATCTAGTAGTAATCCAACAAGAATTGTAGACATTTTGCCATGTATGTATCCACTAATAATGATTTTAATGTATTTTTAGAAAGGGCTGTAGGCATAAAGCCTTGGGACTTTAAAGGTGTCAATATCCAAAAATTATTAACACTAGTTCAAACCGTATTAGAATAAAATAGAATTTTTTATTATTACAATTAAAAAAAAAAGCCTATCAACGGGCCATACATAGTACAACAATTTCCAAGAAATTCATAAAGTGCAACAACAATTTATGATAAAGATACCACTTTTTTTCTCAACATGTTTCGCTCTGTGGAGCTTCTTCAGGATTCGTGTGGTACCATTTGTAAGACTGAAATTTACATAAAGAAGGAAAAACCATCAGTAAAAAATAAAATTTAATTTAAACAAATTTCATAATAGAGACAACTCTTACAGATCAAAATATCAAATTTATAAAGTTTTGAATGAAATTTATATAAATCATTGTTAATTTAATATAGGTTATTTATGTTAAATTAGCATTTAATTGATAAATTAAACAAAAAATAAAATAAAATAAAATAAAATAAAATAAAAAGAAATTATGACCTTACCTGGAAACAATATTTATAAAATAAGGCTGAAGTTTTGCCAGATAATGAAAAGGTTAACCCCTAGGTTAACCCCAACTCATTGAAATTCCTGGGTCCCCGGTTTACTTTCAGAGGTAATGCTTGTATAGTCGAAAGTTTTTATATAGTGTCCTAACTGAAAAAGACAGGACGCATATGATTGGAAAAGTATATTTAGATATTTAAATGTTTGGGAAGAAAACTAATTGATTGTATTCAATCAAAAATCATTATGTTGAAAATATCCAATAGTATTTCTTTCATTGAATGAGGCTGCCTACCTTGCAGGAATGTTTCAGGAGTTCAATGGAGTAAGGAGGGGAGATCCTTCCCTCCTTTCTCTGTGGTGTCCAGCAGAGCAATGACAGGGAGTAAAGGAAATCTCCCTGTTTAAATATTACACTCCGGAGCGGCCGGCGTCTGACGTCACCGCCACTCCGCAGACGTACATGAGGTATCCCTGCGCATGCGCACACATCAATACCAGTGGCGTCAGAAGCTGTTAGAACACACAGCTATCGATCGCCATCTTAGAAGTGGTTTTGCCCTCACTTGATGGGAGGGGAACTGGCACGACTCAGAAAGGAGTATACGAACACTGATGAGACAAACATCAGTCATTGCATGAGCGGGCCAGATGGAAAAATAATAGATAGAGATATATTGGGGATGTGATACATAGCGCAGGGAACCAAAAGAGGCATTTGGAGACGAGGTCATTGATTAGAAACCAACATTCAACAAATGCCTAGGTGTCTGTGCAAGTTTAAAAAAAGGCAATCCAGGATAGAGGAGGGGCTAAAACATGAAGGAAATGTTCATTAATATAGAAAAGTTCATAGGTAGGTAAATTAATAATAGCATGAAAAAATTATGAACATTCAATAATTTGATATTGAAAAATATTGTTTAGAGGTAAGTATTCAAAGAAAAATATATGAAATAAATAAATATGAATATAAATGGTAATAAAAAAAAAAAAAAAAAGATAATAAAATAATATAGTAAATAAATACTACAAAAATTGTGGCAAACAAAATTATAGTAAAAATGAAGCTACAAAACAGAACAAAATACTGATATAAAGAATATTAGACCCAAAAAGAAAATTAGTTCACAGAAAGGGTTTGTAGCTTAGAGCATTATTTAGACCTGGGGCTTTTAAAGCATCTAAATTTGAAATCCATTTGGCCTCCCTCTGTAATAGGATTTGGTCATAATTGCCTCCCCTTTCTCCTGGGGGAACTATCTCCTAATGGGGATCCACGGGTCTCTAAACATTTAAAAAACTATCCAGAAATAACCTTCAGACGATCACAATCCATTAAGGACAAGATTGTTCATAGTCATTATGATCCATCTCTCATTTCTATCAGTTCAAACAGAGGTACACGACCATGTCATAAATGTGGTTTCTGTAGGTACATTCATGCAACACGTATCATTGCTCTTCCCAATGGCCATCTGTATTCTCCTAAATTTTCAGTCACATGTCAGTCAGTTGGCATTGTCTACCTAATGACCTGTGGCTGTGACGCCTTTTATGTGGGCAAAAAAAAGCGCCCATTTTTTCACCGTTTATGGGATCATGTTTCCCTTGTATGCAAAAAAAGAATGGAGACGCCCATTAGCCACCATATTGGCCTCTTTCATAAATTTGATAACACCATGATGCGTTTTGTAGCCTTAGAACATGTTCCCCCAGGAGAAAGGGGAGGCAATTATGACCAAATCCTATTACAGCGGGAGGCCAAATGGATTTCAAATTTAGATGCTTTAAAAGCCCCAGGTCTAAATGATGCTCTAAGCTACAAACCCTTTCTGTGAACTATTTTCTTTTTGGATCTAATATTCTTTATATCAGTATTTTGTTCTGTTTTGTAGCTTCATTTTTACTATAATTTTGTTTGCCACAATTTTTGTAATATTTATTTACTATATTATTTTATTATCTTTTTTTTTTTATTTTATTACCATTTATTTTCATATTTATTTATGACATATATTTTTCTTCGAATACTTACCTCTAAACAATATTTTTCAATATCAAATTAATGAATGTTCATAATTTTTTCATGCTATTATTAATTTACCTACCTATGAACTTTCCTATATTAATGAACATTTCCTTCATGTTTTAGCCCCTCCTCTATCCTGGATTGCCCCTTTTTTTAAACTTGCACGGACACCTAGGCATTTGCTGAATGTTGGTTTCTAATCAATGACCTCGTCTCCAAATGCCTCTTTTGGTTCCCTGCGCTATGTATCCCATCCCCAATATATCTCTATCTATTATTTTTCCATCTGGCCCGCTCATGCAATGACTGATGTTTGTCTCATCAGTGCTCGTATACTCCTTTCTGAGTTGTGCCAGCTCCCCTCCCATCAAGTGAGGGCAAAACCACTACTAAGATGGCGATCGATAGCTGTATGTTCTAACAGCTTCTGACGCCGCTGGTATTGATGTGTGCGTATGTGCAGGGATACCTCATGTACGTCCGCGGAGTGGCGGTGACGTCAGACGCCGGCCGCTCCGGAGTGTAATATTTAAACAGGGATATTTCCTTTACTAAATAAAATAAACTTAATTGCGCTAGCAAAAATGAAAACAATTAAATAAAAGTGCTAAGAAGACACCATACGTATAATAACAGTGAGTGCATAAAAATCTTATCCAAAAGTGCAAAAAATTAAATAAAAATCAATAATCATAGGCAAAAGCCGTCTGTAATCAATCCATAATGATGTAAATCGCATTAAATCAAACAAGAAAAAATCCGCTTCATGTGTTTCATCACCACACACCAAGGATTGATGAGCCAAAATACTTCTGATCAGGTATACATTGATAGCGATGAGAGAAGTGATAGATGTGCGCTTACCCCAAGTGTTGGACCTCCCCTGTGGCAAGGTCTTGTGAGCTTGCAGATTTCACCCTCTGCAGGGACAAGTTGTTAATCTCCTGGTCCTGACAGCGTGTACCACCGACTTCCGTGTGGCCGGGATGATCCAACTATCCGAACCTCAGAGGGGGGACTCAGAAATGGAAAAGTCCATATACAGGAGAAGGAGGCAAACGGAGAAAAAACTCCAATAGTGTGATATCGTTTTAGGGTATTTATTGGTTAAAACAAACCACAAGAGATCATTTAAAACTCAGATAAAAAAAGTATCATTAAAAAAGCCGGCATATTCAAAGGCAAAACGCCCGTGCAAACAAATTCTTCAAAACACGTGATGGCTAGCACTGCGAGGCCACGCCCTACATGTTTCGTCATACGTGACGTCTACGGGGGCACGGGCGACGCAATGAACCATCACTTTATATATCAGTAAACAAAATTGTAACCACGCCCACATCTCCACCCATGTACGTCATTCGACCATGTCATTAGACAGGGCATGTGTGGAGATTCGACGGAGCCGTCAATAAAGACCGCCCACAGGGCGGAACGAACATGAATAGTAAACAAGGAAGTATTAACCAAACCTCATTCTGGCGAACGCCTGACACACTCATAGGCATGCGCAAGGACGAGCCAGGCCTCGATCTGGCTGGCGGTAAAGAGCATTCATATAGAAGCAGGCTAAACGGAAACCGGAAAGAGTCAAGCGTGTACCCCAGATGAGTTCTGGAGTCATGCATCCGTGTTACATACGGAACTTCCGGTTCTATATGACTAGAACTATTCCTCAAAAACATTAATGTTAAAAAAATTTTAAAAGAGCCACTCCAACAGTACATAAAATATACGTGGCCGCTAACCACAAAATATCCTAATCCCCTTAAAGTAATATTTGAATTTTTATTGTTTAGATATATCCTAGACATCATATGTGTCTAGAAGGGAACAGTATTCCGCCAATATTGTAAAGGAGTACGATTGATTTAGACTATGTGTGAGCAAAAATACAGGTAACTAGAAATTATATCTTATCTTTTACCTGCATACAAATGGTTCGAAACCAATTTATATATATACCGGTAGCCAGAGCAGGACCCAGCTCATCCCTTTACAATATCAAAGGTTCAAAGACAAAAAAGAGGAAACGAAAACAAAGGAATAAACAATGAATCCTAAGAGTGTAAAGGTAAAGCAATTCAAATGTCCCTGGACCTTTTCTGAAAAAGGGGGGGGGGGGAAGGGTCTTTTCAATCAACCAATAGGGATAGCCGCTATAGCCCAGGGCCCGTCTAATACTATATCACGCATTCTGTCATGCGTTATCAATAAAGGCGTTGATCTCAATATCTACATTGAGCCCTCTTGGTTTGAGACACCCCATCTTGAATATCCACCCCATTTCAAGCTTGGATATAGCTCTTCTCTTAGGTCCCCCTATCCATGGAACACTCAACCTATCAATACCAACAAACTGTGTACCTCTGGGATCCTTGTCATGTACGTTCAGATAATGTTTAGACACTGGATGTCCTATAAATCCTCTCCTGATGTTGCTGATGTGCTCGTTTAACCTGACCTGAAGGGGGCGAACAGTACGTCCCACGTACTGGAACCCACATGGACAGGTTAAAAGATAAACTACATGGGTAGTGGAACACGTAATAAATGATTTTATTGTAAAGGTTTGTGAGGTGCTGGTCGCATGGAAATGTGTTACCTTCCGGTCCTTGATGGCATTGACCGTACAAACCGCACATTTCCTACATCTATAATACCCCACTAAATTCTGGAAAAACATTGGTTTCCTTGTTGGTGGATCACATACACTAGGGGCTACTGCTGCTCTAATAGACGGTAATCCCTTGAAGACCACCTGGGGTCTCTCCGGAAGGAGTGGGCCCAGTATATTGTCATTTTTGACTATATGCCAATATTTGTATATCAGTTTCCTTATTACAAAATGTTGATGAGAATAATTAGTTACAAAAGGGCAAATAAAGTCCTTCTTTGGGGTATTCCCTATCTCTGTACGATCTTTTAGTAGGGATTCCCTATCTAGTCTCTCAACCTCCTCTACTCGCTCCTTTAAGAAGGACGCATCGTAGCCCTTTTCTAGGAATCGTTCCGTAAGGACTTGAGATTGAATCCTGAAATCATCAATAGAGGAACAATTACGTCTAATTCTTACATACTGGCTTTTCGGGACTGAGTCAAGCCAAGCTTTATGATGACAACTATCTCGCGATATAAATGCATTACGATCTGTGGATTTAAAATATGTGGAAGTCGTTATCATATCTCCTTCCCCCCTTATCTCAAGGTCTAAAAAATTTATCGAACTCTGACTGGATTCATAGTTAAAATGGATCCCTCTATCATTTTCATTTAAACTTTCCATAAACTGGTGCAGGGAATCATGGGTACCATTCCATAGGAGGAGGACGTCATCGATGTATCTTGCCCATAAGACCAATTCTGGTCTACGTTGGGCATAGATGACGTCCTCCTCCCATTTACCCATAAATAAGTTAGCCAAACTGGGGGCAAATTTTGCCCCCATGGCTACTCCCTTTTTCTGTAAAAAGAAAAAATTCCTATGCCAGAAAAAATTATGAGTTGTGGTAAACTCCAACAAGTCCATAATAAATTTCTTTTGTTTTCTTGGCAGTGTCACGTCCTTGTACAGATAATGTTTGACTGAAGATATACCCCAAGTATGGGGGATCGCCGTGTACAGTGACGTGACATCCACGGTGGCAAGCCAATATCCACTTTTATACCCACAATCCCTTAATAGGTTGATAGCATGCCTGCTGTCCTTGATATAGGCGGGCAGAGAGCGAACCAGGGGTTGCAGGAAGTTGTCAATATATTTACCAGCCCTCGAGGTGATCGAATCAATTCCGCTAATGATTGGGCGGCCGGGTGGATGGACAGGGTCCTTATGGACCTTTGGGAGATAATATATAATAGGTATCCGTGAAGATACGGGAACCAAAAAGGATTTTTCTTTTTTATTTATAACTCCTAATCTAAAACCATATTCCACAATGTTCTCAAGTTCCCTCTTATATTTATTCCTAGGGTCTGACCTTAGGGGGATGTATGTGGTGGTATCTCCTACTATTCTGTCCAACTCCTGGAGGTAATCATTCTTACTCAGGACAACAATTCCCCCCCCCTTGTCGGCTGGTCTCACCACTAAATCCTTTCTTTTGCAAAGTTGGTCTAAACCTGATTCCAAATTGTTGCTCATTTTAGTGTTTTTGCTTTTTATACCTTCCAAATCCTTTATAAGGAGATCCCTAAAAACTTTAATAGAGGCTGGTAAGCCGCCTGGTGGGTTGAACAATGAAGCATTCGCCAAGCCTGAGTGTTTGACATTTGTGGGGTTATTATTTAAAATATTGATGGGATTAGTCAACAAATACCGCTTAATGTTCAGTCTTCTGGTATACTTATGTATATCCATAAATGTCTGAAACTTATTAAGCGGTTTCGGAGGTGCAAATTTGAGTCCCTTGTCTAAAATGGCAGTTTCATCAGGGGTCAAGGGGATCCCACTGAGATTGAAAATGCCCTGTCCGGTTATACCCGTTTTCTTTTTGCTCCTAATCTTCCTCCCCCCTCTGACTCCTCTCTTTCTTCTATTGGTCGTTGGAAGTTTTGTTCTCCCCTGGGAAAACCCCAATGTTGAGGTTGTGAGTACTCCTCCCGATGAAAACGTCGGGGGGTGTACTCATCCGGGAGGAGTACTCACAACCTCAACATTGGGGTTTTCCCAGGGGAGAACAAAACTTCCAACGACCAATAGAAGAAAGAGAGGAGTCAGAGGGGGGAGGAAGATTAGGAGCAAAAAGAAAACGGGTATAACCGGACAGGGCATTTTCAATCTCGGGATGAGTACACCCCCCGACGTTTTCATCGGGAGGAGTACTCACAACCTCAACATTGGGGTTTTCCCAGGGGAGCACAAAACTTCCAACGACCAATAGAAGAAAGAGAGGAGTCAGAGGGGGGAGGAAGATTAGGAGCAAAAAGAAAACGGGTATAACCGGACAGGGCATTTTCAATCTCAGTGGGATCCCCTTGACCCCTGATGAAACTGCCATTTTAGACAAGGGACTCAAATTTGCACCTCCGAAACCGCTTAATAAGTTTCAGACATTTATGGATATACATAAGTATACCAGAAGACTGAACATTAAGCGGTATTTGTTGACTAATCCCATCAATATTTTAAATAATAACCCCACAAATGTCAAACACTCAGGCTTGGCGAATGCTTCATTGTTCAACCCACCAGGCGGCTTACCAGCCTCTATTAAAGTTTTTAGGGATCTCCTTATAAAGGATTTGGAAGGTATAAAAAGCAAAAACACTAAAATGAGCAACAATTTGGAATCAGGTTTAGACCAACTCTGCAAAAGAAAGGATTTAGTGGTGAGACCAGCCGACAAGGGGGGGGAATTGTTGTCCTAAGTAAGAATGATTACCTCCAGGAGTTGGACAGAATAGTAGGAGATACCACCACATACATCCCCCTAAGGTCAGACCCTAGGAATAAATATAAGAGGGAACTTGAGAACATTGTGGAATATGGTTTTAGATTAGGAGTTATAAATAAAAAAGAAAAATCCTTTTTGGTTCCCGTATCTTCACGGATACCTATTATATATTATCTCCCAAAGGTCCATAAGGACCCTGTCCATCCACCCGGCCGCCCAATCATTAGCGGAATTGATTCGATCACCTCGAGGGCTGGTAAATATATTGACAACTTCCTGCAACCCCTGGTTCGCTCTCTGCCCGCCTATATCAAGGACAGCAGGCATGCTATCAACCTATTAAGGGATTGTGGGTATAAAAGTGGATATTGGCTTGCCACCGCGGATGTCACGTCACTGTACACGGCGATCCCCCATACTTGGGGTATATCTTCAGTCAAACATTATCTGTACAAGGACGTGACACTGCCAAGAAAACAAAAGAAATTTATTATGGACTTGTTGGAGTTTACCACAACTCATAATTTTTTCTGGCATAGGAATTTTTTCTTTTTACAGAAAAAGGGAGTAGCCATGGGGGCAAAATTTGCCCCCAGTTTGGCTAACTTATTTATGGGTAAATGGGAGGAGGACGTCATCTATGCCCAACGTAGACCAGAATTGGTCTTATGGGCAAGATACATCGATGACGTCCTCCTCCTATGGAATGGTACCCATGATTCCCTGCACCAGTTTATGGAAAGTTTAAATGAAAATGATAGAGGGATCCATTTTAACTATGAATCCAGTCAGAGTTCGATTAATTTTTTAGACCTTGAGATAAGGGGGGAAGGAGATATGATAACGACTTCCACATATTTTAAATCCACAGATCGTAATGCATTTATATCGTGAGATAGTTGTCATCATAAAGCTTGGCTTGACTCAGTCCCGAAAAGCCAGTATGTAAGAATTAGACGTAATTGTTCCTCTATTGATGATTTCAGGATTCAATCTCAAGTCCTTACGGAACGATTCCTAGAAAAGGGCTACGATGCGTCCTTCTTAAAGGAGCGAGTAGAGGAGGTTGAGAGACTAGATAGGGAATCCCTACTAAAAGATCGTACAGAGATAGGGAATACCCCAAAGAAGGACTTTATTTGCCCTTTTGTAACTAATTATTCTCATCAACATTTTGTAATAAGGAAACTGATATACAAATATTGGCATATAGTCAAAAATGACAATATACTGGGCCCACTCCTTCCGGAGAGACCCCAGGTGGTCTTCAAGGGATTACCGTCTATTAGAGCAGCAGTAGCCCCTAGTGTATGTGATCCACCAACAAGGAAACCAATGTTTTTCCAGAATTTAGTGGGGTATTATAGATGTAGGAAATGTGCGGTTTGTACGGTCAATGCCATCAAGGACCGGAAGGTAACACATTTCCATGCGACCAGCACCTCACAAACCTTTACAATAAAATCATTTATTACGTGTTCCACTACCCATGTAGTTTATCTTTTAACCTGTCCATGTGGGTTCCAGTACGTGGGACGTACTGTTCGCCCCCTTCAGGTCAGGTTAAACGAGCACATCAGCAACATCAGGAGAGGATTTATAGGACATCCAGTGTCTAAACATTATCTGAACGTACATGACAAGGATCCCAGAGGTACACAGTTTGTTGGTATTGATAGGTTGAGTGTTCCATGGAGAGGGGGACCTAAGAGAAGAGCTATATCCAAGCTTGAAATGGGGTGGATATTCAAGATGGGGTGTCTCAAACCAAGAGGGCTCAATGTAGATATTGAGATCAACGCGTTTATTGATAACGCATGACAGAATGCGTGATATAGTATTAGACGGGCCCTGGGCTATAGCGGCTATCCCTATTGGTTGATTGAAAAGACCCTTCCCCCCCCCCCCCCTTTTTCAGAAAAGGTCCAGGGACATTTGAATTGCTTTACCTTTACACTCTTAGGATTCATTGTTTATTCCTTTGTTTTCGTTTCCTCTTTTTTGTCTTTGAACCTTTGATATTGTAAAGGGATGAGCTGGGTCCTGCTCTGGCTACCGGTATATATATAAATTGGTTTCGAACCATTTGTATGCAGGTAAAAGATAAGATATAATTTCTAGTTACCTGTATTTTTGCTCACACATAGTCTAAATCAATCGTACTCCTTTACAATATTGGCGGAATACTGTTCCCTTCTAGACACATATGATGTCTAGGATATATCTAAACAATAAAAATTCAAATATTACTTTAAGGGGATTAGGATATTTTGTGGTTAGCGGCCACGTATATTTTATGTACTGTTGGAGTGGCTCTTTTAAAATTTTTTTAACATTAATGTTTTTGAGGAATAGTTCTAGTCATATAGAACCGGAAGTTCCGTATGTAACACGGATGCATGACTCCAGAACTCATCTGGGGTACACGCTTGACTCTTTCCGGTTTCCGTTTAGCCTGCTTCTATATGAATGCTCTTTACCGCCAGCCAGATCGAGGCCTGGCTCGTCCTTGCGCATGCCTATGAGTGTGTCAGGCGTTCGCCAGAATGAGGTTTGGTTAATACTTCCTTGTTTACTATTCATGTTCGTTCCGCCCTGTGGGCGGTCTTTATTGACGGCTCCGTCGAATCTCCACACATGCCCTGTCTAATGACATGGTCGAATGACGTACATGGGTGGAGATGTGGGCGTGGTTACAATTTTGTTTACTGATATATAAAGTGATGGTTCATTGCGTCGCCCGTGCCCCCGTAGACGTCACGTATGATGAAACATGTAGGGCGTGGCCTCGCAGTGCTAGCCATCACGTGTTTTGAAGAATTTGTTTGCACGGGCGTTTTGCCTTTGAATATGCCGGCTTTTTTAATGATACTTTTTTTATCTGAGTTTTAAATGATCTCTTGTGGTTTGTTTTAACCAATAAATACCCTAAAACGATATCACACTATTGGAGTTTTTTCTCCGTTTGCCTCCTTCTCCTGTATATGGACTTTTCCATTTCTGAGTCCCCCCTCTGAGGTTCGGATAGTTGGATCATCCCGGCCACACGGAAGTCGGTGGTACACGCTGTCAGGACCAGGAGATTAACAACTTGTCCCTGCAGAGGGTGAAATCTGCAAGCTCACAAGACCTTGCCACAGGGGAGGTCCAACACTTGGGGTAAGCGCAGATCTATCACTTCTCTCATCGCTATCAATGTATACCTGATCAGAAGTGTTTTGGCTCATCAATCCTTGGTGTGTGGTGATGAAACACATGAAGCGGATTTTTTCTTGTTTGATTTAATGCGATTTACATCATTATGGATTGATTACAGACGGCTTTTGCCTATGATTATTGATTTTTATTTTATTTTTTGCACTTTTGGATAAGATTTTTATGCACTCACTGTTATTATACGTATGGTGTCTTCTTAGCACTTTTATTTAATTGTTTTCATTTTTGCTAGCGCAATTAAGTTTATTTTATTTATGTTTGTCACTCTATAGATATTTGGAGTTTTATTTGCAGCTGCACCTGTTTGTTTACACGTATTGCTCATTAGCGCAGGTTGAACTCTACCATATTTCCTTTACTCCCTGTCATTGCTCTGCTGGACACCACAGAGAAAGGAGGGAAGGATCTCTCCTCCTTACTCCATTGAACGCCTGAAACATTCCTGCAAGGTAGGCAGCCTCATTCAATGTTAACCTTTGGATCTCCTTATCCACTATTCCTTTGCTTACAACTGGCTTAATTTAACTAAATTTAAAGCAAATCTCATTTTATTTGGCTATCTATATGGTTGATGTGTTGGATCTAAGTGAAGGCTGATTTTGATTCCTCCCTTTCCAGACTGTCCCTACTTCCTCTCCATATTGAAGTTTTTTTTCTATTACATCCAATGGCTGGTGCTCCTGTCCCACTAAACACCCAGGATGTCTCATGTTACCAAAATTGATTCTATCATCTAAAGTATACCCAGGTAAAATCTATTAAAAAATACTATTGGATATTTTCAACATAATGATTTTTGATTGAATACAATCAATTAGTTTTCTTCCCAAACATTTAAATATTTAAATATACTTTTCCAATCATATGCGTCCTGTCTTTTTCAGTTAGGACACTATATAAAAACTTTCGACTATACAAGTACTACCTCTGCAAGTAAACCGAGGACCCAGGAATTTCAATGAGTGGGGGTTAACCTAGGGGTTAACCTTTTCATTATCTGGTAAAACTTCAGCCTCATTTTATAAATATTGTTTCTAGGTAAGGTCATAATTTCTTTTCATTTTACTTTATTTTATTTTATTTTTTGTTTAATTTATCAATTAAATATTAATTTAACATAAATAACCTATATTAAATTAACAATGATTTATATAAATTTTAATCAAAACTTTTTAAATTTCATATTTTGATCTGTAAGAGTTGTCCCTATTATGAAATTTGTTTAAATTAAAATTTATTTTTTACTGATGGTTTTTCCTTGTTTATGTAAATTTCAGTCTTACAAATGGTACCACATGATCTCCTGAAGAAGCTCCACAGAGCGAAACATGTTGAGAAAAAAAGTGGTATCTGTATCATAAATTGTTGTCGCACTTTATGAATTTATGATACAGATACCACTTTTTTTCTCAACATGTTTCGCTCTGTGGAGCTTCTTCAGGAGATCATGTGGTACCATTTGTAAGACTGAAATTTACATAAACAAGGAAAAACCATCAGTAAAAAATAAATTTTAATTTAAACAAATTTCATAATAGGGACAACTCTTACAGATCAAAATATGAAATTTAAAAAGTTTTGATTAAAATTTATATAAATCATTGTTAATTTAATATAGGTTATTTATGTTAAATAATGATAGGCTTTTTTTTAAAATTGTAATAATAAAAAATTCTCTTTTTATTCTTGTACGGTTTGAACCAGTGTTAATAATTTTTGGATATTGACACCTTTAAAGTCCCAAGGCTTTATGCATACAGCCCTTTCTTTCCATATCTATATGTATACGGGATGTGGTGTCTTAAATGTTGTTCTTTCTTGTTTCCATCTTTCATCATTTAGTGTATTTTTAGTCAAAATAGCGATTTGATGAACATATGCACAACTATTACGAGGCCTAAAAAATCAGTAGCACATTTTTTATTCTATAGGTCAGTGATGGCGAACCTTGGCACCCCAGATGTTTTGGAACTACAATTGCCATGATGCTCATGTCCTCTGCAGAGCAGTTGAGCATCATGGCAAATGTAGTTCCAAAACATCTGGGGTGCCAAGGTTCGCCATCACTGCTATAGGTCACGTGCTTTCAGGAAATATATGGTTTGGGGGGTCTTTTACAAACTGAAAGTTGTAAGTAGAAAATTATAACCTCAGATTTTTAGAGTCATTTTTTTTTACAGTTTTTTGCACCTTCAGTTTTCACCATTTCAAAAAAAAGCACAGTTTAAAATGTACAAATATTTATTATTAATTAACTCAATACAATTTTAACTTTTATATTTAGTAGGAATTTAGCAGGAATTTTGTGAATTTTGTCATGCATGTATTCACTAATAATGATTTTAGTGTATTTTTACCGAAAATAATGACTGTGATATACTTCTAAGAAGTTATAAAATAGGGTAGTTTAAATAAGCATTTTGATGACTTTATTATGCTTGAGGAATATTATGTATTTATTATATAATCTTCTTTTGTCTCTTGCATTGACCTTGGATGAGGGTGTTCCTCATTGTTCCCAGTTGTCCTGGTCCATGCTTTCATATGTTCCATTAGTTAGCCTAAAGATGGCCACCATACGCGTGACATCAATGCGTCAGAGTTTCCGCACATGTGCGGTGACATCATCGCAGACACGATTACCATATCACACTAGTGTCCACCATTTTGGCCCTTTGATGGCAATTTCAGAAGGTCAGTCCACCCCCCCAATATAAGTAGATTATGACATTTGCTCCGAGCTGATCCTATCTGAATGGTGTTATCTGATGGCTATGCTCAATCATTTTAATTAGAGGTATGCACTGGAGATATTATTTTAAATATTGGTGAGACAAATGAACTTAGATGGTCAATAGCAGGACCATCTAAGTCCATTTGTCTCCACAATCTCTTAAATAATAAATTGTACAAAGCCTTATTAGAATTTAGTGCATGAATATGCATAGATAATGTTCTATGAATCATTTACCAAATTAATTGTCATGAATAAGTTGACTCTTCTGTGACACACGCCAGACTAGAACACCTTGGGTCTTTTTCATTTGAGGAATTGTCCATCCATTGGCTTGACTCTTCTGTAACACATGTCAGGATAGAACAGATAGAACACCTTGGGTCTTCCTCATTTGAGGAATTAGTGCAGGTAAAAATACTCTGGTAAATGTCAAGGGTATGTTATAGAATAACTGTTTGGACATGAAATGTTAATTACTCTCTAGCATTTATAGACGTCTCTAAAGTGTTAAGGCATTGACCTGCGAAATGCATTAAACTGCATTGAAGATGACTCCATGTGGATATGTATATGGGAATCTCTAATGTGCATTTGATATTTCTTCTACAAATTATGTGCATTGCAATTCATGAATGTATACTGCACAACTATTGGGGTTTTTATAGTCAATATTTCTTTATTGAGATTTTACATATACAATTAAGTAAGGCAATAGATTGTTACAAACAGAGGTTCAGTCTAGAGTATAAGTCACTTTGGTTTAACTAGGTAACTAGGTAACCATATTAAGCATATATAGATATTGGGGAGGGGGGCTATTGGGGTTTATAATCTATCTATGATGTAATAAAATTAGTTTTAACTTTTTATATCTATGGAGTGGTACCTTCAAACTCTGGTGTAGATTCCTTTATAGGGTTCCCAGTCTTAGCATATTATATAATAGTGGATGTGGTACCTATACCATTTTAGTTTGCCTTTTGGGGAGGCTAGCTGTTTCCTCTCCTATTTTTTAGTTAGAATGAAGCAGAATGGAATGAAAGGTTTGAACACCTGCAAAAAGGTGTTTTGTGGTCCTGAATCGTGGAAAACTATTGATCAGTTAAAAGCTTGGTGACATGGTAGATGGACTGCTAAGCAGCTTGTGAGTATGGGTTGGTGAGGATGGTCCTGGCTCTTTATTTGATTATGAAGATTACGTCTTTAGTGACAGCTAAAGTTTCTGCATCTTGCAGTAGTTAAGGGCGTCCTCCATGTGAAGCTGGTGAACATGCTGAGATACATGGCTTGTCCTTTCAGGATGTTAGATAGGGATACGACAGCATAGAGGCTGTATTTATGGCCCTGTCAAGAGAAGGAAACTGTATTTTATGCAGCTTGTAGCACATGCTCTTGTGCTGAAGTGTTGTAGCTTTACTACAATGTCCTGTGGTTGACCCATGTCTCTCTTGGGGTTGAGGGCTCAATAAACTCTATCCATTTCAAGCTGGTCCTGCCGAATATCAGAGTATAATTATTTTTAGAGGGCAGGTACCAAGCCCTGTAGATCCCTATCTCTATGTCCTTAAGTAGTAAATTGTTTTGTTCTGTTCCTTTAAATAAATTTACATAACAACCAATATTGTATAAAAAAAATGTGAACACAAGAACACATCAGGTAAGTGAACAAGTTCAGACATAATATAACTGAATCAAGTCCAAAATAATAGTGAAATTGCTATGGCCCTGGGTGGGAAGTGTTTCTTCCTCCACCAAATCTACTTATAAATCTGCTTACCAGATGCCTAAACCCCACAGTATAAGAAGTCTAAATGTGCACACTGAAATATTTCGTTTCTGAATTTCGTTTTTGTCCGAAAAATAAATTTATTTAGTTACTCCCGAAATTCGTTTTTATTTATTTCGTTTTTCGTTAAAAATTGCATTCGTCCGAAAATCCAAATTAAGGTCGAATCTGTCATTGAAAGCTTATGGGGTCTGTCGAATGTTCAAAGAAGATTCGACGGAGCAGCTAAACTGCACAACGCCGTATAGTTTAGTTTACCTGCTCCGTCAAATCTTCTTAGAACTTTCAACAGACACCATAAGCCAAAGTACGTGTGTACTTAGTTCTAGCTATTTTACTGCTCCTCCTCTTTGGTTACAATCAGCCAATAACATTCATCATCATCATTATTTTTATTTATTTTTTCTCCCCTATGTCGAATCTTTTCTCCCCTATGTCGAATCTTTTCTCTCTATGTAGAATAATCTTGGACTAATAGAGTTAAGGTTAGGCACATTCGACCACAGGTTTGATGGACACAGATTGTTATTGTCATCATCATGTCGAATCTCCTATCTATATCGAACTGTTGTAGCAACGAAAATGAGAACAAAGCATTTGTTTATGTCGGATCTTTCGTTTTTCGGATTCTGCACTTTCTTTATCGTTTGTTAAAATGATAACGAAAATACCTGAAATTCATACGAAAATGCATTCGGACGAAAACGAATGCACATGTCTAAAATGTGCTTGTTTTTAATTATGTAGAACACCAGCAGCATGGATGTCACTTTTCTCATATGTAAGCTCCAGTAAAGTCAGGTCAGGCAACAATGCACCAGAGGAGAGAGAAGAAACGCCATAGTGTAGTAAAATATTGAATTTTTATTTAAAACAAAGTAGAAATACTTACAAAGTATTGTGGATTAAAAACACTTCAAGCAAACAATACTTTGCTCCAGCTGATGAGAGAGCCTAATGATGTCACTGCTGAAGCTTCCCCCTTTATGTTTTGTCACAACCAACATCGTCAACCAACCAACCAACATTGTGACAAAATGTGTAGGTCAGAGCTTCTGAGGTGAAATCATCATGCTCACTCACCAGCTGGAGCAAAGAGTTGTTTGCTTGTGTTTAATCCTTAATCACAAAACTTGGTGAGTACTGAAAGGAATTCTGGTTCTGGAGGACCACCCTGGGTAACTTCAGCAGACCGCCGTGAGACTGTGAGACACCCATTGAAACTCATGAAACAAGATGAGAGTCCAAAAGCTGTCTGTCTTTATTGAGCCTAAATGTGGCTTATAATGAGTATAGAACAAAGGAGGGGGAGTGGTTAGTTTAATGAATACGTGTCTAGGGTTAATCAAGTTTGTTACTTTATTCTTGTCTAACAGGGGTTAGATAAGACATCTGGTCATTTAGTAACATATCTTAGCTGATCGCCTAAGGCTAAACAGGATATACATTCCAAGAAACAAGTTTTACCATAATGACAAACATAAGGGGAAGGGGGGATGCTGTGTAATCATTCTAACATAAGTTTGAACTTACACAATAAGGGACTTCATACAAAATGGCGGGGTTACACAAAATGGAGTCATGTGGTTCATTCATATTATTACAAGTACCTCTGCTTTATTTTAAATAAAAAGCGAACAAAAAGTTATTATGTTCTCAATATTTATTGTATAAAATAGTTTTTTATGTAAATGTATTTAAAAGGACAGTGCATCACAATTAACTATTTAAGTTCACAATATTTGTCTTCCTATATCAGTGAATGCAGCTGTTCAGTTTCACATATGGTTACTTTGCTGAATTTATCTCTATGATTCAAATTTTCTTTTTTTTTTGGTTTGATTATATGATTTTACATTTATCTCTGTTTTTGACCTAGAACAATAATATAGTCACCCATTTAATGCTCCAAGGAGACCACGTGCTGGCCTATGTCTCAGGTTTCACATCATGGCGATGGACGCCATTTAGCTGCCAGGGGAAGGATCCAGCATGGGACTAGAATGTTGTGTCCTTCATCTTTATTTTGGCTATGGATCTATAACATCTGATGCCAGCAGGTTCAGATGTGATATGAAGGGCTGATAACTGGGAACAGGTCATAATGATCAATTGTAAAAAGGTATTTTTTGAGCAAAGTTTTAACCAATACATGGTTATTGGGGCGCATGCTGCGTGCATGTGCCCCAATAACCATCTGCTTCACAGTGGAATTATGTGACTTAGGAGGTGGAGTATAACATATAGACATGTGCATTCGTTTTCATCCAAATGCATTTTCGTCCGAATTTTGGGGATTTTCGTGTACGTTTTAACAAACGATAACGAATGCGCGGAATCCGAAATCCAAAAGATCCGAAATAAAAAATGCTTTATTTTCGTATCATTGTGACAACAGTTCGATATAGAAGATTTGACATGAAGATGACAATAGCGATCTGTGTCTATCGAACCTGCTGTTGAATGTGCCTAACCTAACTCTATTAGTCCAAGATTTTTCGACTTAGAGAGAAAAGATTAGACATTATAGAGACATTAAGATTTGACTAAGCAGCTAAAAACATACGATCGCCGCGAGCGGACATTTATATATAGACTATAGTAGAATTCTAATGTTGTTTGACTAGTAATAATAATTAATAAATGTATGATTGCGGCGTTGTACAGTTTCGCTGCTTCGTCGAATCTTCTTAGAACATCCGTCAGACACCATAAGCCTTCAATTACCAGATTTTACCTCAATTAATTTGGATTTTCGGACTAATGCATTTTTTAACGAAACAAAATAAAAAAAAACACATTTTGGGATTAACTAAATAAATGTATTTTTCGGACAAAACCGAAATTCTGAAACAAAATATTTCAGTGTACACATGTCTAATAACATACTGTATGTGACAAAATATAACACATTCCTTTGAACTTTTTAAATTGATTTAGGAGTGGTTCTAAAATCCCCAGGCTGGCACTGCAAGGAAACTGCATTCTGAGGAAATAGGTCAAATTTTTTTTCTTTTTTTTCTTCCAAAATGATAATACACTGTCTCTCCTGTTTGATTTCCTTCATATTTTATTTATTAATCTAATTCTAGAGCTGAAAGTTTTCTCTAATTGTAATAACGGCTTGCTCTGATTTATGCTCTTGGAATATTCTGTTGAAGTCTTTCTCTGAGTTGACTCTGCAATGTATTTGATAGGATATAACGTGCAATATGAAAAATAGAACTATGTTCATTTGGAACCAACATGTATCTGTACTTATCCATTTCCAGTGTTAGTAATGATCTAAAAAAAAGGTATTTTTTTAAGGTTATTACTTTAATTTATGAGTTTTTATTTTATGCTATATGATAAAGCAATAATGTATGTATTTTATTTTAGTTTCAATGAAAATTATGTGCAAAAGAAAACAGCATGCAGATTTTCAAATCGTTTTGAAAATTATGTGGTGTCTATTTTTCATAACACATTTATGTCTGCTCCTGCCAGCATTGAAGGAAGGTCCCAGTGCTGTCTAAATGCACAAACTAACAAAGCAGTTGTAACTTTGCTTGAACAATCAGATATATTAGAAAAGATGCTGTTTACGCATTATTTTTTGCAATCTGTGTGTGGTTTTATGATATCACAAATCACTGTTTCTGGCAGAATGATGATTAGGAATAAATGTAGCAAACTGATCTTCTTGCTGCTTAGAATATCATCAATTCTCATTAGAAGTCTAGACCTGAATAGTTATTTGTGAGAAAATAAACACAAACACTTTGTCAACCACGTTCACTGCTTTTTGCCATGACTTGCATTGGCTTTTTGTAATTAGCTATGTAGCCTCCAACCTGAAATTGGAAATAGGAATGTTGGCTTTTTTAAATTAAAAAAGTTGTACATGCCTCATTGAATATATCAAACTTATAGGTTATTATCCCTTTGGTTGAAAAACTCAGAGTTGGTGAGTTACATGTCCCGCTGATGCCATTTCATATCTAGAAGAGTGCTTTAAAAAGCTTGAAAACACTATAATTTTACCTATTAAACCAGTCGTGGACACAGAGCATACTACGCACACCCAAAAAATGTATACTATGTGGTTTTATGAAAAAAGTGCTCAGGGTGTATTTAGTATGCCCTGTCCCACTGCCTCACTGCCAAATCTCCTCACACAAAATGACAGTGGGATTTATAATGTAAAAACATCAGCTGCAATAGTTCAATATTTGCTGCTGCCAAAAACAGGTAGCGCGGCACAGTGTTTGTAAACACTGTTCAGACATGAGCTTGAGAAATAAAGAAGAACATTGTTACTTTTGTATCTATTTTGTTTTATTCATCTTTATTTTATGTATTCATCATTCATGAGATGAGCTTTGATGTGCTTATCATGTTAAACAACCTGACAAGTAGTGATAAGCTGAACACCTGGGTTCAGTTTGAGTAGGGTTCGGTAAATAAAAGTTCAGGTGCCCAATCCAAAACTCATTGAAGCCAAAAGGAGCCTAATGTTCAAGAAATACTGTTTTCTAGGCTAATAGGCAACAAAACTGAAGAGTATCATATGGTGGGGAGCAACAATAATAGTAATGCCTAAAATGAAACATTAAACTTTACCTTTCTGACATATACAACCTCCTACAGCAAAACTGACCTTTAAAAAGAAATAAAACAGTATTAAACTCAAAAGCAAACATTTATTATATTGCAGCTTACAAATTCTTATATTGTAGATGGCTGTATAAGTATCCTTTTTTACTCTTTCCTTCATCTTTTTTCATCTGGTACAGGCAGTAAGTCTGTTTTTCACAGCACAGGCTCTCCAGAAGAATGTATCAGTTTACATGGATGAGACAAACCAGCGTTTACTTATTCATGCAAAACCTTTATTGCAAAAGGAAAAAAAAGCTGTTTACCGTAACTGATTAGAAAGTGTAAACTGGAGTTTGGCTTCAATTTGTTAGTGTATCTAAATCTGTTAATACATTTAACACTATCCTCCCTCCAGACTGACAATGCTGCTGTCTGATGTGCTTCCTGTACAGAAGGTGTGTTACTGACCAGATAACTAGGTGAAATCAGAGGAGAAAAACTCAAAGAAAAGAAAACTGATGCAGTCACCACATCTATTGATTGGTAAGCTGCAATATATTAATTTTTGGTTTATTACTGCTTTAAGTATGCTTATAATGCTGGCAAAATGACAGCTCCCAACTGCTTTGCTCAGTCTTTTTTTGTATTGTATCAAACTATCAGGGATTCTATGTTTAGAACCAAAGAGAGTGGGGATTTTTAAGGTGGAATCAAAATGTGAGTTATTCCTGCACTACCTTGGAAAAAAGGTGTACATGTGGACAGCTGCAGACACTGAATGGGATCAAACAAGGCCCATGTGCGGTACAAAGCATAAAAAGTAGGTGCTGCGCTAACCTGATGGAGTGAGAGGATGTGATAGCCTATGGCAGTATAAAATCAATGTAATGCAGCTGTAGGATCATATGCGAATAGTGAAATCTCACACACCGTGTCTAGTTGAAAAAGTGCAAAAAGTATATAATAAATAAATCACTAACCCGTATTGTAATCATAGACATGTGCAAAATGCGGCAACACTATGCATGCAGGGAACAGGCAGAGATAAATAATCCTCATACATGCATAATGTTATTACAACATGTGCAAAGCTGAGCCTAAAGTGCTAATGTGCCAATGTGTAACCCACAAGTACATATAGAGTCTAATATATATTAATAAATATGTGCAAAAAAAACAACATCATTACAAGGACCATACAAAAATTCCTCATGCATATAATGCTAAAATGACAAGTGTAATATTAAATATATCGTGCAAATGGGCAAAACGTGCAAATCAAACAAGTATATATATTATAAATTGTGCAAAACAACACATAAAGTGCAAATTGATGTGTGGCATATATCTATAAATCACATCGCAAACGATATTGCCACAATAAAATAGAAATGCAAAAAAAGTCTTAAACAGACCAAACGTGTGTGGCAGTGAAAACACAAATATAAAACATTCGGTGATATTACTCCTTTAAAAAGTCCAATGTGCAAAAAGCAACCAGTGGGGTGCTGAAAGAGAGAGGGTGTATGTCCTCTTCGTGCATTAAACACACAAAAGTGAGCAATGGCCCCTTACCTTGCGGCAATAGGAAAAACCGCATAGAGAGCAAATGTTAGAGGAGGTGGTCTCTCTTTGGGGTCCCTGGACCGGAGCCGGTGGTCCCTGTGCTTTAAACCCTCAGTACCAGCAGAGCAAATACATGGAAGAACAAGAATAGACAAAGTACCGTATTTATCGGCGTAAAACACGCACCGGCGTATAACACGCACCCCAATTTAGCAGGGAATTTTAAGGAAAAACTTTTAGGAGGGAAGTTGAAGGGAAAAAAAACTTACATTTAAATGCCCATCATTGCAGCCTTCTCAGTGCAGCCATGTCAGTGCAACCTTGTCAGTGCAGCCATGTCAGTGCAGCCATGTCAGTGCAGCCTTCCCCAGTGCAGCCTTGTCAGTGCAGCCTTGTCAGTGCAGACTTCTCCAGTGCAGCCTTGTCAGTGCAGACTTCCCCAGTGCAGCCTTCCCCAGTGCAGCCTTCCCCAGTGCAGCCTTCCCCAGTGCAGCCTTGCCCCAGTGATCCCAGCCATTCTGGGCTTCAAAATCGCCGATCGCGATTTGAAAATGGCGCCGCCGGCACCGAAATACACAGAGCCGGTCCTCGGCTCTTTCCGGCGGCTCTCGTTCACTTTCGGCTCCACTCGTAGTCCCGAGCGGAGCTATCCGAACCTAGCCGAGTAGAAGAAGAGAGGAAGAGCCGAGGACCGGCTCTGTGTATTTCGGCACCGGCGGCGCCATTTTCAAATCGCGGTCGGCGATTTTGAAAATGTGACAGGTCGGGATCGCAGGGGATCGGCGTATAACACGCACCTGCGATTTTCCCCTGGTTTTAAGGGGAAAAAAGTGTGTGTTATACGCCGATAAATACGGTAGTTACATCCCATTATCGGTTTGCCATGTCATCCTTTTTCATGGGGGGGATGCTTTCGCCCATCGGGGCTCTCCTGCGCATCATTGGGTGACCGCATGGACACCCAGGGTGTCTCTGTTCCCTCAGCAGGGCACCTGTCTCACTGTGCTGACATGTGTCTGCTGTCCTGGCCTTTTTATCTCACTGTGTCTCTTGAGACTTGAGATATCTCCCGTTCACCACCAGAGGGAGCTCCCCGTCTTGTCCTGCCTTCCAGGCCTTAGGACCCAGTGGCAGACAGGGGAGCAAGCAGCCACGACGATGCTTGCACCTGTGCAGCCCAGTCCATGGTCCGCTTCCGGTATTAGTACCGGACGGATGGTATTTAAAGCCGCTGTTAGCAGCCAGTTCATGCTGCAGAAACCAAGGGATCCATGCACATCAACCTCTCCATTCAGGTATTCACCTAATTAGCTTATCTTTGTTAAATTTATCATGCTTGTGACCGCTCTGTGCTGCTCTGATGCTTATACTGAAGGACTTGGTCCTCTTTACTGCTGACATTCAGCAGCAGGTACTACATAGTATGTTTGGTGTTTTATTAGGTATTCCTTTAAAGTGATTTGTATCCTGGGAGGTGTGTGGTCCCTGGCATCTAGCCAGCTGCCGTATCTGCCTCTGTGAGTGTTAATCCCTACTATTTATTGTGTGCCATTATGATGTGAAGGCTATTTCCAGCTTACCCTCACTCATTATAAGACACTATTGTTTTCTTCTATACTTTAGCTGGCCTTTTTGTACCATCTACGCTTACCTTCAGTGCGGTGCTCCCTCGGTACGGTGGCAGCATCTATCCTGGCAGACCTACCCCGTTCTCCCCCCCCCCCTCTTCTAGGAGATACAGGTAGGCAATCGCACTGTGACAGCCAAGATGCACATGCATGTAATTTGAATAAATGAATCCATATTTTCTGTACTCATGTTCTGTTCTAACATACAACTATTGTTATATGTTTTTCGCTAGAAGGCAGTGTATTCTGCATGTGACCAGCATCCCCTGAGGAAGCCCGACAGATGGGCGAAACATGTTGGGAACTACATCATTTTTGCTGTGTTACTGCATTTACAATTAAATACATGTGGCATTTCTATATATATAAACCTCCTTTTTACATTTTTATGTGAAAAAAATATTTTATTGTATTTTCCTAATAAAGTAAAAATCTTTTTATACAAAAATATTTGATATCTATTCAATTGATGTGCACCTTAAAAATCCCCACTCTCTTTGGTTCTAAACATTCTTTCTTGGGATATGGTGCTAGAAATTAAACTTGGGCTCATGCTCATATAATTTTTGTTATCAGGGATTCTAGTTATCCATACTGGACCATTAGCCTGAGTGAGGGTGTACTATAGATGTTACTGGGGGGGGGGGGGGGGGGGGGTTGCACGGTACGCTCATACAATACTCGCAGTTAGATTTAGCATTTTTTGCACACATGTTTAAAAAGTAATTTTAGGCCTGAAGATTAGGTAAAACCTTCAAACATAGTCACACTATGCTACAGCTACATAGTTGGTAAGGTTGAATAAAGACACCAGTCCATCCAGTTCAACCTGTGTGTGTATGTGTGTGGGTGATGGTGTTGGTGTACTCATGTCAAAAACAATGTCATTTCAGAAACCGTGGAAAATAAAATAGTGGTAGGTTTACATTTTTATTTTACATGGTATACTGTATGTGCAACAGTTTATCAAGCACAACATTTCAATAAAAATATACTTAGGTTACTTTTAGGGCACAAAAAATGCAATATATTACCCCAAAATTTTGATAAAATACCAAAGATGAGGTTGCTCCAAGTAAATAGATACCTAAAATAGATACCCAATATGTTAAGCTATAAATTTATGCACATCTGCAAGATAACAAAATTCAGTATCCTGAAACCGTGGTCCCTCTGGCAACCACCATAGAATACTAGAGCTTCATGCTCGCCTGACTTTCTTTCCGTAGTTCCAATTTTATGCCTTGTACAGATAGATACCTTTTTCTGACATAAGAGTTGTTAGTGTCTTGTAATTTCTATATTTCTGTATTTCTAGAATATTTGTTTTATCAGCAAGATACTATTATAACCATAGTTTTTACCAAGCCTTCCTTTGTTTTGTCAATTCTTGTTCAACCTTTTTTAAGGGGGCTGTGTCCGCGATACCACTAACATGTATGTTATTTAAAAACAAAATAAACATATTTAAAAAAAAAAAAAATCAGTAGCCTATATTTTCCATAGGTGACAGTTTAAAGGGCCTTACAGGTTATCCGTTTAACTATGAATAATGGCCCTAGAATTATTGCTTTCACTCTGACAATATATAACATGTGTATTGCAAGTGATGTTTTGATGTTTTCATATGTAGATGTTCGCAATGGGTGCATCTCCATGTTTTGTATGTGCGTGCACGTTGCAGCGGGACAAGCTCAATTTTTTTGGGGTGTTTGGTTTTAACTTTATTATTTTTACTTTTTACACTAAATATCATGAAAGCTGACAGTTGGCTTGTAAAGTGTATACACCCCCCCCCCCCCCAGTGACTGCATCTGCTAGGAGTTTCTGTAACTTTGCATGGGGGTACCCCTTAAATCCTTACCAGACCCAAAGGTCTGGTATAGTAATTTGGAGAGGACCACACACAGTTTTTTTTTAATGGGGCCCGCCTTAAAATTTAAACCAAACTTGAGAGGCTTAGTATGAATTATGGAGGAACTTCCATGCCATTTTTTAGCAATCCCCAGCTCTTTGGTTTACAGGGTCACTCAGAATGCGGAAACGGCCAAGGTTTGGTCCAAACTTGTGCTCTTCATATAGTGTGTGTTTGTGTCAGTCCATAGCTCCTAGTATGGATCCTGTCTCCTCTCCACTTCTTCTGATATCTGCATGAGTCACTTCTGTCTTTTTCTAGACAACCTAGAAAAAGACATTGTAACATGTCAGTGACGAAACATTACAGAACCACATTAGCAAGTAGACCTAATGAGGTATAAATTCTGTAATCTGAAACATTCGAGCTTTGATGTTAGGACATCTTAACATAATATTAGGCAAATGAGAACTTGATATAGGTACCGCAGCGGTAAATCTTATGACTAAGCTTTGTTGATTCCTGTTTTGGTTTCTATCTCTTTCTTTTCTCTTCTCCTTGTTACATCTGCTAAAGTCATTTAGAATGTGTGACACTGTGACTGGATGTCGGATGAACACTATTCTATTAGTTCTTGCTATGTGCAAAGAATAACTAACCTGTATGCTAATAAATAGAAGCAGGAGTGTTCATGACATTGTCATTGAATGTCATTATTGGACAATAATGTCCTTAACACAATAAGGAATTTTCCACTTTAGTTATCAATAGCCAATGATTGTAAAGTCTACCTTCAGCTCTCACCCTTCCCCTTCCAGTATTCCACCCCCCTTGGAGCAACTGCACACCCTTACTGATCAATAGCTCTGTGGTCCAGCAACATGAATTTTAATGGTTCTATTTATCCAGTGTGTGAGGGCACCAAATGCTGCTTTTTGCATAATTTTCCTGTAAGTTTACAGGGGCCTAATAATGTCCACTCAGGGTGAGGGTCCTTGATGCCTTGAACTTACAGTATAATTTTTTATTTTAACATAAAGAGCCAGACGGAAGAGCGCCAATGCAGGGGGACGTAACGGTACATCCCTCGCATCTGCTGATTGTGCATGCTTCCTTGGAGCGCACAGTGGTGCAATCTCTTCCTGCTGTTTCAACCGGACACAGCAGAACACTGATTACTGTACCAGGCCGCTGTTGACAGTCCTCAGTCCTGGTACCATGTTTTTTTCGTAGTCAATCAGTGATCACATGGACAGTAGTAAACAATATGTCATTATTTACTACTATGAGATCTCTGTGATTGGTCACAGAAATGACATGCCATTCACAGTAGCCATGTACCATGTGATAGCTGTGACCAATCACAGCTATCACAGTATATCTTAATGGCTGCAGGAATACAGCCGGAGAGAGTGGGAAATTATTGCTTTTACAGCTATCATGGCTGTAAGATGAGAGATTGTGGTTCCAAGCTCGTAGGAACTCACAAACTCTCTCTCTTCTCCTCACAGAACTGGGATGTGTGTGTTTATGTCCCTGTTCTGCCTCTCAGTGCCCATCTGCAGCCTTGCCCATCATTGCAGCATGATCAGTGCCAATTTGCAGTCTTGCTCCTCTTTGCAGCATGATCAGTGCCCATCTGCAGTCTTATCCCTCCTTGCAGCATGATCAGTGTGCATCTGTAGCCTTGTTATTGCCGAAATAAACAGAGCCGGATCTCCTGTGTACTCGGCTCGGCTCCCAGTCCCGCCCAGTCCCACCCTTGGCCTGGCTACTATGATGGACAAAACACAGGTCCAATGGCAGTACGTCAATGCTAGGAGGCGGGACTGGGTGTGACTGCGAGCAAAGCCGAGTACACAGGAGATTCGGCTCTGTCTATTTCAGCGGAGCTCGTTCCCTCCTTCCCTTCTGAGGCAGCCGTTCGGCATATAACATGCACACATGATTTTCCCCTGATTTTAAGGGGGAAAAAGTGCGTGTTATACGCCGATAAATACGGTATTATATATAATCACCACCACCACACCAGTTATAGTTTCCCTGATCACTGCCATACTTTTTACAGTATCTCTGATTACTGCCACACCAGTTACCAGAACATTGGTTTCAACACAATTGGCTGATTTATGTGATACGCTAGATACAATGTCTGGTGTATAACCAGTTCAAACACTGAAAAAGTCTCACACATGTGATATCATCATACTCAGAAGGAATAATATAATGTGTTTGGGGTGTAATACTAAGTATGGCCATGTTGTGTGTGAGAAATATCTTAATAAATTGTGTTAAAAAAAAAAAAAATCATTTTCTTTCTGCATTTTCCAAAAATGAAGTATAGCGTATACAGCTCAGCCTCACAGATCATGGTATATAGCTCAGCCTCACAGATCAGGGTATATAGCTCATTTTTTCAGTCTGTTCCACGATGAGAGAGAGACAGAGCTTCCAGCCTCATCCTCTGTCTAATATGTGGCCAGCACCATGACAAGCTGCTGCCATCTTCTGGGAATGGAGGAAGAGTGGGTGTGAGGTGGAGGGAGACACAGAAAAGAAGAAAACATAAAAATAAGATGCAGCACAGACTAGAGGATACAGTATATAGACCAGTACACAGCAGTCACATGAACTGAAGTCTGGACCATAGACCACCTCAGCACTGACTTGTAGAATCAAGATTAGAGTTATGTACCATGGAAACATAACTTGCTTTACAAGGAGAGGGAAGATAGAAAGAAAAAAGAAAATGAGAGAGGGAGAAAGAGAGAGAGAGAGAGAGAGAGAGAGAAAAAACGAGAGAGAGAGAGATATCTGCAGTGAAAAGGGTTACTGCACATTACTGTCAACCCTGATTCCCCCACTAACCTTCAGGCTCTGGCTACACTACACTCAGGCTCAGCACTGCCAGCTCTGCACCCATCCGCCGCATCAGTGATCCGCTCCCCGCCTCACATCACAGGGTCCTGGTGTCAGTCAGTCTCCGCAGTCAGCACTCCACTCTGACTCCACAGCACAACAGTGAGCCAGCCAGGAAACCGGAAGTCATGCTGCGGTGCCAAAAAAGCTCCGCCCAGTCGTCCTCCGGTCCTGGACAATAAAAAAAAAGGACAGGAGCCAGAGGCAAATGACTGTAGAGTGGGAGTGTTTGCAGGCACATCGCTTGCTCCCCCAACACTCCCTAAACATGTACAAATCAGTTTCCCATAGCCTGCTGTGTGTGTGGCACCTGCTGTGTGTCCCGCGCCCGGACACTCTTAAAGTGACCATTTTTTTTTTTTTGGTAAAAAATCTTGAGGGGGGGAGGTGCCCGTGCGCCCCCCTATTGAAGAGCCACCACTGATTGGTCTCATCAATCATAGACATAGTACCAGCACGGGAGCGGCAGGTGATATCATTTACATAGCACACCTGCAAAAGCAAAAAAATCAATTGGATGGAGTGGATGCAGTATAAAGAGGAGATAGCATCTTGTCTGACTTAGGAATCCCTGTGATGAGCATCATGGTTTGATATGATATACGCTGTATACAGTTGGTGCACTGGAGCACCTTCTTAAATATGAGTTCTCTGCACATTTTTTAATAAATTGAATATTGTTTTGAAATGATATAAGCACCCCTTGGAGCTCTTTTTCTCTCATATATATTGAGTCATAACGGAGACGCATCAATGGAGCAACAAGGAGGAAAGCATGATCTGTTAGTCCGGGGTGACTAAAAAGCTTTATTTGACCAAACTTAAGTGTGAGGTCACACTCTGTGAGGTGAGCGCATTTCTTATAGGGGAGCACTGATGTGAATTGATACAAAGCACGGATTTTTGAGAATTTGTGAAGACTCAACAAGTTACAACTTTTTTCTGACATTATTCATTAATTAAAAATTTGACTGCACTCAAGCACGGGATTTATATTATTATAAGAAGAGATACACATGAATGTATCATATTATTGTATATTCACATGTTATTATGATGGCACTTATATTTGCACAGGATAATTGATACACTAAAGCCGTGTACACACGATCAGATTTTCCAATGGGGAATGTTCGATGTGAGCTTGTTGTCAGAAAGTCCGACTGTGTGCATGCTCCATCGAACATTTGCTGTCGGAATTTCCGCCGATAAATGTTTGAGAGCAGGTTCTCAAATTTTCAGCCAACTTCACTTTGTTGTCGGAAAGTCTGATCGTGTGTACACAAGTCCTCGCACCAAAGTTCACGCATGCTCGGAATCAAGTATGAGCCGAAAGCGCTCAGTCTTGCAAAACTAGCGTTCGTAATGGAGATAGCACATTCGTCACGCTGCAAATTTTTAAATATTTCAATGCAGTGCATTCTCTTCTTCTTTAGAATGCTAGAATAATGAAATTGCTTTGCTGCTGATATTCACACAGAGTTCTGACAGATTTTTTTTTTTCTCAAGATCCCCAGAATATATAAATATTTTTTTCTAGTGATCTCCTTTTTTCTGTAGATCTCCAGAATATTTTTTTATTTTCTCTAGATCTCCAGAATAATTTATTTTTTATATAGTGATCTCCGTAATATTTTTGTGGTTTTGTGTGTCAAGTTACCACAACACCATTATTATCTTGTATTTTTTAACCTCAAAGAGAGATACAACTATATTGGTGACCCTTGTTAATTTGACATTGTATTTTTGAAATGTACCTGCCTACTCACAAACAAAATTGCCCTTTTTGAAGTAGAACACAGCCAAGTGTTTGTGGAAACAAAAATTAGAAATATAATAGGGGTCTTAACAAAATAAACAGGAAGGCAACGCTGGAGAAACAGTTGGAATTGGTGAAGCCTTTGTACCCCAGGGCAGACATCAATTATTTGACAAACAAAATTGGTAACCTGAGGAGTCCATTTAATAGGGAGCACAATCCGGTCCAGGACTCAGAGAAATCGGGAGCTGCAGCAGATGACATATATGTCCTGAGGCTGTGGTCTTACATATTTTGCCAGACCACACCAAACCCAGGCCATCACTCTCAACACCTTCCACGCTTCCTTCCAGGCTGCTGTGGTGGGTTGGGTGGCTGTGTTGGTGGTGGTGTTGCTGGAGGGGGTGGTGGTGTTGCTGGAGGTGGTGGAGGAGTATGGTCCAATAGTATAAAAGAAAAAGAGGCGCTTCATTGTGCAGCTGAGAGTGTGGTGACGTCAGGTTCGGCGTTGGCTGTGTTTTTTAATTGCAACGGTGTTTTACCCTGCCAATGCTTTGATGTCAGTTGTCCATTTATGGATTAAAGCATTTTAAACTACTGCACAATGAAGCGCCTCTTTTTCTTTTAAAATATACTATTTCCTGCTATGAGTGGTCTTGCTGGAGTAACTAATGGAGGAGTGTGTTCCTGATTGCCGCCTCTGAAATTTCAACTACCTGGCATGGAGGGAAGTCTGTCTCTACTCAAAGACCAGCTGTTCCTGACCCCGAGAGGAGTTTTTTCAGGCTCGCATGATCTCTGTGGTGGGGATCCATCAAATCTGGTAAGCAGCTCCCTTTTCCTATTTCTTAGAAGATCCATAGAAGAGTTACTGAAGACTTAAAGAGGAATCACACCTCTGGTTTAAGATACCATCATTTTCCATATAAACTATAATTTTTTCATTTCTTTATATTCACATTACTATTTGGTTTTAATTTAAGTAGCGCACTAAATTTTTTTCTTTACACTAACCAGTGATGTTTCAAGTTAAAATTGTACCTTTGTTTGCACGATCGGTGCTTACGCTGCTCCGTCCTCCGCTCACAGATCATACGTACAACGCCCGCGTGTTATGCTTTATATACACCGTGCATGCATGAAACTCTGCCACTGATCTTCTTTCTAGTGTATTGCCTGCCCCTTCTCTTTTGGCGCAGTGGGAGAGAACATGGAAGGTGCATGCAGCATGAGAACAGCAACGAGGAGGAAAGCCCGGAGCAAGGCAGTTCCCGATCCAGGAGGTGATATAAGGCCTCAAATATGTCCTTTGTAGAGATGGTGGATATCTTGAAGAGGGAAGACTATGATGGGAAGTATGGACCTTACCCAAACCCAAATGTGAGAAAGCCCAAGATCATGACTAAAGTTGTCAGAAGTCTGCACAGGAATTTTGGGGTACGACGATCCAAGGAGCAATTGAGGAAATGCTGGTCAGACCTGAAATTGAGGGAGCATGATCAGTACAGAAGGGTCAGGAAACTGCTTCTAAAAAGTATGTATTTGTAGTGTGTTCCTATTATTATTATTACTTTCCTGCTGCTCCATGTGCTTTTCTTTACTGTTGTACAGTTTAAAATGGCAAGTTTGAGGTTCGTGGGCACAGTAATCCTTCGTATTAAACATCGTTCGTCCGACCACTAATACGATGTTTTTGGCAGATGCAGGTTGTTCTTGTTCTTGCCTATTTGTATGAAAAGAAGTTTAGTACATTGTTGTCTAGATATGTTTGTAACTATAATGAAATGCAAACTTGATTCAGTGTAAGGAGAGGACACTCAGCAGCTGTTTACACATCTGGACGCATGTGCACTAGTGTGGGACACCGGAACACCCTTTTTATGGTGTCCCACGCAGGTGCTCCAGTGGATACTAGAGGTCTCTCCATGTGTGAAACTTTTACAAAACAGGTAAGTATTCCAGCTTTGGAAAGGGAAAAAGTAATGTCTTCAGCTTGGAACTCGGCCAAAACAGACAACTGAACAACATTTCCAAGCAATGTTTCATATTACTATTTCTTGCCTCAAATGTCTGTGTGCTAAGTATACCTTTTTTGTATTCACATAGGGGAGAAAAGAATCGGGACATCTGAGGACACCACAAACTCCACATCTCCTGAAGAAGTGGAACTCCCCACACACCATGAAGATGTGGATTCTGAGGTTCAGGAAGTGGGCGAAATGGTGACCACAACAGGTCAGTATGTGAGATCACAGCTTCAGGTAATAGATGTATGCTTGCATATTTATAATACATCGTGTGTTTTTTTTTTTAGGTGATGTGGATGTTGTGGAAGAAGAAACTCACTTCACCAGTGCAAGTGCACACGTCCTCATTGGGGAGATCATGGTGTGCAATCGTGATTTAGAAAAGATAAAGGAAAACATCAATGATGTTCAACAAAAAATGAACAGTTTGTCATTGTATTTTTTATTTTTACTAAAATTATAAAGTAATTTGAAAGCCAAACTTTGAAGATGCACACAGTGGGGGTTATTTACGAAAGGCAAATCCACTTTGCATTACATGTGCACTGCAAGTGCACTTGGAAGCGCAGTCACTGTAAACCCGAGGGGGACATGCAAGGAAGATAAAAACAGCATTTTAGCTTGCACATGATTGGATGATAAAATCAGTAGAGCTTCCCCTCATTTCAGATCTTCCCCACATATTTACAGCGACTGCACTTCCAAGTGCACTCGCAGTGCACTTGTAGTGCAAAGTGGATTTGCCTTTCATAAATAATCCCCACTGTGTTAACATCTGCCATCACGGGATATCAATGTACGCGTTTTGTGGGTGCAACCCCTTCCTCGCAACTAAAGTAGATGAGAGGAAGGGTTTGCACCCATGAAACACGTCCATTGATCCGCCATGATGGGATCTTGCACATGTTGACACACTGTGTGTTTTGTGGGCTTTAGAAAAATAGATGTAGGGAAAAGACACACATTTTAGGTATGGGATCGTGATGGAAATTCACATTTTTGAGTCCCAATTTGTGTGCATCTTCAAAATTTGGCTTTTACAGAGGCGACATCACCCCATCTGATGAAGGCAAAATCAACACAGTTTTGACATACTAATGTCTCATATTGCCTGCACTTTATCAAAGTTTAACTTTGTATGTTCCTGTGTTGTGGATGTGTATGTTATGGTTTTAAACATCCCTGTTTAGCCACAAAAAAGGCTATATACTGTCACACATACATGTTATACACCAAAGGTGTTGGTTTGTTAAAAAAAACCCTTTATAATGCACATGTGAATGTGCTTGGAGTAAAATGTTTTATACTCAACAATGTGTGGCTTCTTCTTTCAATGATCAGTACCAGTTTTTAGAGTAAGTTGGTGTAGTTACAGTGACAATGGGGGTTATTTACTAAAGGCAAATCCACTTTGCACTACAAGTGCAGTTTCAGTGCACTTTCAAGTGCACTTGCAGTGCACTTGTAGTGCAAAGTGGATTTGTCTTTAGTAAATAACCCCCACAGTATTCTAGAATTTGCCTCAATAAGGCCATTTTAGGGACTCCAAGTAATTAATTCATGGAGTTGAAAAGGATGGTTAATTGTATCATTAATGCATTACATACATTAACAACAAAAACATTGTGTGTGTGTGTGTGTAGCAGACTCATAGCACACCATAATAGTTAGCCGAAGAAGAGATTGTCACCTTATGTATCAAATAAGTTACTTTTGCACTATTGAAGAAAATGCCCAAAAAAAAGGCCATTGGAGAACCTAAGAGACAGATGAAAGAAACACAAGCAGTCAATCAAATGAAATATGAGTTCAGTTTTTAACAACAAATTTATTTTCCATAGTTTTTAAACAGTATCTGGCATATCAATTGCCCCCCTACCCGCAAAGTACTCCACATAGCTTTGCCGTACTTCGTGGGTGCTTTGGGGGGGGGGCAAGCCAGGACGGTCAGCTTCAAGTGCCGTCAGGTTTGGTTCCAGTGAGCCGACCTCAGTCGCAACTGAGGCCAGATAGTGGGCTGCATTTTTTCTTAAAAAATTGTGCAAAATGCAGCAGGAAAGAATAATGTGGTTTAGTTTATATTCCGCCATATTGATTGCAGTAAGGAATAGGCGGAACCGGCTGGCCATTAAGCCAAAGGCATTTTCAACCACTCTTCTGGCTCTGGCCAGCCGGTAATTAAAAACCCTCTGGTCAGGGGTGAGGGTCCTCATAGCGAATGGCCACATAAGATGGTCCCCCAGTGCAAAGGCTTCATCTGCCATAAAGACGAATAGGAGGCCCGCCACATTGTCTTCTGGAGGTGGAAAGCCCAAGCTGACATTCTGGAGCCATCTGTAGAACTCCATCTGGGCAAAGACTCCACCATCCCACATCCGGCCATTCCTCCCCACGTCCACATAGAGAAATCCATAAGTCACCGACACCACCGCCAACAACACTATACTACTATACCCCTTATAGTTATAATAGTACGAACCCGAGTTGGGGGGTGGGACGATGTGGACGTGTTTCCCATCTATTGCCCCACCGCAGTTGGGCAAATTTGGAGGCCACAGTCTGCCATTCCTCTGGGTTGGAAGGAAACTGTGGAGTCAAACAAGAAAAAAAAATTTGTACTTTTGTACATAACATTGCAAGCAGATTAGACACAAACATTCTTGGCCAACATGAGTAGAACATTTATTGAAATGAGTATTTATAGACAAAAGGATAAGGTTCACTTATCATATTCCTCACCCCCTCTGAAGGCCCATTGTAAAAATGTTATGGTGAGGGGAGATGTTTTGAACAGGTAACCCTCTACACTTCATTTAGAGCTGAATGCAAAAATAATGTGTATTACTTTGGCCAGCCCCTCCTTACTTACACTATTGGCAGCCCACTGGACAAGTAAGAAGTTTCATAATCCAAAAATATGAATACACACTGTACAAACTGAAACACACTTTTTACATTCTGCAATTATCAAGAAAATTGGAGAAAAAAACTTGAAACAGTACCATTTGAAAGTATTCAGGCAGGCCATTGCACTACATGCTTTGGTGAATTCATCCATAAATATGACAACAAAAGAGGTAGGTATAGTGTGTATGGGTCTGGCAAAGTCAACAGATAGAGTATTGGTATCGGTTGACTTATCAGTTGGGGGGGAGGGAGGGTTCCAAATGAGTTTTGGCCCCCCAAAAAAAGCCTGTTGCACTCTGCCTGAATTTAAGGACAAAAATAAAATTTGGACACATTTTAGGGGGTGTTTACGGTAAGCACTACAATGGAGCTGACAAAATACATTGTTATTAATTGAGTAGGCTAGGTGTGTGTGGGCCCAACATAGCATGCTGGGGAGGTTAGTGAAGGCAAATATGCATGAAGGACAAAAAAGGAGCTCACTGCATGCATGAGGATAAAGAGGACATTCACAGCATATTACAATTGTGGTAATTATGGAATGATGAAATAAATACAATACATAAGCAAATATTAAATATATAGAATGTGATGTTAAAGGATAAAACTTACCTGATTATAGTCCTTCTGCAGGACCTGAATTATGCCAGAACAGGTCTCTGGAATAATTATTCCCAGAGCCTGGGGGAGATCCCAGTCGTGGACTTAATATCCTGGAGACTTCTCCCCGTCGCCAAGTACCGCAAGGTGGCGATGAGCCTCTGCTCAGGAGTGATGACTTGCCGCATGCAGGTGTCCTGCTTCATAATATAAGGGGACAGCAAAGCCAACAGACCGTGAAAAACGGGGTCCGTCATCCAGAGATAATTCCTGAAATCATCAGGATTATTCTCCTGGTTCTCCCGCATCAAAGGTATGTGAGAGAATTGGTCACGCTGGAGCAACCAATTCTTGGTCCATGAACTCTTGGTCCATGAACTCTTGGTCCATGAACTCCTCCTCGCCCTGTTCATGGACTGGACTTGGGTCAAAGCAAGAACTCCAACACCAAGCCCAACAATGGCAAGAGCTCTCTAACGAGAATGTAACCGCAACATGGCTAGAAAACGGTCAGCTAGTCAGAACGAACTAACAGAACGTACTGAAAATCAGAAAGGACCTGAGAAGAATGAGCTGAAATTCAGAAACGAGTGGACAAGAACACACTGAAAAACAGAAGTGAACTATAAATAGAACGCACTGAAAGACAGGAACAAACTGACAACACGCACTGAAGAACAGATACGAACTCACAAGTACAAACTGAAAAGCAGAAACGAACTGAAAAGCACGAGGCTGAAAAGCGCGAATCGTCTCTCACCGAACTTCTACTAACACGATATAAACACGAGATTAGCAGAAGGAGCCCAAAGGGTGGGACACTGGCTACTGAACTTCCTTTTTATAGTCCCGTCGTACGTGTTGTACTTCACCGCGTTCTCACATTTGGAATTTTGGGCCAACATTTGTGTGACCGTGTGTATACAAGACAAGTTTGAGCCAACATCCTTCAGAGAAAAATCCACGGTTTTGTTGGAAAATCCGATCATGTGTACGCAGCATGTGGTTGGATACATTTATTATCACTAGTGCAGCATTATTTTTTTGCACATTTATATTGGGAGTGTGTTACTTGCTGCTTGCTTATATTACTCAGATTGTATTTTAGTTGCTCGCAACATTACCTATTATAATATAATAAAAACGTAATGGACAAATATGTTTCTATTAAGCAGGATACAACATTTAAAGTGGTTTTACATTGTTTTAAATAGTAGAATAAAAGTTCTTCTATTCAATTTCTGCTTAGTGATGGGGAATCTGGTTTACTTTTATCAAGCCAAGTTATCTACATATGTAGTAGAATTATAAACAGTATATAAATGAGGTAAACCTCATTGTGTTACAGTTTAAAGTGTGACTAAGCCCATGACCAAAAAAACAAATATATTGCAGCTCGCCAGTCCTCAGATTTTATGGCTGCGTTCATTTTCTTTTTTTTTTTTTTCATGATTTTTTTTTTTTTTCCACCTGGTGATTTTTGCAGTAACACACTTCCTGGGTGACTATACTGTATCTATGGAACAGCAGTGTTAACATCCTAGGGCAGGAAGTTTGTTAGGACTACAGAACACCTAACCCTATTCTCATCTCCATATAATAGGGAGAAGTGTTGTTTAGTCCACATAGATAGCTGCGGTTCAATGCTAACTAATAACTGAAGAGGCAGAGAGCTCACAATGTTTCTGACTGTATAAACAAGCATTTTTTTGCATTTATTGAATAGATATAACAAAACACTTGCAAAGGTATATTTAACAAATGAAAAGAGTACATAAATTAGGTTCATTGTGTGCATATATTTTAAAGGATAAGTCCATCCTCTATAATATATATATATATATATATATACAGTATATATATATATATATATATATATACAGTATATATATATATATATATATATATATATATATATATATATATATATATATATATATTATGTGCACATCTTTTTGCAGGTAAAAAATTGTGCATTTATATTTTTTTCCACTTGAGCCTATAAAGTATCCCCCCCCCCCCCCGATAAGCAGATCGAGGGTGCAATGCAAGGATCCTGCAGGTCCTTAGTTACTGAGTTGCAAGAAGAATCAATGAACAATGAAAGTGCTCACCAGAGCCCTCGCAGTTCATTGAGAATTACAAGCCATCAGAAGTGGTGGCCGGCGGTACTTGTAGTTCATTAATTCACAAAACTCTATGAATGAATGGCACAACCATGTGGGTGGAGCCCCTCATTGCCATGCTGTTTTTAAATTGTGACAGTGGGTACGTGGAGAAGATCCCTGTTCTCTGTCACATGAAGGGGTTGATCAGGGGGACAGGGGGCAGGAGCTGGAACATGTTACATGTTATACCCTAAATATGGATGAAACATGTAACATGTTCCAAAAGTGAACTCCTAAGTTTCAAACTGCTGAATTGTATATGCCCCTTGCATACTGCTCATACAGACAGGTTACTAATTGATTTCATGGTTCATCAATTAATATTTCTAGTTCAGCTTTAGTGTCTACTATGACATCCTTCCATCTCCAGCTTTCTCAATGGGACAGAGAATCAGCATCATTGCCTCTGAACAATGGGCAGGGAGATTATTCAGGGACCAGTAAAGCTGACCCAAAAAAAAACAAAAAAACGGTAATGCAATCCAGAAAATGCAGCAATCAACCTGTCTTGCAAAGGATGTGTATTACAACAGTGGCTGGATCAAATTATAAAAGTTTTGGCAAAATACATTTATGAAAACTGTATTTGGCTACATTCCTATAATTTCCCTTAAAGTTCACCTTTGGAACACGTTACATGTTCTACTCCTATTTAGGGTAGAACATGTAACATGTTCCTGCTCCTGCCTCCTCTCCCCCTGATCCCCCCTCCCTGTGACAGCAGGTGGGGATCCTCTCCCTGCACCCACTGTCACAATTTAAAAACAACGTGGCCATGCGGAGCTTCACCCACACAGTTGCGTCATTCATTTACAGAGTTCTGTGAATGAATGAACTACAAGTACCATTGGCCACTGTGGCTAATGGCTAGTAGTTCACAATGAACTGCAAGGGCACTGGTAAGCATCCTCGTAGTTTATTAATTATTCCTGCAGTTAAGTAACTGCCTGCTAGTATTGGAGGTACGGGCAGACAGAGTACTAAGAGTCTATAGGACCCTGGCATTGCACCCGCAATCTCCTGATCGCAGGTGCAATGCTTTACAGGCTCCAGTGTAAAAAAATAAAATACACATTTTTTTACATGCAAAAAGATGTGCATTTATTATTATTTTTTGATAAAAAGTGAACTTATCCTTTAAAGCCATAATAGTTGCTATTTTTATTCCTGATAAAGAACTAACATAAATTATAACACATAATATTTATGAGTATGAATGGCATGAAATATATTTCAATTCATTAAGTCGCTTTTTAAATAAATCAAAACTAGTATCGGGTATTGATATTCTAATTAATTATTACAATTAGTGCTTAGATTGTACACTTTCTATGGTACCAACATACTAGCATGATAGCACAAAATAAAGCAAAGAATAAAGTAATTAACAAATGGGAGAGCATTGTGGATTTTAACAATATATATAGTTGTAGGAATATATAATATATTATATATATTTTATTAATAAATTAGTTGTAGGAAACATTAAAACCCCAATGTTCCAATCTACAAGACTATGGGGGTTATTTACTAAAGGAAAATCCACTTTGCACTGGAAGTGCACTTGAAAGTGCACTTGGAAGTAAAGTCACTGTAGATCCGAGGGGGACATGCAAGGAAAATAAAAAACAGCATTTTAGCTTGCACATGATTGGATGATAAAATCAGCAGAGCCTCCACTCATTTCAGATCTACACCTTAGATTCAGAGCGACTGGACTTCCAAGTGCACTTTCAGTGCACTTTCAAGTGCACTTGCAGTGCAAAGTGGATTTGCCTTTCGTAAATAACCCCCAGTGTTTCACTTTTTGGTTTATTACCTTAAAAAAATATATAAAATACATTACACAGTGTGAACCATGAAAAACTAGATACATACTTTATTTCGTTATGTTTATCCACATGTACTCCAGAAACACATGCCTTCACCCTAGTTTTACCACTAAGGTAATGAGGCAAACTATATGAATCATTTAACAGGATGTTACAACCCTACATTTTCTGTTTTGTAAAAAACTATTTTTATTCTAATTAAACAGTCTGCAGCCTGTAAACTGCCTTAACATTGTTTCATAACAAGCAGTAAGAATATAGAATGAAATAATTATCAGTTAAACTAAATCTGATTTCTGGTACACTCCAGTTTTAACGCACGCTTCATAGTACAAAACATTATGTACAAATGGGCAATTTAAATGGCAGCAAATGTCAGATTTTCTCTATATTCACCATACATTCTCCTATGGATTATTACTATTCTTTGCAAGATGATTCACCAGAAACTGTGTTTGATAAATCAACATTTGCTACAATACTATCTTTTTTCACTTTTTAAACATTTTCTACATTTAAAAAGTGAAAAAGCTAATATTTATAAAGAGCAGCAGTCCTGACTTATTGCCAGAGTATTTATGAACTTTAGAAATATGTGTTTTGTTAAAAATAAAATAACATAAAATAAAATAAAAATGGAAAAAAAGTTTCTCTACTTCTTAATCTATCAGGGCTAGTTCACACTGGAAAGCACATACTTTCACATGCTCGCACCAATTCATTTAAATGGGCTTCAAAACACTGGAATCTGCAAAAAGTAGTGCAAACATTGCACTAGAAGCTTGGTAAGGTACTGCTTGACCATTTCCCAGTTTTGGGCACTGAAGCAGCGTTGAGTGTCCTTAGTCTAGGAATGGATCTGGAAATGAAAAAAACACTTGGAATTCAGGTCAGTTTGTATATGATGCAAACAGCTTACAAATTCAGTTAAAAATTCCATAAACATGAGACAGATGAACATTATGAAGCAAACAAATTCAGTCTTAGGAGCTTGCCTAAAGAGTATCTCAGAAGGAGATAAGTTCAGAAGTTGTAGAATATGTGCCTTATGGACAGCAGTGCTAAGGGCTTGAGTCATTTTTAACTTTGTCGGCTTACAACTTAAGCTATTTTTTTTCAAAATTGTAGTTCTCAACCTTACTACTTGCTGTAGCATGAAAAGTAATTTGGAAATGCTGATGTATTCCCGAATCTGCTAATACCAGCTCCTATACTTGAAAATAAAAAATGTTTTTATTTTGCAACATTTTGGAAGTGTCCTAGGATCCTTCTTTTCTGATTGGCCCTGTCTCTATTCACCATGGGAAAACATCCACAAAAACAAGCAAATATTCATACAATGCATCATTGAACGGTTGTATAAAATCAATCTGTAGCCTCTCAGAAGGGTGCAGATCTTTTGTGAAAGGTTTCTGAGGGGCTTTTACACATTTTCATACAAAACATGTGTAGCACCCTCCTAGATGGGTCCTAGGATTAGTTAGATTAAATGATGGCCCACTGTGTTCAGTGGAGCTGGGTGTGTTTTTGTTAGTTAAATTTAGCTTGTTTCACTGTAACCAGTGAGGCTGTAAATATTGTGTTAGGTAAATTTAGTTGTGCTCACTGTAAGTCTCGGATCATACTAGCGTGGCTTCAAAGTTGCCCGACTTTGAAGCCTTGCCGCACAGCGGGACTTCATTGCAGCTTGCAAATGACTTATTTAATAGAAGTCAATGCAAGTCACTCTGAAGTTGCCCCCAAGTAGTGCAGGAACGGTTCCATTGCACTGAATGGGGAGCAACTTGTCAGGGGGCTAAGCCCCAGTGTGAGCCAAGCCTAATCAGTGCAGCTGCATTTAAATAATTAGATCAGATCAGTGTTCTCAGCTGCTGCTATTCTGTTTTCTCCCTCTGCTTTTCAGAGAGCTGTAGAATTTTATGGAGGGAGGGGGGAACGTATGAATATTTATGCAGCCCTAGCCAATTCCAGGGAGCATGGCCCTGAAGGCTACTGGGAGTCTGTACAAATACTCTGAGAGACTGGACTTTTGGGTCTTTTCCTTCTGAGGATCAGTCCAGCTGGGTGGACTTCTGCTTCAGCTGTACAGAAATGAGTCTATTGTTCTCATGTTTGTTTGTTTTTTGAGTATCCCGCTCAATTCCCTCAACCCCATATAAGTTCTTCAAAAAGAAAAACAACAAAAACCCCTAGTCTGGTTATTGAGGAAAAGTGTGGCTGAGATGTGTGCCTGGCAGTGGGGCAATTCACTGGGAAAGAACGTGGGCAAGTTTTCAGTGGCTCCTGCACGAGTAAGTGCTACAAATGATTTGCAGTGGGTGGCTGCAACTGAGGTAAACCCTAAAGTTTACCAATGACACTGTGTCAAATCAAATCAAATCAAATCAAATCAAATCATTCCTCCTTTTAACACTTAGGCCTCCCTCTCCCTGGCAGGACACAGGCATCCTGGGATCTCACAACCCACTGCCTGTAGGTGGGCGCTCTGGTCTGGGTGGTGAAGGGTCTGTTCACAAAGAGTTTGCTGCTGCAAACAGGGGTCCCTACTGTTGACTGGGTATCCTCTCCTGTCTCAGATTGGGTCTCTGTGCATGGGCATGGGAACCTCCTGTCTCCCACTCCTCCTCCTCCTCCTTGGAACTCTCCTCAGGGGACGACCATTCTGTCAGCTTCTCCAAGGACCCAAATTTGACCAGTAGTTTGGGGGAAACCTAATCAATGACCGGCCCTCGCTTACCTCATCCAAACTCACCAGGAGGTGCTCCTCCCTCTGGCAATGGCTCCTTCCAGAGAGGTACAGCAAGGAACTTAGAGCTGGCCGGCTCTTCAGGGATATCATCTGGCTCCTGTAATATTGTACTCATGGTCTCCAGGCCCCTGGCCAGGCCACAGGTCTCAGAAGTCTCTTTCCTGTCATCCTGGGTATTCACAGAGGGGTCGCCAGGCTGCAACACCTCTCCGCCTCTGGGTGGTGATCTTTGGCCCTCTCCGTCCTTCTGGGTCCTGACAGCAGGTTTACACTGTAGTATTGCGGCTCCTGCTGAGTGGCTCCCCACAATGGCCGCACTGGGCCCAAGCAGTCATCTCTGCTGTTGGAATGCGACACTCAGGACAGAGAAGGCAGAGTCGACTGCTCCGTCTATCACCCCCAAGGCGAGCCCTCTGGCTCCAGCCGGGCGCCAGTGTCCACTAACGCTCACTCATGCACATTAGGCAACCAAAGTAAGGTGGGCATCAGTCAATTACCCTCCGCCATCTTGCTCCTCTGCTGCTCCTTGCTACGCTGCTGTAACCCCTTGTTAGACAAACTGAAGTTTGCAAGCATGCTGATTCTAGCAGGATTTGCCCAGAAATGTCACTCAGCTCCGACTGCACCAAAGCGACTAAAAACAGATAGCAGCTGAATTGTCCAGTGGTTGTCTGTAGCGACAATAAAGATGATAGCCAATGTCTCCCTGTAGAGAGCTAGTATAACATAGTCCCATACAAAGGCACCCACAGGCTGCTTCTGATCACCCTGGGCAACAGTAGACATTCTCAGGCATAGTTTACTGTATTTAAGCAGGAGTTTGGAGCAAAGTTCAAGATTCCTGTAATCCAGTGTGAAATGTCCATGCCGTACAAAGCGATTGACATATTTGTAATCCATGGGCGCGATCGCCTGCCGTGGTTGGCACGGGTGACGGCACATGGTGAATAGTCACTGAATTGCAGGATTTGTACAAGTGTCCGTCCCAGCACTGGTTGGGGCAACTGGGTAGCAGGACAGCAATTATAACAGTCCTTATTGGTTGCTTTGGACAATGGCACTTGTTAAACACTGTACAACAGGCAAATCACACAAGTCCTTTGCCTTAGTTGAATCCTCAATGATGGCCAAACAAACTGCGTTTCTCTCTCTCTCTGTTGCTAGAAGCAACGACCAGCAGGTTACCCGTGACCCCAGATAATCATTGATCATATGGGTTAGCTTGTTACTGTTACTATGCATCATGAAGAATGATTTGTAAGCTTCGTTTAGGAAGCCACTGCCACCGCTGCTTCTCCTTTCAATGACCTAGGGATCTGAGGTACTTTGGCTATGAAAAGGATCCTGCCAACCTCTGGAAAAGATGTTAAGTGGTTCCACTATAGCACATTTTCTAGAGCATTTTTTGCTCCCCCTGTGATGGCAGGATAAGCGCTGGCATTTTCTCCTTGTAGTGCAGATCCCAATGGGTGGCCAAACAGCAATAGTCCCTTTCCTTGATGGACTGATTCCTGGGGTCCTTGTGCAGGCACTACAACATGAATGAGTCCACATATTTTGCCTTCAATTCCAAGTCAATTACACCACACCAATTTTGCTCTAGGAGAAACATGAGAGGGATTGTGTTGCTGATTCCCACCTTGTTGTGTCTCACCATTCTGGTCATCTCTTCAAACTGTGAAAATGTGGTACACATGTGCTGAATGAGGAGCCAATGATGTGGTGAAAAAAAAAACCTAGATCCACAAAGGCTGTCCTTGACCCGTATTTGCACAAATCCTGATCGATGGCTCACTGATTCAAGTGCAGCCCCTGCATGGCCAAGCTCAGGGTCCAGTCAACTGACATATTGTATATCCAGTGGTTTACAGGCAGCTTTGTTGTCGCTAAATTTCTGCAAGGTGAACACTATCTGAGCGTGAAACCTGAAGTAGCTGCACACTCTTTTGGCCTGCCAAAGCAGATCATAGAAGTCACTTAGGCAGGAACCACTGCATCACCAGATTGAAAACACATGCCAGGCAAGGCACGTGTGTGAACTTTCTCTGCCAAAGGGCAGACAGCAGGTTGGTACTGTTGTCACACACAATATTTCCTGGCACAAGATGGCATGGAGTCAGCCCCCTCTTGGCCTGTCACTGAAGAACTGACAGAATCTCTGCCCTAGTGTGGCTCCTGTCCCCCAGGCATTACTATCTGCAAAATTGCTTGGCAACATTTTACCTGTGCTGTTGCATAGGCTTCTGCATAACATGGGGCAGCACTACATACACCCAGAGATGTTCTCACCCGCCATTCTTCCCAGCTGCCAGCAGATTTACCCAGTGCATCATAAATTAGATATAACGTTCCTGCCCATGCTTGCTGGATCTGTCTGTGGTCATGTGGATCCTGCTACTTCCCTAGTGACACAGAGAGAATTACTTTCAACATCCTGGTGGAGGTAGGGGTGGTCTTCAGTGTGAAAAAAATGGCTGCTGACTACCTATTACTATGGTGCAGCACAGGCCACAAATACTACATGAGCTGGAACAGGAGAATATTTTAAATCTTGAAATTTTATCAAGCTGGCATTAAAACATTGGGCAGGAAGAGATTGGGAGAACATTGTTTTTTTTCTTTCCAGCATATAGGAAAGCTCAAGGATATAGCTGGAAATAGTGGGTTAAGGTTAAAAAACCTACTGCAAGGTTGAAGCCTATTCATGGCCCTTCTCTATGTGGCTTTGTGATGACCCTCTTTCTCATTTGATGTGCCATAGAGTAAGCCTCTCAAACCCAATTTCAGAGTCCAATCCAGTGGCGTTAGGAGGGGGGCTGATGGATGGCTGGAGCCCCGAGTGTTCCCCCAAAAAGCCCCGGGTCTCGATAGTCCTAAATTCATTATTAGCCCCAAACGGTCTCCACAGGCAACAGGGAACAATCTCCCGCTTATCCAACGCAGCTGAGTGATGTACAAAAAGTCCCGCCTCCGGGACCCGGCTCCTATGATGCACATCCCACTGGTTCAATGCCGAGATTGTGGGATGTGTGACGGCCATCATAGGCACCGCGGAGTCCAGAAGGAGGTGGGAATGACATTGCGGCCACGCTGGGCACTGGGAGATCCACACTTCCTCTGTGTAAATGGGTGGGCAGCGGAGTGGCTCTCCTATCCTGGCTCTCTCTCTCCTATCCTGGCTATCTCTCCCTGGTGTGTGCAGCCTCCTGTGGAGTGGTAAGAATGAGATGGGCTACACTACACAGGTAAGGCTGAGCTGCAGGAGTATCAAGAGGTCACTTGTCACAGAGGGGTCAATGTATGTGTCGGGGGGGTCAGTGTAGGTGTCAGGAGGTCAGTGTAGGTGTCAGGGGGGTCAGTTTAGGTGTCGGGGGGTCAGTGTATGTGTCAGGGGGGGCAGTGTATGTGTCTGGGAGATAAATGTATGTGGGGGGAGTCAGTGTATATGTCAGGGGGATCAATGTATGTGTCAGGAGGATCAATATATGTGTCAGGGGGATAAATGTATGTGTCAGGGGGATCAGTGTATGTATCAGGGGGATCAATGTAGGTGTCAGGGGGATCAGTGTGTGTGTCAGGGGGATAAATGTAGGTGTCAGGGGGATCAATGTAGGTATCGGGGGGGTCAATGTATGTGTCAGGGGGGTCAGTGTATGTCAGGGGGATCAATGTAGGTGTCAGGGGGGTCAGTGTAGGGGTCTGGTAGATCAGTTTAGTGGTCAGCATGGATGGGCACTGGTGAGCCAGGCAGCAAACAGCAAGTGAGCTTAGCCCCTCCCCACAGTCAATCATTCCCCCCGCTGCCGCTGGGCTTGGAGTTTGGGCTGAAGCCCCTGGTCTTTTTCACACCTAGCTACGCCCCTGGTTCAATCCCTATTGCTTTAGGATGTAGATGGAGATTCTTGTGAAATAGAGGAAGGGGTGGAAAAGAAGTAGTGAGAATAGGAGGCGATGGGCCTTTTGCTACCAATCAAGATTAATCATGTACGGCTCACACCAAGCTTTGTGGTAAACAGTCTTGTGTCTCTTCATGCAGGTGGTACTTAATTCACTTAAATTTGCCAAGCTTGATACACTACAGGCAGAGATTACAAGCCACTACAGTGCTGTCTGCAGCAAAAGTATGAAAAAAAACAAGGTGACTGAGCTCTGCCTAGTAGATCTAGTGATACCAGTAAGTTGCACCTATGGAGCAGTGTCATGCAGTGGAATAGGGTAGCTGCTCCCACTCCTCTCCAAGCTGGATGAAATTCTGCCTTGCTGATGTTGTGATCCTCCACCACTTTCCACCTCTGCAATTTCTTGCACCCATGTACAGTTGGCCATCTCACTATCCTGACCAAACTCATCTCTCAAATCCACTTGACAGTAAGCTGCAACTGTAGGAAAATCACTGGAAATTCCTTGTCCATCAATACAAAGCTGGCTACTTGATAACATCCATTACAACAATTGTTTATTGGCTACATAGCAGGATACCCCAATAACATGCAAATGTGTTTCGGCCAAGGTTTTACTCATAGCATCATGCTTTGAGTAAGGCTTTGGCTAAAACACGCTAGAATGTTACTGCTGTATAATGCTATGTAGTCAATAATGAATTGTTGCAATGGATGTTATCGAGTAGCTAGCTTTATGGTATTGGTGGATTATTGCTACAATTTATAGGCATTTGGGCCAGAGCACCGATTTACAGTCCCCTAAGTAATCTGCAGTAGAAAAGTCTTTTGTAATTTTGTGAAAATGCTTCTCCATGCCTGTTATTACCTCCCTCTATGTTCCTGCACTCTCTTCCTCAACATCTGATAAAATTAATTAATGTGTATCATCCTCAGTAAATTACTAATGGCGTGCTTAAATAATTTGGCTCCTCAATGACAGCATTCAGGGCAATGGAAGGAGTTGCTGTAGATGAGGGGGGGGGGTGATAACACTATATTTATTTTATTATTATTATTATTTCATGTAATATTTTATTTTTACACTGTCTCTTTAATTTTTTTTATATTAGCGTTATTGCTATCACATGGGATGAAAAACATCCCATGTAACAGCATGGGCTGTGACAGGTCCTCTTTATGGAGACCCCAAATCTCTCCTTTAGCCTCCAATGCTGCCGATCAGACACAGATCGGTCTGATTGGCTGCTTTACTAACAGCCAGGTAAACAAAGAGCCAGAACTGGAAGAGACTAAATCCTTGTTGCTTCTGGTTTCTGCAGTCACAGATAGGGAGGAACAACGTCAGTTCCTTTCTCTCTGTGTAGTGGTGCCATCCCTGCCAGTTGCATCACTCCCAGGCTCAGTGAATGGATGGACAGCAGAGCCCAGGAAAGGCATCAGCGGCAGGAGGGGGGACCCCCTTCCGCCATCCGTAGACACAATAGAGTGGCTGATCAGCCACTCAAATCCCTTCTGCTACAGTGGATCTCCCGCTGAAAATTTTGATACTGGGATGATGCCTACACGTGCCACTTTAACCTAAGGCCATCCATGGACCTAAAGTGCACCTACTTGCTATGGGGGAACTGATGTGTGCTCACTCTCAAGACCTGCTCTATGTGTTCATAAGACACATAAAGCCACTGCTCGCCACCCCCTCTCTTAATTAGCTCACTGGCTGTGATTGACAGCAATGGGAGTCAATGGCTCCTGTTGTTGTCTTAGCCAATGAGGAGAGTGAGTCCTGGGACAGCCGAGGCTCTTGTGCACATCGCTGGATCCAGATGGGGCTCAGGTGAGCATTAGGGGGGCTGTGGGGGGGGAGTAGCACACAGAAGGTTTTTTTACCTTCATGCATAGAATGCATGATGGTAAAAAAAAACCTTTAGCCTTTACAATCACTTTAAAGCAAATCTAAATACCAAACCGAAAATTTAATATAATGCAGCTTACCAATCATGTGGTGGCTACATTAGGGTTTTTTTTTAAGCTTTTTACCCTTATTTTTACTTGGTGATTTACCCAGCAACACACTTGCTATCTTAGACTGGCTGCACTCACTCTTCCCCTCTAGTATCAACAACTTTCTGATAATGCTAATGTACTATGAAATATAGATACAGTATAATAATTTCTGGCAGGGGTTCCCTGGGAGCTGAATATTATTTCAAGGATGCATCTGGGATAAAATAATTGAGAAAGGCTAGCATAAAAATATATATAAAGGCTACAGGCAATACATAAAGTATGTACATATTATTAGTATGTGTTAATGTAAATAATAAGGTTGGTGGTATACAGCACAAAACTCTTTCCCTTTTAACTGACTATATGCAAATTTGTAGCACACCATTTCTAAATTCTCTTTACATGCTTTATCATTGATTCTACACAGTTACTAACTATTCCATTTTGAAATAACTTGATGCTTCTTGTCTGGTTCACTTTATCCTCTGCTTACGTATAAATGTATTTTTTCCATGTCTAGACTTACGTCTTTGCCTTAGAATGTAATATCTGCCAAGCAACAGTTATTTAACTTTGACAAAATTATGCATTAATAACAGTCAATAAAATTACTGGCATCACAACATTTTTTGTTTAGCAACTTAACTTTACTGGTCTCTTACAAGGATTTGAAAACTTTAGAATGATGTCTTCTAAGTGTATCCATCTTTAGTTGTGTTCTGACCTTGCAAAAGATTTGCAGGTGTTAGGAGACCAAATAAGCTAGTTAGCATGTAAATTACACATTATGATTGATGGACAATGGTACGATGGCACCTAAGATGCATTTTTAGTATATTAAACATATGTCGGTCACTGAGAAAGGGCCCTTTATGGTTTTTATAATGTTTTAACTATTATAATAACATTTCCAGTCTTGTTTTAAGGTGGATCTCTACTCAAAAAATAACTTAAAGGTATTTTGATAGTTATGCTGAAGTAGATAAAAAAAGTGTAATAAGGACAAACAAAACTGTCTTTATGGATGGTCGATGGAGGATCCCCGGACGGATTTCCCTCCTTTTTCTTTCTCCTTTTTTACCTTTTCTATTGTTCTTCTAATTCTTACCAGCCTTGGCATCATGCTCTAACAGATTGTTTCTCTCTTTTCTTACTTAAGTTACTTATGTCTACATTTGGAGTACTTTGAAAGCTATAAGCCTATTTACAGTGATTACTCTTTAGTGAGGTCTTGACCTCAAGATCCTTATGTTCTATTTTCTTTACATATTCTGGTTAACTGGGAGGGCATATAGACAGCTACCTCCCAGTGTTCACAATGTTTTTGATGTTACATAATTCGTTTTTAGCTCAATGTTTGTTTTCTCTGCTGACATGTGTTTGTGCCCATGTGTTTACCCATGGCCTTATGGAAGACCTAACCCAAATGCCAAGATCTTCTTTGTTCTTCCCTCTCCTCCTCCCCCCCTATTTATGAGCCAATTTTGTTACAGAGCATGCAAGGATTGTATGCTACTTTACCAAGTGATCAGTAACTCTTTGCTGTTTTTAAAATAAAAAAAAATTGATTGAAACAGAAAAAAGTGTAATAACAGAGCTAAATTACTTCTTGCTGAAGAAGATACTGCTGTAGGCTCCCTCTAGTGCTGTCAAATGCTGCATAGTATGATCAAGAAGCTCTTTCTCAAGGAGAAGTAAAAAGCTAAACCCTGATATATTTATGTATGCTAACAAGACTGTTAACTAGCAGAATGGGAGAAATTCAGCAACTCTCAGCAACTGAGATTTGAGTTCAAGGCAAACTAATTCTGGAAAATGGCAAATTGTTAATGTTGTTCACTCATGCACAAAAACTGATTTATCATACACATAATTATTATAATCACAATGCATTTCATGAACTGCGAACTGTGGTTAGATGGCATAATATGGGTTATAGAAGTTTATAAATGTGCCAGCCCCTTCCCTATAAATATCAGCTGTCCCATCAGCATTTTGTCAGTGTGTTGGATTTGGGCAAGATAGAGACTAGGGATGAGCACCAGAACCTGCGAACGGACCGAAAGTTTGCACGAACTTTAAAGTCTATGCGACTCGTTCGTTTGAAATCAAAAGTGCTAATTTTAAAGGCTAATATGCAAGTTATTGTCCTAAAAAGGGTTTGGGGACCCGGGTCCTGCCCCAGGGGACATTTATCAATGCAAAAAAAAGTTTTAAAAAGGGCCGTTTTTTTCGGGAGCAGTGATTTTAACCGGTTCCCGACCGGTGCACGACGATGTACGTCGGCGGAATGGCACAGCTGGGCAAATGGGCATACCTGTACGTCCATTTGAATTCCCCGCCATGCCATTGGTGTGCTCCGCCGCCGGCGCGCGACGGCCGGGAGCTCCATGAGTCGGGTCGCGGGTCCCGCGGACCCGATCACCATGGGGATACCCGCGATTGCCTCACGGAGAGGACGAACGGGGAGATGCTGATGTAAACAGCATCTCCCCGCTCTGCGTAGTGACAAGTGTCACTGATCACTGCTCTCTGTCATCGGGAGCAGTGATCAGTCTAGTGACACACACAGCCTAACCCCCCTACAATTAGAAAACACTCCCCTAGTACTGATTAACCCCTCCCCGCCCCCTAGTGGTTAACCCCTTCACTGCCAGTGTAATTTAAACAGTAATCAGTGCATTTTTAATCGCACTGATCGCTGTATAAATGACAATGGTCCCAAAAATATGTAAAAAATGTCCGACATGTCCGCCATAACGTCGCAGTCACAATAAAAATCACTGATCGCCGCCATTACTAGTAAAAAAAAATTATTAATAAAAATGCTATAAAACTATCCCCTATTTAGTAAACGCCCTAACTTTTGCGCAAACCAATCAATAAACGCTTATTGCGATTTTTTTTTACCAAAAATATGTAGAAGAATACGTATTGGCCTAAACTGAGGAAAAAAAAAAATTTATATATTTTTGGGGGATATTTATTATAACAAAATGTAAAAAATAATGCGTTGTTTTCAAAATTGTCGCACTTATTTTGTTTATAGCGCAAAAAATAAAAATCGCGGAGGTGATTAAATACCACCAAAAGGAAGCTCTATTTGTGGGAAAAAAAGATGTCAATTTTATTTGGGAGCCACATCGCACGACCGCGCAATTGTCAGTTAAAGCGACGCAGTACCGAATCGCAAAAAACGCTCTGGTCAGGAAGGGGGTAAATTCTTCCGGGGCTGAAGCGGTTAATGATGCTTAAAGTGAAAAAATGAAAGTGAGATATTCCTTTAAATATCATACCTGGGGGGTGTCTATAGTATGCCTGTAAAGTAGTGCGTGTTTCCCATGCTTAGAACGGTCCCTGCACAAAATGACATTTTTAAAGGAATAAAAGTCATTTAAAACTGCTTGTGGCTTTAATGTAATGTCGGGTCCCGGCAATATGGATGAAAATCAGTGAGACAAACGGCATGGGTACCCCCCCAGTCCATTACCAGGCCCCTTTGGGTCTTGTATAGATATTAAGGGGAACCTCGCACCCACATTAAAAAAAAGGAAAGGTGTGGGGTCCCCAGGCCCTATATACACTTTTGAACTGGTACATTCTCAAAGTGTAGCTTCAGACAAAAAATCTATTATTAAACTTTTTGGAAAACATAGGGAAGGGTTATCACCCCTGTAACATCAAAAATTGTAATTATATGACCCTGCTAAACAGGGGCTGAAAAATTGGGCCTTGGGCACTGGTGCTGGTGCCACAACACTGCAACCCCTCACAGATACTATAGTTGGAGTGCAGGAATGAGCCCTGCTGCAAAGTATTGCAACAAAAATTGTAATTACACTTCCTGTCAAACAGGGGCAGAAAAATTGGGCCTTGAAATTGTAACCTCCCAGGCTCTGGAAACACGTTGCACAAACCTCCCGAAGATGTTTTATCCTCTGCTCCCTCTGCGACAGCAAGATAAGGTCCGCAACCTTACCCTTGTAATATGGATCAAGGAGGGTTGCCAGCCAGTAAACATCCCTCCTCTTGATACCACAAATACGAGGTTCCTTCTGCAGGCTTTGCAGGATAAGGGAGGCCATGCAGTGTAGGTTTGCTGAGGCTTTCGGTCCAGAGTCCTCTGGGTCACTAAGGACGACATGATCCGCAGCCACCTCCTCCCAGCCAAGTACAAGTCCATGGGTTTCTTTGGACTGTAAATGATCCCTTGAAGAATGCTGCTGATGCTGAGTGCCAGGCTCCACCTCCATGCTGACACAATCCTCCTCCTCCTCAACCTCTTCCTGTGTGATCGCGGGCACGTAGGAACACTGTCTGGATAAAGGGGGCCTTGAGAGGTAAGGAAGTCCTCCTCTTCGTCCCTCTATTCTGCCTCAAGTGCCCTGTCCATTATTCCACACAGCGTGTGCTCCAACAGGTGGACATGGTGGGGCTAGGGAAGGAGTGACTGATGCCATTGAGCCGAGACAGCTGCTTCGCCAGACAAAGTACCCTGAGCCTGGGTGAGAGAGGATGAGGAGGATGAGGACAGCTTGGTCATCCACTCTACCAAGTCTTCCGAATGTTGCGGCTCAACACGGCCAGCTGCCGAAAAAAGGGACAAGCGTGTCCCACGGCCATGTGCTGATGAGGATGCACCGTCTCCACGACCAGCACTGTTGCCTCTAGACACAGAGCCTGCTTGCCCTCTTTTATTGGCTTGTGACTGTCTGCCTCTCCTTGTTGGCTTTCCAGACATGTACTAATGGCCTGCAGTGAGATGTAGCTGCAAAAAGCTGGGATGTATATATATACTGATACTGCAGCTAGCAGAATCAACTGCCTGCCTGTAGTATTATCAGTATAAGAACACCAGCAATTGTTTTCAGGTAGCTTTAGGAGCACACTGTGCAGAGGACACAGTACACTAACTGTAAATAAATACATAAAAAAACAGCGCTCGCAAATTAAATATGTGCACTACAGACCTTATTGCAGCTGCTAGATACAAGTACTGTGACTAAAAATAAATACTGTATACAAAACACCAGCGCTGGCAACTAGCACAAAACATAAAAAAGTGAAAATGTTGCTACATAAATGCGACTAAACATATTGCATTTAGTGAAAAAATGTGATGTGAAATTATTGTTTCTATTTAGAAACCATAGGCAATTTAAAAAATATTAAATAATAACTAATATATGCAATCACAAAGGTGTTGGTGATATATACCTCGATAAAAAACATAAAAAAGTGAAAATGTCGCTACATAAATGCGACTAAACAAATTGCATTTAGTGAAAAAATGTGATAAGAAATTATTGTTTCTATTTAGAAACCATAGGCAATCTAAAAAATATTAAATATTAACAAATATATGTAATCACAAAGGTGCTGGTGATATATACCTCGATACACAAACACATGTAAATTCAAGATGGATATAAATGTTCATCCAGAAAAACAAACAAAATCAGCAATGACAGCAGACTTCCAACTTCTTATTCAAAGGGTTGATCACAGTCACCTGGAATACTGCGGTGGATATAGAGAGATGAGATAAAGCTTGGACTGCTGACACTATGATATAACCTTGGGAGCCGCTGAAAGTTTCTCTGTGTCCATAGAAAAACCAGCAGTGGAAATTACATAAGCCAGGAATTTAACCTGTTCACGATGGAATTCGCACTTCTCCAATTTACAATAGAGATTTTTCTCTCTTAGTTTCTGAAGAACACGACAGACATCTGTGTGGTGGCTCTCCATGTGGTGGCTTGGAAAATATGAGGATATCGTCAAGAAAAATCACCACACATAACTGCAACTAATCTCAGAGGACATTGTTAATAAATTCCTGAAAAACTGCCGGGGCGCTACAAAGGCCAAAAGGTATTACCAGGTACTCATAATGGCCTGTTCTGGTATTAAACACAGTTTTCTGCTCGTCCCCCTCCTTAATCCTCACGAGATTGTATGCCCCTCACAAATCAAGTTTCATGAAAACCGTTGCTCCCTTGAGGTGGTCAAATAACTCTCATTCTTAATCGTAAAACGATTTAGACCCCTATAATCAATACAAGGTCTCAGTTCATCACTCTCCTTCTTCACAAAGAAGAAACCAGCAGGAGACAAGGATTTGCGGATGAAACCTCGAGAAAGTGCGACTGCAACATACTCCTCTATGGCCTTATCCACCAGGACCGACAAAGGGTAAACACGGCCATGAGGGGGTATGGCACCAGGTTGAAGGTCAATTGCGCAATCATACGACCGGTGTGGAGGCAAACTACTGGCTTGACCTTTGTCAAAGACATTGTTAAAATCACAGTAGTCCTCCAGCAGGGAGGAGAGTGAAGAGGTGTACAGGACCTTGGCTACCTTCTGGAAGCATGTCTTCCTGCATTGTGGTGACCAGGAGAGAACCTCAGCATGGAGCCAATCAAAAGAGGGGTTGTGCCTCTGTAACCAAGGATAACCAATAACCAGCGGAAACTTAGGGGAGGAAATAACTTGGAATTGGATTATCTCATGGTGAAGAGCCCCTATGGCCATGGACAGTGGAACAGTCTAATGAGTCACATGGGCAGGCTGTAGAGGTCTCCCATCAAGAGCCTCAATGGCAAGTAGAGTGTCACGCAGCTGCAGTGGAATCGAGTGCTTCGATACAAAGGCAGCATCAATGAACAGGCCCACAGCCCCAGAGTCAATTAGAGCCTGTATCTTGACATACGACTCAGCCCAAGAAAGGGTAACTGAAACCAGGGGCTTATCCTTCTGGATAACTGGGGGCAAAACAAACGCCACCTAAGGTCTGTCCTTGACAGGACCTTAAGGTTCGGACGTTCCCTGGATGGGTAGGACAAGACATCAAAAAGTGACCTGCCTAGCTACAATAAAGGTACAATCTCTCCCTCCTCCTAAAGGTTCTCTCATCCACAGAGAGACGCGTGAAACCCAAGTGCATGGGTTCACCTTCACTGACCGACTCGGTACCAGGAGGCATGGGAAGTGAAGGAGGCAAGGGTGGGACTGCAAAGCTCGGAGACAAATTTACTGGAGGCTTCCACAAGCCCTCCTTAAAAGAAAGTCTTTGTCTGAGTCTGGAGTTAATGAGGATGGCAAACGTGATCAACTTCTCCAGATCAGTGGGTATATCTTGGGCTGCTATCTCATCCTTGATGGTATCAGAGAAAACATGAGAAAAAGCAGCCACGAGGGCCCCATTGTTTCAAGCAACCTCTGCTGGCAGAGTACGAAATTCAATGGCGTAATCGGCAACAGTTCTCTGTTTGATGGACATGAGGCACTTGGCAACAGAAACAGAGTGTGCGGGAACGTCAAATACCCTTTTAAAAGAAGCCACAAACTCAGGGTAACTCAAGACAACAGGTTTTTGCATCTCCCATAGAGGGTTTGCCCATGCCAAGGCTCTCTCGGAAAGCAAAGATATCACGAAACCTACTTTGCTTCTGTCTGTGGGAAACGCCTGGGGCAGCATTTCAATGTATATCTCAACCTGGTTGAGAAACCCTCTGCATTGGACTGGATCGCCCCCAAATCTCTGGGGAAGCAGAGAGGAACCAGACATACCTCTTATAGAGGTAATACTCAAATGCCTGCACAAAGACTGGAGCAGCAGCAGGGATGGCCTGCAACACAGGTTGTACCAGGGCAGCCACAGTGGGAGATTCCAGGTGAGCCGTGCGACTTATGCAGCGTACACACGGTCGGACTTTTTGACCGGACTTGTCCGACGGACGCCGACGGACCAAATCCGGCGGACAATCAGATCGAGTGTGGGCTTCACCTGACCTTCAGTGGACTTTTCCAGTCGCAAATCTGACGGACTTTAGATTTGGAACATGCTTCAAATCTTTACGTCGTAACTCCGCCGGACCCAGAAATCCGCTCTTTTGTACGCTAGTCTTACGGACAAAAACCGACGTTAGGGCAGCTATTGGCTACTGGCTATCAACTTCCTTATTTTAGTCCGGTGTGCGTCATCACGTACAAATCCATTGGACTTTCGTGTGATCATGTGTAGGCAAGTCCGTTCATTTAAAAAGTCCTTCGGAAGTCCTTCAAAAGTCCATCGAAAGTCCACTGGAAAGTCTGTCGGACAAGTCCGGTCGAAAAGTCCGCCCGTGTGTACGCGGCCTTAGGAGCGCTTGTAATGCCATGGCAAACTGATCCATGCAGCGATCCTGTTCATCAAATCTGGAAAAATATTACCAACAAGTGGATTGACTGCATCTTCTGAATTCATGACCTTCGTCTACTGTCAGAAACCATGTATCAGACTGAGACAGAGGTACAGTTAAATCACACTTGTTTAATAATAATAAAAAAAAGGTAAACAGAGTAAACTTAGTCAAAACATGGCCAGAGTTCAGGAACCGCAACGGATAGTCAGACAAGCCAAAATGTCCGGGAGCCAGAGAACAGCGTAATAGAACAGCAAGCAGGATCTGGAGCCAGAGGTAATGTCAGCCAAGCAAGTCTTTAACAGGAACACAGGAGAGTGTCTCTAGAGATGTGACCAAGGTGAAGGTAGAGATCATCTGGACTGGACAGCTTAAGTGGGCAGGACTGATGAGCAGGATAATCAACAGGTGAGTCACTGTGGAGAGATAGGAGCTGGCAATTAACCAAGAGCTGAGCAGTCAGCTCAGAGAAGGAAGGGCTGGGCCCAGCCCTGACAGAGATTTTGTAATGGATCAAAGAGTGTGCCTGCCCACAGACTCCGTTGCTAGGCTCACATTTATAAAAATGAATCAGTCCTGGATCAGTAGCTATCAAGCACCTGAAGCTGATGTAACTGATTGAATTTGTTATGGATCTGGGATTCCTTGAAAACTGCCTATGCTGCCTATCCTATTCTTCCTCAATCATGATGATGCTAGCTTTCAACAACATTTTTGGTTTAGGGCACCACAACCCAAGGCCCAATTTTTCTGCCCCTGTTTAACAAGGGCATGTAATTATAATTTTTGAAATAATATTTAACAGCAGGGCCCCTTCCTGTGCCCAACAAGAGTAACTGTGAGGGGTTACAGTGTTGTGGCACCACCACCACCCAAGGCCCAATTTATCTGCCCCTGTTTGACAGGGGCATGTAATTTCATATTTTTAAATAATATTTAACAGCAGGGACTGCTCCTGCACCCAACAAGAGTAACTGTGAGGGGTTACCGTGCTCTGGCACCACCAACACCTAGGGCCCAATGTTTCTTCCCCTGTTTAACAGGGGCATGTAATTACAATTTTTGAAATAATATTTATCAGCAGGGACCGATCCTGCGCCCAACAAGATTAACTGTAAGTTGTTACTGTGTTCTGGCACCACCGACACATAGGGCCCAATGTTTCTGCCCCTGTTTAACAGGGGCATGTAATTACAATTTTTGAAATAATATTTAACAGCAGGGACCGTTCCTGCACCCAACCTAAGGCCCAATTTTACAGCAAAGTATATAGTGCAATCCGTATAGTATAAATACTGCAGTTCAGAGTATATAGTGCAATCTGTATAGTATATATACTGCAGTTCAGAGTATATAGTGCAGTCAGTGTAGTATATATAATACAGTTCAGGGTATATAGGGCAGTGTACAATATATAATATAGTGTATTGAAGTGGTTAAGGGGAGCCCTATGACAGAATTAAGAAAAAAAGGGCATAAGTTCCCCCGTCCATACCAGGCCCTTTGTGTCTGGTATGGATTTTATGGGGGACCCCCATGCCATTTAACCAGTTGCCGACCGCCGCACAACGATGTACGTCGACAGAGCGGCATGGGCAGGCAAAAGGGCTTACCTGTACGTCCTTGCCTGCCCGCGGGTGGGGGGTCCTTTCGGACCCCCCCCCGGTGCCAGCGGCGGTCGGTTCAAGGTCAGGGTCGATCAAAGGTGAGGGGGAGGCCACTCATTCGTGGCTCCCCCCTCGCGATCGCTCCTGGCCAATGACAAGCTTCCTCGGCTTCTGTGAATGTAAACAGAAGCGGAGGAAGTGATGTCATCTCTCCTCGAGCCGGTCTTTTCGTTCCGGCGCAGAGGAGAGAAGACATCCAAGTAAGTGCACCAACACTACACTAACAGTAGAACACGCAGGCACACTTGTCACCCCCCTGTCACCCCCCAGTCACCCCCTGATCACCCCCCTGTACCCCCTGTCACTCTGACACCAATAGCAGGTTTTTTTTTTTTTCTGATTTATTGCATTGGTGTCAGTTTGTGTCAGTTACAAGTGTTAGGGCAGTTAGGTTAGCCCCCTTTAGGTCTAGGGTACCCCCTTTAGGTCCAGGGTACCCCCCTAACCCCCCTAATAAAGTTTTAACCCTGTGATCACCCCCCGTCGCCAGTGTCACTAAGCGATCGTTTTTCTGATCGCTGTATTAGTGAGTCAGGTGACGCTAGTTAGGGAGGTAAGTATATAGGTTTGCTGTCAGTGTTTTATAGTGACAGGGACCCCCCTACACTACCTACTAAAGGTTTTAACCCCTTGATTAAAAGTAATCTAAAATGGACTTCTGCGCTACTAAAGTGAATGTTGTGTGGAATGCCGCAAAAATCAAAAAAGTGTACACCACTCACTAACTGAAATCCAAAAATACCACAATCAATAATTGTGCCTGTGATTTTGCGCAAACCTAAATACTTAATCAAGCATAAATGTAAATATAAGTAAAATCAAGTAGTTCAAATAGTCCATAAAGTGAAAATCCGTGACTGCAGTGCAAATCAACACGGTGGGCGAAACGAGCGAACACCCTACACAGTGATTAAACAAGACAAAAAGTGTCAGAGTGCGTTGATAGTAGATCTCGTGACTTTCGTGGTATTGGATACCCACTAGGGGCTCCCAGAACTCTCACCTTGCTGACATTAATAAAATGCCTTTATGTATCCATTCAGGGCTGCGCTTGTTCCAGTCCCAGTGGTGTAGTTGTTCTGGTGCGTCTTATGGGGGGATGGCGTTCTCTCCGGTGAATAAACTCCACATAAGGGGGGTAATCAGAAAGGAGGATACTCCAATAGGGTAATAACGTTAAAGCCGAAGTTTTTATTTAAAAATAACTGCTTACAATTAGGTAACGTTGGATCAGCAATTCAAACAGTGTGTTTACAATCCCCGCTACGTCACTTCCGGTCCGCGCTGTTGTGTATCCGGTTACGTCCGTTACGTCCTACTGTATAGAGTATTCACTCATTCCACCCACCGCACTGACCTGCACCACAGTCACGGATCGCACAGAATGTAGCAAAGAGAGTCTCGCTCAGTGTGCTGGAATTATAAAGATGCAAAGTCAGTAGAGCCTCTTCCAAAGCCACATGCAGGAAATCTAGGGATGCTTTCCCTAGCTCTGGTCGTTCTTTTAGCTTAAAGACAGCCTCTGCCCCTGTAAGCCCACTGCCCAGTCTGTTCACATTCATTTACTGGGGCTCCAGTAAATGAATGTGAACAGACTGGGCAGTGGGCTTACAGGGGCAGAGGCTGTCTTTAAGCTAAAAGAACGACCAGAGCTAGGGAAAGCATCCCTAGATTTCCTGCATGTGGCTTTGGAAGAGGCTCTACTGACTTTGCATCTTTATAATTCCAGCACACTGAGCGAGACTCTCTTTGCTACATTCTGTGCGATCCGTGACTGTGGTGCAGGTCAGTGCGGTGGGTGGAATGAGTGAATACTCTATACAGTAGGACGTAACGGACGTAACCGGATACACAACAGCGCGGACCGGAAGTGACGTAGCGGGGATTGTAAACGCACTGTTTGAATTGCTGATCCAACGTTACCTAATTGTAAGCAGTTATTTTTAAATAAAAACTTCGGCTTTAACGTTATTACCCTATTGGAGTATCCTCCTTTCTGATTACCCCCCTTATGTGGAGTTTATTCACCGGAGAGAACGCCATCCCCCCATAAGACGCACCAGAACAACTACACCGCTGGGACTGGAACAAGCGCAGCCCTGAATGGATACATAAAGGCATTTTATTAATGTCAGCAAGGTGAGAGTTCTGGGAGCCCCTAGTGGGTATCCAATACCACGAAAGTCACGAGATCTACTATCAACGCACTCTGACACTTTTTGTCTTGTTTAATCACTGTGTAGGGTGTTCGCTCGTTTCGCCCACCGTGTTGATTTGCACTCCAGTCACGGATTTTCACTTTATGGACTATTTGAACTACTTGATTTTACTTATATTTACATTTATGCTTGATTAAGTATTTAGGTTTGCGCAAAATCACAGGCACAATTATTAACCCCTTGATTGCCCCCTAGTTAACCCTTTCACCAGTGATCACCATATAATTGTTACGGGTGACGCTGGGTAGTTGGTTTGTTTTTTGTAGTTTATTACAGTTTTAGGGCACCCGCCGTTTATTACCTTATAAAGGTTTAACCCCCTAATTGCCCGGCGGTGATAGAAGTTACGTTTTTAGGATCAGATAAGGTCTGCGTCGCCCCAGGCAGCGTCAGGTTAGCACCAGTACCGCTAACACCCACGCACGCAGCATACACCTCCCTTAGTGCTATAGTATCTGAACGGATCGATATCTGATCCGATCAGATCTATACTCCCCAGCAGTTTAGGGTCCCCCAAAAAAATGCAGTGTTAGCGGGATCAGCCCAGATACCTGCTAGCACCTGCGGTTTGCCCCTCGGCCCAGCCCAGCCCAGCCCACCCAAGTGCAGTATCGATCGATAACTGTCACAAAACACTAAGCACACATAACTGCAGCGTTCGCAGAGTCAGGCCTGATCCCTGCGATCGCTAACAGTTTTTTGGTAGCGCTTTGAATCAGTCGCTGACAGTCAGGAGCTTTTTTGCCTGTGAGTCTCACTAGTGTACCCCTAAATTTAGAGCCCAAAATGGCAAATCGAAGGTACACTAGTGAAGAGGCCTACACGTTTCTGAGCATGACAGATAGTGAAGAGGAAGTCACTCATCTGTCAAGTTCAGGCTCAGAATACGAACCTGTAGAGGACAGCGGCTCCATGACAAATAGCTCTGACGACGGAGTTGTGGTCCCTGCTAGGGTCAGGCGTACCAGACCCCGAACTTCTTCTTCTGTCCTTGAGTGCAAGAACCGCAGGGCTCTCGTATGGAGCAGAGAAGTACTAGCACCGCTATTCCTTCTGGTGAACTGGCAAGCACCAGCGGCCTAGTACACCCTGGTCGTACATCCAGCACTGCAGTATCACGTGGTGACGTGGCGAGTCCCATAAGTGCAGTTCAAGCTGGTGAGGTGGCAAGTACTAGTAGTGTTCCGTTGCCACCAAGAAGACGAACACAGGCCCGTCGTGCCCATAGTGCCCTTCCTGCTGCATTGGCCAATCCGAATTGGGTACCCACCACTTCTGCAGCACCCGTACTTCCCCCTTTCACAGGCCAACCCGGAATTCAGGTGGAAACGGTTGACTTTATGCCACTGGATTTTTATTCACTGTTTTTCACCGAAGATCTCTATAGATCTATTGTGGACCAAAGCAATTTGTACGCTGGTCAACACATCGCCGCTAATCCCCAGTCCTCCCTTGCCAGAGATTGGAGACCAATTACGGTCTCCGAATTTAAGATCTTTCTGGGCCTTTCCCTCAACATGGGCATAACCAAAAAGAGTGAGTTGCGGTCATATTGGTCCACTGACCCAATTCACCATATGCCCGTGTTCTCTGCTTCAATGGCCAGGGCACGATACGAGCAGATTTTGCGGTTCATGCACTTCAACGACAATGAACTCTGTCGTCCTCGTGGAGACCCTGCATACGATCGGCTCTACAAAATTCGGCCCCTCGTAAACCACTTCAACCAACGTTTTGCAGACTTGTTTACTCCCCATCAAGTTGTCTGCGTTGATGAGTCCCTGATTAAGTTTTCTGGCCGCTTGTCCTTCAAACAGTACCTTCCCAGCAAGCGTGCCAGATATGGGGTCAAGATGTATAAGCTCTGTGACAGGGCCACAGGCTATACATGTAGTTTTATGGTTTACGAGGGCAAAGATAGTCACGTAGAGCCGACAAACTGCCCTGACTACATAGGAAGCGCTGGCGAGATAGTGTGGGACTTGGTGTCACCCTTATTCGGAAAAGGCTACCACTTGTACGTGGACAATTATTATACGAGCGTGCCACTTTTTAGTCACTTGTTTGATCAGCAGATTGGATCATGTGGCACCGTGCGACCTAATCGCTTTCCCCAGCGGCTTGTAGAGTCACGTCTTAGGCTGGGGGAGAGAGCCTGCTTGAAGTATAATAATTTGCTCGCTATGAAGTGGAGGGATAAGAAGAATGTTTTCGTTCTCACCTCCCTTCATGCAGACACGACGACCCAAATTACTACGGCGACTGGTGTTGTGGAGAAACCCCTCTGTGTCCACGAATACAACCTTAATATGGGAGGGGTGGACCTCAACGACCAGTTGTTGGCGCCGTACCTAGTTGCCCGTAAGGCCAGACGCTGGTACAAAAAAGTGTCTGTTTATTTATTTCAATTGGCTTTGCTGAACGCTCATGTGCTATACAGAGCTTCAGGACGGACTGGATCCTTCCTTAAATTCCAGGAAGAGATCGTCAGAGCCCTTCTGTTTCCAGACGGTGCTCCACCTCACCTTCCCAATCCAAATGCAGTAGGCCGGCTGCATGAGAGGCAATTTCCTTATGTCCTCCAGAGTACCCCCACCCAACGAGCCCCCCAAAGAAAATGTTGTGTCTGCAGAAAGCGCGGATTTAGGCGTGACACCCGGTATTATTGTCCCTCCTGTCCTGGCAATCCTGGTCTTTGCATTGGTGAATGTTTTGAACGCTACCATACACTAGTTGAGTTTTAGCATAGGGTACAGCACTGCACAGACTAGGACACACTTCCACAGGGTCTCCCAAGTTGCCATCGCCTTTTGAGAGACCCAAACCTGGAACCGTTACAGTTTTAAAAGTTACAGTTATAAAAAAAAAAAAAGTAAAAAAAAAAAAAATACACAAAAAAATATAAAATAAAAAAACCAAAAATAGTTGTCGTTTTATTGTTCTCTCTCTCTCTATTTTCTCTCTATTGTTCTGCTCTTTTTTACTGTATTCTATTCTGCAATGTTTTATTGTTATGTTTTATCATGTTTGCTTTTCAGGTATGTAATTTTTTTATAATTGCTGTGTTTTAAACATTTTTTTGTTTTCAGGTACGCCATTCAGCTGCAGCGCGGATTTATTTATCTTGACAGCAACAGCGTTTGCTCCCACGATACATAAAGCCGTGACTCCAGCGCTGTCGGAGGTGATTTCACCACCACAGTTACATACTTCAGCATATATGCCGAAGCGTGGGGGCAGAAGTGGGTGGAGGAGCGATTTGCTCCTGCCTTTTGCGGGAGGATGCCCCCATGCTTCGGCATATATATATTTTAGGTAGTCACAGGTTGCGTTAAATGTTTTATTTTTTACTATGTTTTTTTTTGTATTTGCTTTGCAGGTATGGTAAGTATTACTGTTATACTGTAATGTTACTTTGTTTTTTGTTAACCATCATTTGCTTAGCAGGTACGCCATTCAGTTGCAGCGCGGATTTATTTATCTTGACAGCAACAGCGTTTCCTCCCACGATACATAAAGCCGTGACTCCAGCGCTGTCGGAGGTGATTTCACCACCACAGTTACATACTTCAGCATATATGCCGAAGCGTGGGGGCAGCAGTGGGTGGAGGAGCAATTTGCTCCTGCCTTTTGCGGGAGGATGCCCCCATGCTTCGGCATATATAAATGGTGCATGTATGCCCATCATTAGAAGTGGGTGGATGAAGGGAGGTATTCTAATGGTGGGCATTAATATCAATATATTTTTTTCGTTCAGCCCACAGGCTGCATGAAAAAAAAGTTTACAATATATGCCCAACAAGGACCAGCAATGTACTGGTATGTTGCTGGACTTTGAGTGGTTATACCAGAATGATGCCTGCAGGTTTAGGTATCATCTTGGTATCATTCTTTTCAGCCAGCGGTCGGCTTTCATGTAAAAGCAATCCTAGCGGCTAATTAGCCTCTAGACTACTTTTACAAGCAGTGGGAGGAAATGCCCCCCCCCACTATCTTCCATGTTTTTCTCTGGCTCTCCTGTCCCAACAGGAAACCTGAGAATGCAGCCGGTGATTCAGCCAGCTGACCATAGAGCTGATCAGAGACCAGAATGGCTCCAAACATCTCTATGGCCTAAGAATCCGAAAGCTACGAGCATTTCATGACTTAGATTTCGCCGGATGTAAACAGCGCCATTGGGAAATTGGGAAAGCATTTTATCACACCGATCTTGGTGTGGTCAGATGCTTTGAGGGCAGAGGAGAGATCTAGGGTCTAATAGACCCCAATTTTTTCAAAAAAGAGTACCTGTCACTACCTATTGCTATCATAGGGGATATTTACATTCCCTGAGATAACAATAAAAATGATTAAAAAATAAATAAAAATGAAAGGAACAGTTTAAAAATAAGATAAAAAATCAAAAAATTAATAAAAAAAAAAAAAAAAAAAGCACCCCCGTCCCCCCCTGCTCTCGCGCAAAGGCGAATGCAAGCGTCGGTCTGGCGTCAAATGTAAACAGCAATTGCACCATGCATGTGAGGTATCACCGCGAAGGTCAGATCGAGGGCAGTAATTTTAGCAGTAGACCTCTTCTGTAAATCTAAAGTGGTAACCTGTAAATGCTTTTAAAGGCTTTTAAAAATGTATTTAGTTTGTCGCCACTGCACGTTTGTGCGCAATTTTAAAGCATGTCATGTTTGGTATCCATGTACTCGGCCTAAGATCATCTTTTTTATTTCATCAAACATTTGGGCAATATAGTGTGTTTTAGTGCATTAAAATTTAAAAAGGTGTGTTTTTTCCCCAAAAAATGCGTTTGAAAAATCGCTGCGCAAATACTGTGTGATAAAAAAAATGAAACACCCACCATTTTAATCTGTAGGGCATTTGCTTTAAAAAAATATATAATGTTTGGGGGTTCAAAGTAATTTTCTTGCAAAAAAAAATAATTTTTTCATGTAAACAAAAAGTGTCAGAAAGGGCTTTGTCTTCAAGTGGTTAGAAGAGTGGGTGATGTGTGACATAAGCTTCTAAATGTTGTGCATAAAATGCCAGGACAGTTCAAACCCCCCCCCAAATGACCCCATTTTGGAAAGTAGACACCCCAAGCTATTTGCTGAGAGGCATGTCGAGTCCATGGAATATTTTATATTGTGACACAAGTTGCGGGAAAAAGACAAATTTTTTTTTTTTTTTTGCACAAAGTTGTCACTAAATGATATATTGTTCAAACATGCCATGGGAATATGTGAAATTACACCCCAAAATACATTCTGTTGCCTCTCCTGAGTACGGGGATACCACATGTGTGAGACTTTTTGGGAGCCTAGCCGCGTACGGGACCCCGAAATCCAAGCACCGCCTTCAGGCTTTCTAAGGGCGTAAATTTTTGATTTCACTCTTCACTGCCTATCACAGTTTCGGAGGCCATGGAATGCCCAGATGGCACAACCCCCCCCCCCAAATGACCCTATTTTGGAAAATAGACACCCAAAGCTATTTGCTGAGAGGTATAGTGAGTATTTTGCAGACCTCACTTTTTGTCACAAACTTTTGAAAATTGAAAAAAGAAAAAAAAAATATGTTTTTCTTGTCTTTCTTCATTTTCAAAAACAAATGAGAGCTGCAAAATACTCACCATGCCTCTCAGCAAATAGCTTGGGGTGTCTACTTTCCAAAATGGGGTCATTTTGGGGCGGTTTTGTGCTATCTTGGCATTTTATGGCCTTCAAAACTGTGATGGGTAGTAAGGAGTGAAATCAAAAATTAACGCTCTTAGAAATCCTGAAGGCGATGATTGGATTTCGGGGCCCCGTATGAAGCTAGGCTCCCAAAAAGTGCCACTCATGTGGTATCCCATTACTCAGGAGAAGCAGCAGAATGCATTTTGGGGTGTAATTCCACATATGCCCATGGCATGTTTGAGCAATATATCATTTAGTGACAACTTTGTGCAAAAAAAAAAAAATTGTCACTTTCCCGCAACTTGTGTCCAAATATAAAATATTCCATGGACTCATCATGCCTCTCAGCAAATAGCTTGGGGTGTTTTCTTTCCAAAATGGGGTCATTTGGGGGGGTTTTGTGCCATCTGGGCATTTTATGGCCTTCAAAAATGTGAAAGGTAGTGAGGAGTGAAATCACAACTTTACGCCCTTAGAAATCCTGAAGGCGGTGCTGGGTTTTCGGGCCCCGTACGCGGCTAGGCTCCCAAAAAGTCCCACACATGTGGTATCACCATACTCAGGAGAATCAGCAGAATGTATTTTGGGGTGCAATTCCACATAAGCCCATGGCCTGTGTGAGCAATATATCATTTAGTGACAACTTTGTGCAAAAAAAAAAAATTGTCACTTTCCCGCAACTTGTGTCAAAAAATAAAATATTCCATGGACTCAACATGCCTCTCAGCAAATTGCTTGGGGTGTCTACTTTCCAAAATGGGGTCATTTGGGGGGGGGTTGTGCCATCTTGGCATTTTATGGCCTTCAAAACTGTGATAGGTAGTGAGGAGTGAAATCAAAAATGTATGCCCTTAGAAATCCTGAAGGCGGTGCTTGGTTTTCGGGGCCCCGTACGTGGCTAGGCTCCCAAAAAGTCCCACACATGTGGTATCCCCGTACTCAGGAGAAGCAGCAGAATGCATTTTGGGGTGTAATTCCACATATGCCCATGGCATGTTTGAGCAATATATCATTTAGTGACAACTTTGTGCAAAAAAAAAAATTGTCACTTTCCCACAACTTGTGTCCAAATATAAAATATTCCATGGACTCAACATGCCTCTCAGCAAATAGCTTTGGGTGTCTACTTTCCAAAATGGGGTCATTTAGGGGGGTTTTGTGCCATCTGGGCATTTTATGGCCTTCAAAACTGTGATAGGTAGTGAGGAGTAAAATCAAAAATGTATGCCCTTTGAAATCCTGAAGACGGTGCTTGGTTTTCGGGGCCCCGTACGCGGCTAGGCTCCCAAAAAGTCCCACACATGTGGTATCCCCGTACTCAGGAGAAGCAGCTAAATGTATTTTGGGGTGCAATTCCACATATGCCGATGGCCTGTGTGAGCAATATATCATTTAGTGACAACTTTGTGCAAAAAAAAAATAAAATTTGTCACATTCCCGCAACTTGTGTCAAAAAATAAAATATTCCATGAACTCAACATGCCTCTCAGCAAATAGCTTGGGGTGTCTACTTTCCAAAATGGGGTCATTTGGGGGGGGGTTTTGTGCCATCTTGGCATTTTATGGCCTTCAAAACTGTGATAGGTAGTGAGGAGTAAAATCAAAAATTTATGCCCTTTGAAATCCTGAAGGCGGTGCTTGGTTTTCGGGGCCCCGTACGCGGCTAGGCTCCCAAAAAGTCCCAGACATTTGGTATCCCCGTACTCAGGAGAAGCAGCTGAATGTATTTTGGGGTGCAATTCCACACATGCCCATGGCCTGTGTGAGCAATATATATTATTTAGTGACAACTTTTTGTAATTTTTTTTTTTTTGCCATTATTTAATCACTTGGGACAAAAAAATAAATATTCAATGGGTTCAACATGCCTCTCAGCAATTTCCTTGGGGTGTCTACTTTCCAAAATGGGGTCATTTGGGGGGGTTTTGTACTGCCCTGCCATTTTAGCACCTCATGAAATGACATAGGCAGTCATAAACTAAAAGCTGTGTAAATTCCAGAAAATGTACCCTAGTTTGTAGGCGCTATAACTTTTGCGCAAACCAATAAATATACGCTTATTGACATTTTTTTTACCAAAGACATGTGGCCGAATACATTTTGGCCTAAATGTATGATTAAAATTGATTTTAATGGATTTTTTTTATAACAAAAAGTAGAAAATATCATTTTTTTTTCAAAATTTTTGGTCTTTTTCCGTTTAAAGCGCAAAAAATAAAAGCAGCAGAGGTGATCAAATACCATCAAAATAAAGCTCTATTTGTGGGAAGAAAAGGACGCAAATTTCGTTTGGGTACAGCATTGCATGACCGTGCAATTAGCAGTTAAAGCGACGCAGTGCCAAATTGTAAAAAGTGCTCTGGTCAGGAAGGGGGTAAATCCTTCCGGGGCTGAAGTGGTTAAAAAAAAAAAAATTGGCGAAGAGCCTGGTATGGACTGGGGGGGGGGGAACCCACGCTGTTTTTTTCAATTATTTTTTATTTATATTGCAGGGAACTGGCAATACATTACAGTCGTGAGTAATTTTGAATGAAATTTTTTCCTTTAGAAATGTAATTTTGCTGCGGTACTGTTCTAAGCATGGGAAAAATTCACTACTTTACAGGCAGACTAAGGGGACCCCCCAGGCACAATATTTATAGGAATATTTCATTTTTATTGTTTCACTTTAAGCATTCTTAAAATCACTGCTCCTGAAAAATCGGCCATTCAAAAACTTTTTTTTTGCATTGTCACATATTCCCTGGGGCAGGACACGGGTCCCCAAACACTTTTGATGGCAATAGTTTGCATATAAGCCTTTAAAATTAGCACTTTTGATTTTTCTCAATCTTACCCTATAGACTTTAATGGTGTTTGCATGTTCGCACAAATTTTTTGTCTGTTCACAAGTTCTGGTGCAAACCGAACTGGGGGGGTGTTCTGCATGTCCTTAGAGCTGGCTATCTTACCTGCAGTATCAGAAGACACTCTGCAACATTGCTGCAGTCAGACTGTTTCCCTCTAGTGCCAGCTAAGACTCTGTGTTATCACATCCTGTCAGCAGAGTGTCACCAGGGAGCAAAGCATACAGGGAAATGTAATCCCAGGACTCACGTTTCACATTCAGATTGAACTGTATGGAACTACAAGAGCCAGCATGCCCTGGAGAAAAGGAACCAAAGACTCCATCTTGTTTGCCTGAGGGAATTCAGTTACCACGAGGGAGGAAAACAGACTGGACTCAGGGGAGAGGTGTTGCCTCCCGGGTCAGTTCTTGGCATCTACGGCCAGTTGGGGACATCCGGCCTGAGAGAGGGGGATTCCAGATGCATATCCAGGTGCACCTGCACCAATGGTGAAGTGTTCCAGTGCGAGGTGACTGATCAGGTCACTAGAAGGGCCTGCCTGTTCCAGGACATAGGTTTGGGCCTTGACTGCAGGAATGATTAGAGGGCACTTGCCCATTTGCAGGAAACAAAGACACTGCACACAGACAGAATTGTTTCACTTTGCCCATCCAGCTTTATGAATATTGTTTACCGACATCCTTGCTCTTAGTCACCTTGCTGACACCTGTAGTGCTACAGGACACCAGGACATCCAGATACTGTACCTTTTTCACCTTGTTGTGGAAGATCCTGCATTCCTTGCTTGATAATCCGGGCCAGTTCAGTGCACCAAAGAAAGTGGCTAGCCGAAGATCCAAGGCCTCATCTTTTAACAAGGGACCGAAGTTACTGGTGCCATACGGACACGCACACACATGTCCAGGGCTCTGTATATGTCATGGGTGTGCAGGATAATTTGCTTTGGGAGAAAACATTAAAGTACAGTGTTGGTAGTTGGCCCTGTGGTGTCAGGGGATAGGAGAGAGAGGTCTGACATAATAGAGGGTCATTCCCTGCTCTCCTCTGGCATGGACTCATAGAGCTAACTTATGTAGAGGTAACTAACCTGTTATAAAGTTGTTATTGTTGAAGTGTTGCCCCCTGCTCTTGGGGCTATCCTCAGTTTGGAATCCCCTGAAAGCAGCCTAAATATAGTATTGAGCTATATTACTCTTAATCTCAGCTATTGCTCTCCAGTTGGATTACTTGAATATATACTGTTACTGTCTGTTACTCTTTCCACATAAATATTGCAGTAAAGACAATTTCTGTGTTTTTTTTTTAATAACGTGTGTGTTTCTCATTGGTCCATGCAGTTACACTATTGCCAGGTGTGCCAGAGGGGGCTGAGACTGTCATTGGGGTTGAGAGGCAGAGTACGCAACAAACATAATTAAGCGGCTCCTGCGGGGGTAGCTCTACACAAATAAAATACTAAGTACATTGTATACAACCAGGGATTTATCCCAAATTAAATTCACCCCCCCTGTACACACTGTCCCACCCTCTCTACACACTACCCATCTGTACACACTGACCCTCTTTTCCCCAGTACACACTGCTCCCTCTCCTTTTTTACGCTATCCTCATCCTTGTACACACTGCCCCTGTCATAAATGCTTCTCCCAGCCCATCAGTGGCATGTATTTAGGTATGTCTTTACACAGTATGGGGAGGGCATGAGAGCCCAGTATGGGGGGGGGGCAAGAGGGCACAGTACATGGGGCAGGGGAGAACAATACATAGGGGAAGGGGGGCAGGAGGGAACAGTACAGGGGGCAGGGGTACACTACATGGGGACAGGGGGGCATAGTACAGGTGGGTTAGAGGACACAGTACAGGGGTGGTCAGGAGGGTACAGTTGAGGGTGCAGTAATGTATAATACAGCACTGTTCTGACAGGAGGGAGGAGCTGGGGTAGAGTACAGCAGAGCCTGCACCTCCTTTCAGCTCTCTTCTCTTTGCCGCTGTCACTTCTGTCCCAACTTTACAGTTCACTGTATGAATTCACTGTGCCAGGCTGCCCCCTCTATGTCCTGAGTAAATTATCCCAAAGTAGGTAAGAGGAGCACTCTAGCCTCCTTCTACCGCTATGTAACAAGCAAATATGAAAGTGAAAGAGCAGATGTGCTAGAACTGCCATGCACACATACACATTCTCCTCTTTTCAGGCACTGGCTGTGTCTTTCTGTTGCCCTTATCCCAGAGGAGCATTCCATCAGGAAACTTGTAAGGAATACAGAGTTCTGTGACCTGGAAAGGGCATAGTATTCAGGAGGACCCTCTGAAGAGCAAAGGTATCCAGGACTCCTGCCTGCAGTTCCAGGTTATCTAACTACTTTCATGCTTCTCTGCAGAGGGGGGAGAAATAACACACACACCCTGCATCTTCTGATCTTTCTTTTATCTGCTCAGCCTGGTCGGTATGTTCTATTCAGGTAGTCTGGGGAGTGGACCCCTCTCAGCGTGCACTGCACTTTGAGCTGCATATGGTGGCGGGAAAATGCCAGGCTCCCGAGATGTTAAAACGCAGGGTCCACCCCAGAGTCGCATCAGCCATCACTCTAAGCATGCTGCATTCCAAGTTTAGCTGATAAGGAACAGCTAGCTGTTAAACTGTGCACATGCGGTGGCGTAGCCGGCATGGCGGACTGAGCGGACATGGAGTACCGCTTGGTAACTTATCCATACACTGAGACTATATTCACCAGAGAGACCCCCCTGGTCTCTGGATGCCTTCCAGAACTCCTGGCATTCAAAAGCGGGGCAAGAAACTGAAATTTCCCCCGAATATACTGGAGGAAATCAAATCAGCCTCTTGCTCCTTGAGCTCCCTTGGGCACCATAACAATATGGCGTCGCAAACGGACCACGAGGAGGATCTGCCAGCAGCCCCTCCGGGCTTGCCTGAGATCATGTCGGCTATTACCTCTTGTCAGACAGCCATCACAGCTTGCCAGACTGCTTTGGCATCCAAAATAGAAGAGGTCCAGATGGATGTGAGCCTGATGCAACAGGATTTTGACAAAATTAGATCCAGAGTGTCGGAGGCAGAGCAGCGTGTGGGCTTGGTGGAGGATACAGTGGCTGACCATGGGGCTTCCATCCGCACCCTTCAGACAAAAGTTAAGGCCCTGGAATATCGAGCGGAGGATGTGGAAAATCGCAGCAGATGGAACAACCTCAGGATTGTGGGCCTCCCCGAGGGCGTTGAGGGGAAATCACTGGCCCTGTTCACGGAGGACCTGCTGTGTTCCCTGCTGCCCTCCGCTCAGCTCTCTCCATATTTTGCCGTTGAGAGGGCCCATCGGGTCCCACCCAGGCCGGGGCCGGAGGGGGCTCCTCCCTGCACGTTCGTCCTTCGACTGCTGAACTTTCGAGACCGGGATGAACTGCTCAGGGCTTCTCGAGTTGCGGGAGAGTTACCTTTCCGGAACGTTAATTTGCTACTGTTTCCGGACTATACTATGGAGACCCAGAGACAGCGCCGCTCCTTTGATGGTGTCAAGGCTGGCCTTAGAAGGAGAGGCATCAAATACAGCATCTTGTTTCCTGCGAAGCTCCATGTTGTGGATGGCAAGACGATTCGGTTCTTCACTAATCCTAAGAATGCTATTGCTTGGATGGAGACTTTGCCTTCATAGGAGGCCGGCGCTCTGCTGGCTGTGGATAACTGTTTGTCGTTCCTGTGTGCAGGATTTGTATGTTGCTGGAGATGTGTAGTGTCTGTCCCACTAGGCCTGAGCCTCTACTTTTGCACTCCACCAACTGTTATGAGTTCTGGATACTTCCTCATTATGGGGTTGCATTGGTTGTGCATGCCTGACTGCTTCGAGTTGGGGGTGACCTATACTCTCCCTTAAGTTTTTCGTTTTTTTTTCCTTTTTTGGCCTTTTTGGGAGTCATCGTTCCAGCGGCCACGGCTGGCGGCAGAACAAAGCTAGAGATCCTGGACGCATGCCAGACTGATTTCCCTGGCTGTCTCGTAACCTGGTATTTTTCCTGCAATAACTCCTTTTTTGTTCATATTTCTTCAATTTTATTTCTATGTACTGTTTTCTATAGTAGCAATTGTTCTCTAAGTGTGTGCCCCTGCTTAGGCAGGTGAATCTCAGTATATGTCCTCCGGATTGTACTACTCCAACGCTCAGGGTTGAGTCTCCCTATGTGTATTCCTGTTTAGAATCCCGGTCAATTGGGATGTAGGAGACACTGTTCCGGACACGTTACCCCAACTTTGAAGTTATAGTCTATTGACTATGGGCTGTTTGGGATGTAAGGGCGCCTCCCTGTTTCGAGGTGCATGGGGTGGGGGGAGGGGGAAGTTGGCACTTGCTGCCCTGTTATGTTACTTTTATTTTAGTTTGTTTGTTGGTCTTTTGTTTGAAATGTTTATCATATTCCTAACTGCTAGAGGTGGTACCCATGGCTGGAATGCCTCGCTGCTGGAGTCAGTTGTGTCTGTGGTCTGGGGTTACCTCTCATTGAGGGGGTGGCCCTGGATGGCAGTGCATAGGATCCTGAGCCATTTAATATCATGCCCATATCATGACTAAGTGTCTAATGGTGACGTGGAATGTGTGGGGGTTAAACTCTGCCATAAAGCGCTCACTGGTACTTAACTATCTATGGAAGCTCCGCCCACAGGCGTGTGTTCTTTTGGAGACACATCTTGTGGGATCCCGAGTTTTGAGCCTAAAGCGTGCCTGGGTGGGAGCTCACTACCACGCCCCTTATTCTAACTATGCTAGGGGTGTATGCATCTTAGTACAGAAGTCCCTGCCCTTCCAGCTTTTAAATGTTAAACTTGTCCCGGGGGGAAGGTATGTACTCCTGCACGCCTTGATTTCAGAGATCCCATTTGTGATCGTGGGTGTTTACCTCCCCCCCGGCCGATATAGATGTGCTTCATGTGCTGATGCAGCAGGTGATACTTTACAATGTTGACAATGTTCTATATGTTGGGGACTTTAATATGGCTCCGTCTCCGGAGATGGACAGACTCCATGCTTCTGGTCCTCAACAGTCAAGTATATCTCGATGGGCCTCCACCTTTCACATGACAGATGTTTGGAGACACGTTCATCCCTCTGATAGGGAATACACCTGCCTGTCTACCACATACCGATCCTTGTCCCGTATTGACCTGGCGTTTGCCTCCCCGGCTCTGATGCGTAGGGTGGAGTCCGCAGAGATTCTCTCACAGGAATTTCGGATCATGCTCCGGTATCTGTTACGGTCCGGATCACTGATGTGGAGGGTGTGGGAGTATGGAGGCTGTCCAAATACTGGATTGTGGATCCGGATATTCAGGAGGAGATGCTGGAGTCACTTTGTACCTTCTGGCTTGACAACGCAAGGTCTGCTGGGCCTCTGGTTGTGTGGGATACACTTAAGTCATGGCTCAGGGGAATATATACTAATCGCATAGCTGCAAAGAAGCGGCGATCTGTGCAGTCTCTGAGGCATTTAGAGGAACAGGCGAGGTTAAAAGAGGCTGAATATGTCCAGTCTCCTACTCAGGGTCATTATGTGCCCTGGCAGGATACCATGAGAGAGTTGTCCCTACTCAGAATAGAGCTCACTAAGAAATCTATGCTTGATAGTGCCCAGTGGGTGTTTGAATTTGGTGATAAAAATGGTAAGCTGCTGGCCTGGCTGGCCAAGGGCCAACATACTGTGACACGTATAGGTAGGCTGAAGGATCTGAATGGTTGCCCCCTGACAGCTCCAGAAGACATTAGTGCAAGATTTCTAGAATTCTACCGGGCCCTTTATTCCTCCAGGGCAGCCTATCACACTTCCGAGCTGCTCCAATACCTTGACAAAATTCCACTCCCCTCCCTGGGGAGAAAGCGAGAAAGTGTGAAGAGTTGGATAGGGATATTTCTCTGGAGGAGGTGCAGGAGGCACTGGGATCTATGCAATCTGGCAAGGCTCCGGGCCCTAATGGTATTCCTATCGAATTTTATTTGGTGTACCAGGAATTTCTGGCCCCTAAATTCACTAACCTCCTGAAACAATCTATTGATTTAGACTCCTTGCCAGAGTCATGGTCTGAGGCGATAGTGGTGTTAGTGTCCAAACCCGGTAAGGGTTTGGGCTACCGGCCTATTTCTCTAATCAATGCTGATGCTAAGCTCTTGGCAAAAATTTTAGCTCGCAGGCTCGGTATGGTGAGGACCTCAACCATGTAGACCAGACTGGGTTCATGCCGGGTAAGGGCACAGATATCAATATCCGTTGTCTGTTCCTTAATTTAACCACCTCCCATAGCAACGGAGAAACTGGAGTCATAGCCTCTCTGGACGCGGAGAAGGCTTTTGACTCCGTAGAGTGGGAATATTTGTGGGCAGTGTTGAGAAAGTTTGGAGTCGGACCTAAATTCCTACACTGGCTGAAATTATTATACAAAGCCCCTAAGGCGAGAATTCGGGTGAATAATACTCTTTCCGATTTTTTTATCCTCCAGAGGGGGACCCGACAAGGATGTCCCTTATCCCCCAGTCTGTTTGCACTGGCCTTGGAGCCACTGGCAGTTCTGGTCAGGGAATCCGTCAGCATTGAAGGGCTCCGGGTTGGCCCTCTGGAGGAGAAGATATCGCTCTATGCTGATGACACCTTGTTATATCTGCGAGACGCCGGTGCGTTTCTACAGGCTGCCCTAGAGACCTTTGATGTGTTTGGAAGGTTCTCTGGAGTCCATATCAACTGAGGCAAGTCTGTCCTATTCCCACTTGGTGCGCAGTCTAGACAATCTGCAGCTCAGACAGCGTTACGATAGGTGGATGAATTTACGTACGCTTTCTTACTCCCAACCGGTTGTCCCCCTTCTGCCCGCTATGGGGTAACCCATCACTCCCACACTTTTCGGTCACTCCCTGACCCACAGGTCTGGGCTAGATATGACATTAAAATGTTGAAAGATGTGCTGTCGGCAGGTGCTCTTAAATCATTCAGGAGCTGGCTGGTAGACATGGCCTTCCCTCTTGGATGTTATTCCGATACTACCAGCTGCGTCACGCGTTTCGAGCACAGTTCCCAATGCCGCCCGTTCTTGCATCGGACGTGGTTGAGGACTTACTAGCCCAGGAATCCTTAGTCAAACCTCTATCTGCATTATATTTCACTCTCCTTAAGAAGGATTCACCAAAGATAGAAGCACTTTGGACTAAATGGAAGCATGAGATCCCGACCCTGGATAGGGAAACATGGGAGGAGTCTTTTGAGGATAGCTCTAGGCGAGTGATTTCTTCCAGGGACAAACTAATTCAAACAAAATTTCTACACAGAGTATACCTCACGCCTCAGAGACTGCATAGAATTTACCCGCAGAGGCCCCCGAATTGTCCACGCTGTCAGTCTTCTGATAGCACCTACATCCACATGTTCTGGACCTGTCCTAGACTTTCAGGTTTCTGGTCTGCTGTAATGGAGGCTATTAATGTCCATCTGCAGCTTGATATATCCCTCTCACCTGAATTGGCTCTTTTGGGCATATATGACGATGACCAGAGGCCTAGGTACACCAAGCTACTTGTATCGCTCCTGCTTTTCTATGCAAAGAAAGAGATCTTACTTAAATGGAGTGCTAATAGGCCACCCACGGTAGGGGCATGGGAGAACTTAATTAACACTGTTAAACCCATGTACAAGCTGACATATACTTCTAGGGGCTGTCCTCAGAAATTCACAAGAATGTGGAAGCCCTGGACTGACCCTACTTAGGTACCTGTTTAATGCAACATATGTTATTTATCTACTCCAAAAAGGTGCATCACAAATTGTGCTGAGGACCCCCCCTTACCCCCTCCCCCCCTTCCCCCCCCCCCCATTTTCTCTGCTTTAATGTACCCGTTATCTTAAATAGGTGCTGTGTGTCATTTCTTATGTATGCAGACCATGGATTGCCTATGTGCTCACTCTATTGTTTTCGCAACAATTTTGTATTGTATGCCATTTTTTTTCAAATAAAGACCAACCTTGTTGTTAAAAAAAAAGAAACTGTGCACATGCAGTTTGTGTTTACCAGCAGAGTTGTCATTATTACTGACAGCTCCCCCATGTTTACAGACTTTCACAGAGTTTCTCGTGTTCACAGAGTGCCAGAAACTTGTGCACCTGGGGCCCTGGACAGTACCCAGGGGTGCCCATGCATTAAAAGGGCCCTGCTCAGTATAGAAGTGCCTAGAGGCCAAAAAGGATGAGCTAATCTAAGTGCACAATAAGTCCCAGCATTATCGACAGCCATCCACACAGCCATCAACAGAGGCGGCTCTAGGCTTGGTGAGGCCTTAGGCATAACCTAGACCTGAGGCCCCATTAACGTCTATAATGGGAAAAAAATAATAATTCAAGCAATAAAAATTAATTGCATATATTAGGAGTACTGGTGTCAGTACTCTCTATCTCAGCGCTGGTGTCAGTGTGCTCCATCACACCAGTACTTAGAGCACACTGACACCAGCGCTGACATAGAGCACACTGACACCAGCGCTGACATAGAGCACACTGACACCAGCGCTGACATAGAGCACACCGACACCAGCGCTGACATAGAGCACACCGACACCAGCGCTGACATAGAGCACACCGACACCAGCGCTGACATAGAGCACACCGACACCAGCGCTGACATAGAGCACACCGACACCAGCGCTGACATAGAGCACACCGACACCAGCGCTGACATAGAGCACACCGACACCAGCGCTGACATAGAGCACACCGACACCAGCGCTGACATAGAGCACACTGACACCAGCGCTGACATAGAGCACACTGACACCAGCGCTGACATAGAGCACACTGACACCAGGGCTAAGATAGAGCACACTGACACCAGGGCTAAGATAGAGCACACTGACACCAGGGCTAAGATAGAGCACACTGACACCAGGGCTAAGATAGAGCACACTGACACCAGGGCTAAGATAGAGCACACTGACACCAGGGCTAAGATAGAGCACACTGACACCAGGGCTAAGATAGAGCACACTGACACCAGGGCTAAGATAGAGCACACTGACACCAGGGCTAAGATAGAGCACACTGACACCAGGGCTAAGATAGAGCACACTGACACCAGGGCTAAGATAGAGCACACTGACACCAGGGCTAAGATAGAGCACACTGACACCAGGGCTAAGATAGAGCACACTGACACCAGGGCTAAGATAGAGCACACTGACACCAGCGCTGACATAGAGCACACTGACACCAGCGCTGACATAGAGCACACTGACACCAGCGCTGACATAGAGCACACTGACACCAGGGCTGACATAGAGCACACTGACAGCAGGACTGAGAGCACACTGACACCAGGGCTGAGAGCACACTGACACAAGGCTGACATAGAGCACACTGACACCAGGGCTGACATAGAGCACACTGACACCAGGGCTGACATAGAGCACACTGACACCAGGGCTGACATAGAGCACACTGACACCAGGGCTGACATAGAGCACACTGACACCAGCGCTGACATAGAGCACACTGACACCAGCGCTGACATAGAGCACACTGACACCAGCGCTGACATAGAGCACACTGACACCAGCGCTGACATAGAGCACACTGACACCTGGGCTGAGATAGAGCACACTGACACCAGCGCAGAGATAGAGCACACTGACACCAGCGCAGAGATAGAGCACACTGACACCAGGGCTGACATAGAGCACACTGACACCAGGGCTGACATAGAGCACACTGACACCAGCGCTGACATAGAGCACACTGACACCAGCGCTGACATAGAGCACACTGACACCAGCGCTGACATAGAGCACACTGACACCAGCGCTGACATAGAGCACACTGACACCAGCGCTGACATAGAGCACACTGACACCAGCGCTGACATAGAGCACACTGACACCAGCGCTGACATAGAGCACACTGACACCAGCGCTGAGCTAGAGCACACTGACACCAGCGCAGAGATAGAGCACACTGACACCAGGGCTGAGAACACACTGACACCAGTGCTCCTTAATATATGCAATTCATTTTAATTAATACTTAGTACTGTGTGCTGGTGTCAGTGCTCTCAACACCCCAGTCACCTGCACACCCCCAGTCACATGTACACCCCCCAGTCACATGTACACCCCCCAGTCACCTGCACACCCCCCAGTCACCTGCACACCCCCCAGTCACCTGCACACCCCCCAGTCACCTGCACACCACCCAGTCACCTGTACCCACCCCAGTCACATGTACACCCCCCAGTCACATGTACACACCCCAGTCACCTGCACCCCCCTAGTCACACGTACACCCCCCAGTCACCTGCACACCCCCCAGTCACCTGTACCCCCCCAGTCACCTGCACCCCCCCAGTCACCTGCACACACCCCCAATCACATGTACACCCCCTAGTCACCTGCACACCCCCCAGTCACATGTACACCCCCCAGTCACATGTACACCCCCCAGTCACCTGCACACCCCCCCATCACATGTACACCCCCAGTCACCTGCACACCCCCAGTCACCTGCACACCCCCCCAGTCACCTGCACACACCCCAGTCACTGCACACCCCCAGTCACACGCACACCCCCAGTCACCTGCACCCCCCTAGTCACACGTACACCCCCCAGTCACCTGTACCCCCCCAGTCACCTGCACCCCCCCGTCACCTGCACACCCCCCCAATAACATGTACACCCCCTAGTCACCTGCACACCCCCAGTCACCTGCACACCCCCCCCAGTCACCTGCACACCCCCCCCAGTCACATGTACACCCCCCAGTCACCTGCACACCCCCCCAATCACATGTACACCCCCTAGTCACCTGCACACCCCTAGTCAACTGCACACCCCCCCAGTCACATGTACACCCCCCAGTCACCTGCACCCCCCCAGTCACATGTACCCCCCCCAGTCACATGTAATCCCCCCAGTCACATGTGCCACCCCCCAAGCCCATGTACCTCATACATAGCAAGGCTCTGTCCCCTCACAGCTCAGTCAGTCGGCTGCACACAGACAGGCTACAGCGTACTGGAATTGGCTCCGCCTCCACCACGGAAGTCCCGCCCTGGAAGGAGGGTGGACTCTGTGATCCTGTGCTGAGGTGCTAGCTGTGCCCTTGCACAAGATATCAGCTGTAAGGACGGACAGGATTTGCTGGCGGGCGGGGCGGGGTGGGACGGGGCAGTTGACGGTCTCTGTGTGTGTGTCTGCTGGTGTTCTGATGAGAAGGACACCTGCCTTTCCAGTGGAGTTTTCTTGAAAAGGGTGGAGACTGGGCAGTGCCCTGGTGGGACGGGGTGTTACAAAGCAGAGAGGAGGCGGACTGACTGTACTCTGAACGAGGCAGCACGAAGCTCCGCTGACTGCACCTGGGACTGATGTAGTATGAGGATAGCCAGAGGCGGTTCATTAGGCAAAGTAGGCGGGGGCGAGGCCCCTGGGAGGGCGAGGCCTTAGGCGACCGCCTACTTTGCCTAATTAGAGAGCCGCCTCTGGCCATCAATAATGTTGATAAGCAAATTACCATTTCTGAGGAAGACACATGGCAAAGCTGGTCTATATAAATACTCTTTGCTCATATATTATTTGTTTATATACCAGATCTTCTAACTTTTTTGTTTTCTTTATTTTCAATACCCCCACTGCCAGCACGATTCTTATCTAATCAGGTAATAGCTCCAGCAGAAGTGTCAGTAAGCTTCGGTGAGTATAAAATCTCCAACTGAAGTTTTTGTTCACAATACCACCGCTGCCTCTATCATATCTCCAATGAGACTGCAAATGCTGAATCAACTGCCCCAGCAGCTCCAGTGGCAGCCCAAACTAGCTCATTTAAGCACAGAATCTTCACAGAAATCCACAACAGGATTTACAGCAGACATCTGATAGAGGAAGACATTGGGCAAGTGGTTAAAAACAGTCCAAACCTTCCAAGTATGACTGTGCTGTATACTCTGGTGTAATGCTCCACAGTTCTCCTCATCTAAAGCATATTAGCTGATGCAAAAAGTGCCCAGCTGCCCTTGCCAAGAAAAAGGTAAAGACTGCCTTGTCCATCCATCCTCCATTGCAGTCTTGTAAAACTGTTTACATAGTGTGCAGAATGTCTGTGCAATATTTCTGGCTCTTGTCACTGACATAATACACTGTCATTTACTTTTTTCACAATAAATGCTGCCTCCTCTCTCCCTCATCCAATATGGACCAGTAAAACAATTTACATGATCTGCAGCATGTCTGTGCAATACCTCAGGAACGTGTAGTTCTGCAACAGGTGGAGGGCCTGACCAGACCTGACTGAAATCCGTGGCGCATGTGAGCACTGAGCAGCAGGGAGGTGGTTTGGTAGGGAAAGGGGCACTTTGTCCGTCTCTCTGATTGGGGCTGTTGGCGGGATAAACTGGTACCAGAGTATAATGCCTCTGGGCAGGTCACCTGTATGGTAGGCCAAGGAGGACCAAGATGACATTGGGCCCGTTACGGAAACCAGATGTTGAGAAACTTCCTGGTACTCAGGATGTGCACTACCTTTTTTCCACACTCTGGTGCCTTTCTGTTCCAGACTCTGATTGCCAAGAAGGGCTGACATCAAGGCAGCATTAGGGTCCATCTATACTTTAAGAGCTGCACTTACTAAGCCTTTTTTGTTTATCCATCTATGGGGGATGAGTGCCCAACCACGGCATAGAAGACCTAGGGTGGAGAGACTCATTTGGATCCGTTCTTGCCAAAACCCGAGGCTGGGGTAGATAGCCACATGCCTGTATGATCTCTGTAAAAAGGGATCAAAGGAGCTGGTAAGGGGCAGCATTTACATTGGTGGAGGAACCCCTTTATCACCACGTTCTGGGTGTTATGGTCGTAGGACTCACATCGCATGGATGCTTGTCTCACCTACTTGTGAAGGAGTGTTCTGACAGTGAACTTTCTCTTTCGTTTACTTTCTTTTGAATGGACTGCATTTTTTCCATGCTGGATTCATTTGGTTTTATGTGTGGTTTATAACCAATTTTATTAATACTTGTCTATATTATGGGTGCATAATCTTCACATTGAGAGGTTATTTAATAGTTTATTACTCAAATTTATAGCGCAGCTATTTTGTTTTTAATAAATAAATATTAACAACAACAACAACTTTATCTGTGCCTACCAAAGCAAGCTGCCTGTGCCCACCAATGCAGCCTGCGCTCAGGAATGCAGCCTGTGTCCACCATCCACCATGCAGCCTGTGTCCACCATCCACCATGCAGCCTGTGCCCACCATCCACCATGCAGCCTGTGCCCACCATACAGCCTGTGTCCACCATGCAGCCTGTGTCCACCATGAAGCCTGTGTCCACGGTCCACCATGCAGCCTGTGCCCACATGCAGTCTGTGCCCACCATCCACCATGCAGCCTGTGTCCACCATCCACCATGCAGCCTTTGCCCACCATGCAGCCTGTGCCCACCATACACCATGCAGCAATTGTCCACCATCCACCATGCAGCCTGTGCCCACCATCCACCATGCAGCCTGTGCTCACCATGAAGCCTGTGCCCACCATGCAGCCTGTGCCCACCACCCACCATGCAGCCTGTGCCCACCTTGCAGCCTGTGCTCACCATCCACCATGCAGCCTGTGCCCACCATGCAGCCTGTGCCCAACATGCAGCCTGTGCCCAACATCCACCATGCAGCCTGTGTCCACCATCCATCATGCAGCCTGTGTCCACCATCCATCATGCAGCCTGTGTCCACCATGCAGCCTGTGCTCACCATCCACCATGCAGCCTGTGCCCACCATTCAGCCTGTGCCCACCATCCACCATGCAGCCTGTGTCCACCATCCATCATGGAGCCTGTGTCCATCATCCACCATGCAGCCTGTACCCACCATGCAGCCTGTGCCCACCATCCACCATGTATCTGACAGCGAGCGGCGGGGAACGCGGCAATGTGAAATGAAGCTGTTATCACTGTGTTCCCTGCGCTCTGAACATCCGGGCGGCTCTCTCTCTCTTCCCATCCATGATTGCTGGGAGAAGGACTCCCATTCCACCCAGGCTGCCGGTGATGCTCGCCCCCCCGCCCATCCCCCCGCTCCAGGCAGCTCTTCCTCGCCAGCCCTCAAAATGCACTCGCAAAATGCGAGCAGGCGAGTGCAATTTTTGAGGGCTGATCATATATATAGCCTGTTTTAGATCACTAGTGCTCTTAATGATTTTAAGCACTAGATTAAGTTTTATGGACAATGATTATTATCAGTTACATGCATTACAGTATATAATTATTAAATTGATCAAGAACTTTTAGATCACTGATAATTTAATTTTAGTAATAAATTTATTTTGATAATAAGAATTCATAATTACGTATAAGATTTTTGTATCAGTTACTTTTTTGTAACTTTTTTCTATGAATTCATTCCCATGTGTAAAGACTTTCTTTTTTATATCATTTTTTTTATATACACTTTTTATATAACATGTACATCCAAAACATGTACATCCAAAACAGCAACATCAAGAGCAATACCTTTCAATATAACAATGCTGCCAGCTTTATAAGCAGCCACGGGTAGTTGTGGGGTAAGCTGAAGAAAGGTGATTCCTCCTGAAAAGTGTTCTTCCTATCAGAACATAGGCACACACCACTACGTCATTGAGGTGATGGGCCTTCCACTGACAGCATCCGGAAATTCCGCACAGCACACATCTCCAGCATCTAAGAGCAGAGTTATCTAGAGTAGGAATGAGCCGAACACCCCCCTGTTCGGTTTGCACCAGAACTTGTGAACAGGCAAAAAATTTGTTTGAACACGCGAACACCCTTAAAGTCTATAGGGCACGAACATGAATAATCAAAAGTGCTAATTTTAAAGGCTTATATGCAAGTTATTGTCATAAAAAGTGTTTGGGGACCTGGGACCTGCCCCAGGGGACATGGATCAATGCAAAAAAAAGTTTTAAAAACGTCTGTTTTTTCGGGAGCAATGATTTTAATAATGCTTAAAGTGAAACAATAAAAGTGTAATATTCCTTTATATTTCGTACCTGGGGGGTGTCTATAGTATGCCTGTAAAGGGGCGCATGTTTCCCTTGTTTAGAACAGTCTGACAGCAAAATGACATTTCAAAGGAAAAAAGTCATTTAAAACTACTCGTGGCTATTAATGAGTTGCCGGTCCTACAATACACATAAAAGTTCATTGATAAAAACGGCATGGGAATTCCCCACAGGGGAACCCCAAACCAAAATTTAAAAAAAAAATGACGTGGGGTCCCCCTAAATTCCATACTAGGCTCTTCAGGTCTGGTATGGATATTAAGGGGAACCCCGACCAAATTTTTTTTTAAAAATGGCATGGAAAATGGCGTGGGGTCCCCCTCAAAATCTATACCAGACACTTCAGGTCTGGTATGGAATTTAAGGGGAACCCCGGGCCAAAATTTAAAAGAAAATGGTGTGGGGTCCCCCCAAAAATCCATACCAGACCCTTATGCGAGCATGCAACCTGGCAGGCTGCAGGAAAAGAGGGGGGGTGAGAGAGTGCCCCCCCTCCTGAACCATACCAGGCCACATGCCCTCAACATTGGGAGGGTGCTTTGGGGTAGCCCCCCAAAACACCTTGTCCCCATGTCGATGTGAAATGGTATGGGGGTAAAAGTACCCCTACCATTTCACAAAAAAAGTGTCAAAAATGTTAAAAATGACAAGAGACAGTTTTTGACAATTCCTTTGTTTAAATGCTTCTTCTTTCTTCTATCTTCCATCTTCTTTCTTCTGTCTTCTATCTTCTATCTTCCTTTGGTTTCTTCATCCATCTTCTTCTTCTTCTGGTTCTTCTGGTTCTTCTGGTTCTTCCTTCGGTGTTCTCGTCCAGCATCTTCCTCCGCGGCGTCTTCTTCCCTTCTTCTCCTCAGGGCTGCTCCGCATCCATGATGGCATGGAGGGAGGCTCCCGCTGTGTGACGCCTCTCCTCTCCTGACGGTTCTTAAATAACGGGGGGCCACCCGGAGACCCCGCCCCCTCTGATGCAGGGGACTTGACAGGGACCTCCCTGTGGCATTCCCCGTGATGTCAGAGGGGGTGGGGTCACCCATTCCATAACCCCACCCCTTCTGACATCACGGGGAATGCCACAGGGAAGTCCCGTCAAGTCCCTGTGCGTCAGAGGGGGCGGGGTCACCGGGTGGCCCCCCGTTATTTAAGAACCGTCAGAAGAGGAGAGGCGTCACACAGCGGGAGCCTCCCTCGCTCTACATAAAGATGGCCTAGGCTATAAGAAGATTGGCAAGACCCTGAAACTGAGCTTTAGCACGGTGGCCAAGACCATACAGCAATACAATGGTCCCAGGCTCGATTGCAGTGGGAGGGCTCCTTCCCCACCTTAATTTATTAACCTCTGATGGCCTGAGGATCGCCCACCGGACTTTACAACTCAGACAAGGGACGTGGCTACGCAGAGATCGGGACTGAATTGTAAGAGTTGTAAAGTCCGATGAGCGATTGGTAATGGCAGTCAACACCAGTGTGGAGCGGGTGAGATTGCTGTGAAAACCGCTATCGGACTCTTGTACATAAAATGCCGAATGCATGTTTTTAAAATGTGAGTGTAATACGGGACTTTTGAATAAACATTTTTTTATGGAAATAATGCACCATGGAAGCTTTTCTGTTCCTTATTTCCTATGTATATCTTTGATGAGAGGAGAACAATCTTTTTAAAGTGTAAAGTGAGGAAATTTTTCTGAGATCCAACTAATACCAAAAGGTTTGAGCCTACCCATGAGTGCGGGAGGCAATTTATTCTGGTGAGTGAGTTTCCAGAGGGAGAAGGGTTCACTTGTGCCACAAATGGTGGTGGAATTAGGGTGTATTGTTTACCCACAGCTTCTCGCACGAAGGGTGTGATTATTTTTTGGACTATACACAGTGGAAAATTATTAATATTCTATTTGGACTGTATAGAGGCCAGAAATATTTTTTCCATATTTACATTTTTTTGTTTATTTTTTGTTGTCAAACTGTGCACTTATATACTAAGTATATGTGCTACTGTAGAACATTTGATTATTTGAACACAAAAAAAGGGTTTCACACATGTTTTAATATATAAAAGGGTGCTTGAAGGTAAAGACTCTGTAAGATGCTTAGAATAGGGACTGGTGTTGGGTCAACATAGCCCCAACACACACTGGCAGGAGCTACATCCAGAGTAGTTGGCCAATGGTGAAGCTGGAAGACATCGGAGCCAATCACAGAGGATGTTGGCGACTAAGTCGATGCTTCACTTATGTAAATAAGTTCAAACAATAATAGCTAACTAAAGCTAACTAAGGAAACATTACATATTGAAATGCATCTTATGATTAGATTTATTTCTCAACCGCATCATTACCAAGAAACAGTAACAGATTATATAAATAATAAAAATAAAGGTGATATTTAAAAGTTGTCCAGTGAAAAAAGCGGTGTATATAAAATGCTGTTTTCAAAATATCAGACTTTAAAAAAAAAAAGAAAAGAAAAAAAAAAAAAGAAAACAATTTATAGTTTGGTTTCTGAAAAAGTCTGCTTTACAGGTTTAAAAAATAAAAGGACAATCAGGTCAAGCATTTTTGGACCTTGCATTGAAAATCTAGTTTCAACCAATGCATGAATAATAACTGTCAAATTGACATTCCTGTGATTGCTGATCCCAGAGAGGATTCAGATCTAGTCCTTTATCTTTCGAAATGCCAGGTCTTTTATCTCTGTGGTCTCTGTCTGTAGATGAGGTTACTGATATGTTATGCACTACACCTTGGTGAACTGTGCCAGTTAAGTCACCGCTATTTGCAGTGTCTGCATGTGGTCACGAATTGTACTTCTGTAATGAATGACATTTTCTGATATAAAAAACTCGTATAAAATGTATGCTGAAAAAAAGTGTATAACTTCAAAACAATTCAATTTTTTCCTCTCCTGAACATTTTGACTTATATTTTAATGGCAAATGCTATTCACGTTTTTGTTCTTTAAACAACAGTACATTTCGTTTCCATGAAATGATCTGTTGTACATTAAGTTATTCAAAAACAATAGGAAACAATTATGATAAAATGCATTTATAAATTATTATGAAAGCTCTTAAATATTAGTAGTAGTAGTTAGCAAGTGTCCTTGGGGGGGGGGGGGGGGCAAATAATAATAAAAAGTTATGAGTTATTACTATAGTTGGAAAGTTTGAATAAAGCAAAGTTATATCACGCTGACATTGATTAACTGGTTAAAAATGTATAAATAATCCATGGCTCCTAAAAAAGCCAGTTTATAATTTTTTTTTTATCAAAATGTAATGTTCTGTTCTAAGCAAACCTGGCAATGTCTATTATCTATATAGAACAGTTTTCAATACAGCTGGAGAGTTGGACTTTTTGTCAAGTTCTTATTTCTGTCCCTGCTGTAGAGATTCACTTCTATATTAGTCCTGTTGACTATTGTTCCTGAGGTAGACAGTGATCAAAAATGCAAACATTTTGAATCTCTAAGATGTGAATACCATTTACTTTGGAGTGATTTACACTTATTTTTTTAGGACAGAAAGTGAAGGGAAATCTAATCAAAACAAAACTTTTGATTTCTTAGTATTATAATTATCATTATAAGGGATTTATATAGCGACAACAATTTGCGCAGCACTTTATATATGCAGGGAGAATGTACAGTTACAATACAAGAAAATACAAGAAGGTTAAGAGGGCGCTGCTCATAAGAGCTTACAATTTATTAGGGTGGGACAAGTGATGCAAAAGGGAATAATTGTGGGGGATGAGCTGATGGAAGAATTACAAGTTCAGTTGTAACTTAGGTGAAGGAGGAATAGGCTTGCCTGAAGAAAGTTTTTGGGGATTGCCTAAAGGTGGCCAGAGTAAGAGAGAGATGGACAGATTGAGGTGGAGAGTTCCAGAAAATGGAGAAGGCTCAAGAGATGTCCTAGAGATGAGCATGGGAGGAGGAGACAAGAGAGCTAAAGAGCAGAAGGTCTTGGGGAGGAGTGGAGAGGACGGTTTGGGTGATATTTTGAGACAAGATTGGTGATGTATAAAATTGCTTTATTAAGGCATTTATAGCAGGATGCTCATAAGAGCCACATGAACAATTAAGGATTTTTAGGGGGACCTCACACTTTTTTTTGGGGGGGGGATTCTACTTAAATCCATACTAGACTTGAATGGTCTGGAATATATTTCCTGGGGGGAGCTTCACTTTTTATGTAGCATACCCCTTAAAATCCATACCATACTAAAAGCGTCTGGTATACATTTTAGGGGGACTCTACTTTTTTTTATTTTTTATATTCTTTCTGTAGGATCAGCTACAGCAGAAGTGACATATACAAAGAGAAAACATTGATACTGTTTGGCTTTCTGGCAAATTACATTTCATTGCTGGTACATAAAGGCACATAGACCACTCCAAAGGTCCAATATTAACCAATCGTCCATTTTCCAGTTTATGGAAAGCTCTCCTAGTCATAGCTGAGTGGTTCTAAAAATATCTACAGATTTTACTTTTTGTAATAAAAGTTTCTCTCTGCTCTTTCATGAACTGTGTTTCCAGGTGTATCTCAGGGGCATACATCATATCCACCACCCAGAATGCACAGAAGCAAACAGAAAATAAAATAAAATATAATAAAATTACAAAAAAAGAAGCTATAACAGGCAGTCTGATGGTACAAGTACCAATATATGTTCCTTTTAACGTTTCAAAAGGTACCAAAATAATATCTGATTTTGGAGATTACTATGTTTAGTCTCGAAGCACGGAAGAATAATGTACTAAGGTAATGAACCATAGTATTAAGATTGCTTTAGTAAGGCCTTTTTTAGCAGGATGCTCATAAAAGCCACATGAAAAATTACATCAAAAAAGTGATTAAAAAAAAACAAACAATCTAATTAAAACCAAAATGAAATAAATCAAAGTATTGTCTAGTTTGCCCAGGAGAAAAAGAAATACAAAATAGAGTCTCCTTAATTTCAAACTGTAACTATCAGTTATTAAATGTAATTGTTTCTGAATTATGGTGGGAAGATGAATCAATGGAATTTCAATCTGCCCAAAGAGTTTGAGAGGTTTGCTTTGTGGTACCAGTCCGTGTATCACGTACCTGGTAGTAGAGCCTGATAGGATGAGGACGGCCTCTCTTACACCTCTGACTCGGGGCCTCTGATAGTGTGGACAGAAGGCGCAGGAGTGCAGAGTTGCACGAGTGCCAGGAGGTCTTTGCAAGCAGCAGGGCAGATTTCCTTGCTGGGCTGGTGAAGTCGTCAGATGGTTTCAGCAGGAAGACCAGCAGGTAGGCAGCTAGTGCAGGTGACAGCAGACAGGATAGCAGGGTCAGGCAGGCTGGGTCATACACAGGCTTGGAGAATTGGGTACAGGACACAGGCAGGAACGTAGTCAGGCCAAGTCTGGAACCAGATCAGTGGAACAGGAGCCAAAGGAGCAGACAGAAGATTGGTCACAGGATAAGCCGAGGTCGGTGCAGGTGGAGTTCAAGGAATGGTCAAGACAAGCCGGGTAGATAACTGGAAGCAGGATACAAGTTCATAGATAGCAGGATGCACGGGAGGGTGAAGGCAAAGCAGCACTGGATCTGAGCACTGGCTGGGTTTAAGTAGTCTGTTTGGCGCCAGCATCAATCACGGGTGTCAGCGCGCACGGGGATGCACAACGGCTTGTGTTTGCGCACAAGTTCGCGCATGCTCACATCTATTCGCCAATGCCCAGTTCTTACGAGCAAAGGGAACCAGTGTTAGCTTGCACCCGGGAGTTCTTCTAGAGGGATTAACTTGTCTGCTGGCATGTGTATCCTGACATTTCCCCCCCAATGGGCAGCCTCAGGATGCCCAACTGGGCTAGTTTCTCTGGGTGATTTGAACTGAATGCTTGGACAAGCCTCTTGGCATGAATATTCCCCTCAGGCTCCCAAGAATTCTCCTCAGGTCCGTACCCCTTCCATTTGACCAAGTAGTGGACCTGATTCCGTCTCTTTCTGCAGTCCATGATTGCCTCTACTTCATATTCCTCTTTACCATTCACTATTACTGGCTCAGGAGGACCACCATTCCGTTCAGGAAATGGGTCCGGTATCGCGGGCTTCAGTAGAGTTATATGGAAGACTGGGTGAATTTTAAAGAAATCTGGTAGCGCCAACTTATAGGCCACATCATTGATTCTCTTATTCACAGCGCATGGTCCCACATATTTAGGACCCAATTTCTTAGAGGAGCAAACTAATTTTAGATTAGTTGTGACCAACCATACCTGATCACCAGGTTCCAGGATCAGATCTCCCCGTTTCTTTTTATCAAAAGACTTTTTATAGTCTTCTTGGGCTTTAGCCATAGTCTCTTGTAGAAGCTGATTGTCAGAGCTGAAGAAGTTCACTGTGTCTTGAACCACTGGGATTGGACATTCAGGGGCTGTGGTGGTCAGGAATGAAGGGTGAAACCTGTAGTTGGATTGCTTGATGGCAGAATGTTCTGAATTATTGTATGCAAACTCAGCTAATGGTAATAGTGCCACCCAATTATCCTGCCAAAAGGAAGAAAAGCAGAGTAAATATTATTCCAACGTCTGGTTGGTCCTTTCTGTTTGACCATTGGTCTGTGGGTGGTATGCTGAGGAAAAAGACAACTCGATCTTCAGGGTTTCGCACAAAGCTCTCATAAACCTAGACGTGAATTGAACCCTGTGATCTGACACAATATTAACGGGAAGTCCATGTAATCTCACAATTTCTTTTATAAAGATTTGTGCCGTCTCTAAAGCTGATGGTGTATCCCTCATGGGTATGAAGTGTGCCATTTTTGACAAACTGTCCACGACCACAAAGATAGACCTTTGAAAAAGTCACGTGTCTAGTGATGAAACCGGTCGGGAGGAGCCAGTGACGAGCAGTGCTGTGTGTAAACTATTGGCGTGTGAGGAGATCCCAGCTGTTAGCTGTATGCAACTGACCTTACCATATGCAAATTATTCTGCTGAAAAGTATGAGTGAAGTTTTACCTTTAGTTTATAGAGAATACATATTACACTACCTTCGCAATGGTCTCTTTTTTTGTTGTTTCATACTGCGGAAGTTCTTTGAAAGCCAGAAGCCAGCCCATGCTAATGAGCAGCTGAATATATGAGCAAGCCATCTATCACTGGGGATTACTCATTGAAACCTGTCTATATTCATCAATCACCAAAGACGTTATATTTCTTCACAGTGGTATGCTGTTCTATTGAGATATCTGTGAACTGTGGTTCATCACATTAATATATCTCATCTTTCTTTCTCTCTTTTTTATTGTGTTCAATCATTTATTATGACATTGATATTTAGTTATAGGATTTTGTTATGGTGAAGGATGTTATGTTATTTATAATAGGCTCCATTTGATTATTTTGCACATGATTCACTGATTAACCATTAGGAGATTAAAAACTGTGGATGACCAGGAAAAAAATGATAACGCCCACACCTGTCCTTCCACCACTGCGCCCCGAATAATCAACCTCTTATGAACTGCCACTTAAACCAAAAAAATTATTAAAATCTGAAAACACCCTATGGATGACTAGTGGCGCTACATCCCTAATGATAGGAGTGAGATGAACAGTCAATTCACTTTCAATTGAATGAGTGGATTACATGTGTTCAAACTGATCCTAGAGGATCCAACACACCCATAAAAGTATGATGAAATAATATATGTGAATGGTGTGATCAACAATTAAATGTGAAAAAAGTGTATGTGTGAAATACAATCTCCTAGTGTGGTATGTCACCACACATAGGAGACTAAATAACCTGAAGTACTGAGTATATACAGAAAAAATATATATACAGTGGAAAATATTATAAAGTGAAAATCATTAAATAATACATTTCATAAAAATTCCATTAAATGACATAGTGAACAAAATGACTAGGCTTCGACATATAGTGATGATGTAAACCAGTTCTTAAAACGAAAAGCCAGATGAAACCAAATAATAGTGAAAAGTCCACATATATATGTGTAATCGTGCCAAAAAAAGAGAGGAAGACGTTTCTAAAGAGTGAGTGTCTCTATTTCACAATCCTGTGCCGTACTGTCCACCACACCTCAGTGATATGAATCCACTCCCTTCCGAATGGCAAACTCACCAGCTGTTGGGCCTTACACTCTCGTGTTTGGCCGGACAAGGCTTTAACCCACTAACATGGGGGTTACCATGTGAGCACAGCCATCCACTGCTCAATGTGCCGGACACCGTTCTTGGGATGATAATTCCACATAAAGAATAAAAAATGCTCCAGATAGTGTGTTACCGTATAAAAGATTTAATCACAAAACTGAAACTAAAACCAATGCACTCACATGATCCATAAAAACAATGGGCATGACACTTCACAGCACTTCACAGCAATCAGGATAAATGTAGTAACACATTCAGTGAAAACTTGAAATACTTGAAACACCAAATGGTCACGGCGGACCCAGGGAGTGTGGAGTGTGGATGCCTGACGATCACCTCACCGGTTCGCCGCTGGCGCTTCCTAGCTACTCCCAGCTGTACTCCGCTAAATCTGCTGCCTCTCCTCCCTCAGATGCTAGTAAGGGATTGCCGCGTAGCCACGCCCCGACATGTTTCGTCATACGGACTTAGTCATTAGGAGATTACACTGTGTTATATTGGGAGGTTAATATTAGCGCATTATACATTCTGAAAAGATAGTAGTGTGACCTTCAGATGGAGGGAGTTTAACGATAAAGTCCATCGAAATCATCTTCCAAGGTCTATTCGGAATTGGCAGAGGTTTCAGCAGACTCCAAGACTTAGTCGCCGTGGGCGTGTGAATCCGTGACAGACTAACTAACCGCGACGTGCGTCCGTGACCGGGGTATTTGAGGAACTAAGGGAATAAGGGGGATCTTATACTGCGCATGTAAGACTGGCTTTAGTATTTTCACAGCCTGCACTACCTTTGGCCACCACTAGAGGGAGACTCCACTCCAATCCAGCTAGCTGACCACACACAGGCAGATACGAATCTTACATACAATCTGGTGCACTCTAATGGTTGGGGAGCAGTCTAGCAATTACTATACACTTCTAGGGTTCCTCCAGCTATCCTGCAAGCTTGAACCCCGGTGTTAATCACTCTTCCCATTGTCCCCACACCCACACACACCAGACACACAATAAACGATAGCCTGCCACCACCCAACAGTTTGTCCGCAGACTGGTCTGCTGAGCCACCACACACACAGATCTGCGTCTGCAGATCTGTTAGCTTACAATCTGCATGCAATCTGCCAACACACAGTGCAATTGCATACCGATTGGCACCTAACTTAGACTGAGTACTTAGGCACTAAAACACAACAACCTCTCCAGAGATATGAGTCCTAGCTTAGTACACAGAAGTCACTTATTAATTTTATCATTTAATATCCCGAAAGTGGGCAGTGCATATAAGATATACAAAGAAAAAGGATTTACCAAAAAAGATACAAAAAATGCAGAAAGACACACAATTGGCAATTTGTTATGAAAATAAAAAGGGATAAAACAGAAATAAACTTTACCCAAGTCTATTTGTTAGTAGAAGCATACTGGAACATGTGGGAACTCCCCAGTTTCGAACTGGCTTCGTGGAAGAACAATGTCCATATCTCAGGCTACCCAATTTATTGAAATATGGATGCGGGCTGGACTTTAGCCCTTGGCCAATCAACCCTGGGGGGGGGTTCCTGTCTCAGCCCACAAATGTTTTGTGTTCTGAAATGACCAGAGTCAAATTGGCCCAGAACGGCGCTGATTGCTGGGTCATGGATAGGATTTCCGATACCAGCGCATCATGCCGATCGCAACAGTACCAATCACTGCCTGCCTGCCGCAATCAGGCGCCATATAACGGGTTTGTGTGGTTCTCTAGGATTCCACACCTGCTAAACATACAGAGTTACATGTACACGTAACCCATCAGGTGTACGATCAAAAGGAATTATTTTCATCTCTCTGCCGTTAATATTTTAGCTTTTATGAGAGATAAAATAGGTTCCTTAGATCTCTTGATATTAATCAAAGCTTACAGACTGTCCGGAGCCTTGTGAATGCCCCCTGCAGATCCGTGTGGCCAAGATGACTAGCTGTTTTCTTTGAGCCTCAGGAAGGTGGCAATCTATGTTTACTCTAATGGGAACTTTTATTGGCATCTAGGTGTCACTTCGATCCTAGAAAAAAACTATCTCTGTCCTTTTCAAATGCTAATGAAAGAACATATGTGCATGACTGACATAGAATACTATATTTTTAATAACCCAGAATTAAACTACATCTACAATTACACTACTTCTACAGATCACACCACATCTAGTTAGGCAAAACTATCCTACGCTTATATTTTCGTCACAAGTCCTGCTAGTTTTATTTCTGACACACGTAGTGCAGGTCTCTATATACAGTAGGTGACCGCGATATTGTGTCAATCTCGCCGCATTTCTCGGCGAGATTTGACACCTGCGAGCCCCGTCGCGGGAGCCAGCGCCGAGATGGCTCACTCATCGGGAAAGGAAAACTTTTTTTCCTTTCCCAGAGTGACAGGCAGTGCTGACAGCTGTCTGGTATGAATCCTGAGAGGGGAACACCGCGCCAAATTTTAAATAAAAAAACGGCTTGGGTCCCCCCCCAGGGGCATACCAGGCCCTTAGGTCTGGTATGGATTGTAGGGGGAACCCCCTATGCAGAAAAATCGGCGTGGGCGTCCCCCCAAAATCCATACCAGACCCTTATCCGAGCATGCAGCCCGGCCGGCCAGGAAAGGGGGTGGGGACGAGCGAGTGCCCCCCCTCCTGAGCTGTACCAGGCCGCATGCCCTCAACATGGGGGGGTGAGTGCCTTGGGGGAGGGGGGCGCCCTGCGGTCCCCCTAACCCAAAGCACCTTGTCCCCATGTTGATGAGGACAAGGGCCTCTTCCCGACAACCCTGGCCGTTGGTTGTCGGGGTCTGTGGGCGGGGGGCTTATCGGAATCTGGGAGCCCCCCTTTAATAAGGGGGCCCCCAGATCCTGGTCCCCCACCCTATGTGAATGAGTATGGGGTACATGGTACCCCTACCCATTCACCTAGGGAAAAAAAGTGTCAATAAAAAAAAACACAGTACACAGATTTTAAGAGTAATTTATTAGGCAGCTCCGGGGTCTTCTTCCCACTTCGGGGGGTCTCCTTCCGACTTCTCCCGGTGTTCGGCCTCTTCTCCCGGGCCCCTCCGCTATCTTCTTCCAGCTCTTTTGCCAGCGAGGGACCCGGTCTGCTGCCGCTGTCTTGTCGTCGCTGTCTCGTCGCTTCTTCTACCGGGACTCTCCGCTATCTTCTTCCAGCTCTTTTGCCAGCGAGGGGCCCAGTCTGCTGCCGCTGTCTTGTCCCGCTGTCTCATCGCTTCTTCTCTTCTTCCGATGTTGACACGACGCTCTCTCCGGCTGGAATGCTGTGTCCCAGGGACTCTGGCGTCATAAGGGGGCGTGACCCCAGAGTCCCTGCGCATGCTGGGACCATGACGTCACAAGGGGGCGGGGTCACCATTTATATAAATGGCTCCGCAGCTCGCACACAGCATTCCAGCCGGAGAGAGCGTTGTGTCAACATCAGAAGAAGAGAAGAAGCGATGAGACAGCGGCGTTAACAACAAATAACAAAATTTAAAATTTGGCGCGGCGTTCCCCCCTCAGGATTCATACCAGACAGCTGTCAGCACTGCCTGTCACTCATCGCGAAAGGAAAAAAAGTTTCACCCAAATGGTATTTTGGCCCCTGGGAGGAGCTTGATCGGGCAATCATGTGGCCTGTGAGGAGGGAGAGTCTCTGCTCCTTTCTTACTAAACACATCCAAAAAATCACGGTAAGGTGCAGGAACAGATGAACGTGCTTCAGCATCAGAGTCCATGCATAGCAGAGGTGAATTGGTGGCTTGGGGAAGCAGTGTTGCTGGCAATAAAAAGAAAGGAACTTGATTCCTCCTGTACCCCCATTAAAGCGGGGATTGTGCGCCTGTAGCCACGACATACCCAAAATGACAAGGAACAAAGGTGAAGCTATGGCGTCCAGACGTAACAGTTCTTTGTGAACACCAGATATGGTAGCAAGTAATGGAACAGTCTCTTGGGTGACAGGGCCAGATTTGATGCGTGACCCGTCTGCCAGGTGAACTGAAAGTCCATGAGATCTTGGCTGCTGTGAAACTTTATGTTGTAGGGAAAATGCCAAGTCAATGAAACAGCTGCAGACCCCGGAATCAATAATAGCGGGTGCTTGGATAACCCCCACCGGAAGCTGCAATTAGATCTGAATAGCTAGGTGAGAAAAATTGTGAGGCAGCGATGACTGGTTGGCAGAAGAAAGTGTCAGACATCTGCGAGTCTTGGCTGGACAGGCCATAATGGCCATCCTTCCCACAGTAAAGAGACAGGTGGTTCTGTTGGCGATACTGGCATTCCTCTGGAGAGAGAGAGGGACCAAGCATGCCGAGCTGTGTTGGTTTAGGAGCCGATGTGCCTTGGGGTTAAAGGTACTGGACTCAGTGGACTAGGAACCTGTGGCATCAACCCTGAAGGCTGGAACCGCCCGGCTGACCTTTCAGCCCTGTGTTCTCTCAGACATCTATCAATCTGGATTGCCGGGTTTATCAATGCTTCCAAAGAACCAGGTACTCCCACACGGGCCAACTCATCTTTTTGAGGTTCAGATAAGCCCAACCAGAATTGGTAACGGAGAGCTGCATCATTCCAATTGGTATCTGCGCTCCAGCATCTAAAGTCTGTCACAGCCACTCTGCAGCCTTGCTGGAGCGCATGTAGGGCTACCTCAGCTGTTGCAGTTTGCAGGGGATCCTCATAAAGTTGAGCCATGGCCTCAAAAAACAAAGTCAGACTTAACAGACATGGGTTCTTCTATTCCAGTAAATGATGGGCCCAGGACTGGGGTTCACCTTGCAAAAGGGTAAATTACATATCCCACCTTAGTAGCCTCGAATGAACAGTGTATATACAAAAACAAAAATAACCTTCCGCTAACTCCAAACTGTGCTAATCCAAAAACATGTAAGCCGCTGACACTGCAAATAGAAATTTTTGCTGAAAACTGTAGAGTATATAAAATAGGTGCAGCGCTATAAATTCAAAGTGATTCAAGAAAAAAATACAATAGTGAATATTATTAAATAAGCAATATTATTAAATAAGCAATAAGTGTCCGTCATGAATGAATCAAACAGTCCATCTTAATAGTGAGACACTAATGATCACCACGTGAGTGTATAGTGAACAAAAAAATAGTCCTCCGAATAATGGAAGCAAATCATGAATATTGGGCATATAGATGGTGGATGCTGTATAGGCTTTAAAGTCTGGTGGCAACCATGCCAATCGGGAGAGAATCCAAAAAGTGGAAATGAGATTATATAAACAATCTTGGTGACCTTCTCCGGAATGTGATATAACAAATAAAGATGTGCAAATACCACCACCCATGTAAAATGGAGGCTTACCGAAAAGTTAAGACCCAAAACAGCGTATGCTGTATGAGTCAGAAAAGCTTAACAGTTGCCCCCTGGCAGATGATGGAGAGATCCCAACAGTATACTGGATTCTGTTATATTGTCTGTTGTAGAATCCTTGGATGTTTTCACAGCAGAATTTATTCCTCTAGAAGGAAGGATAGACTGGGGTAGGCAATGGGCAAACACTTCATAAAAACAATGCAGAGCAAACCTCTCTCCTACGAGCAGCGAACTCGTTCTGTGTCTAGCAATGTGAAACAGCCTATTCCGTCCCTACGCATGTCATCACCGATCACGTGACTTCTTCATGGGATGAAGAAGTCACGTGATCTACCCCAGTCTATCCTTCCCTCTAGAGGAATAAATTCTGCTGTGAAAACATCCAAGGATTCTACAACAGACAATATACCAGACTCCAGTATACCGTTGGGATCTCTCCATCATCTGCCAGGGGGCAACTGTTAAGCTTTCCTGACTCATACAGCATATGCTGTTTTGGGTCTTAACTTTTCGGTAAGCCTCCATTTTACATGGGTGGTGGTATTTGCACATCTTTATTTGTTATATCACATTCCGGAGAAGGTCACCAAGATTGTTTATATAATCTCATTTCCATTTTTTGGATTTTCTCCCGATTGGCATGGTTGCCACCAGACTTTAAAGCCTATACAGCATCCACCATCTATATGCCCAATATTCATGATTTGCTTCCATTATTCGGAGGACTATTTTTTTGTTCACTATACACTCACGTGGTGATCATTAGTGTCTCACTATTAAGATGGACTGTTTGATTCATTCATGACGGACACTTATTGCTTATTTAATAATATTGCTTATTTAATAATATTCACTATTGTATTTTTTTCTTGAATCACTTTGAATTTATAGCGCTGCACCTATTTTATATACTCTCGAATGAACAGGCCTGGGGCTGTAATTAAAAGTACAGTTCACAAGCATTATGGAAAGTCCTGAACTTGCTGCGGTCGCCTGAGAACCTTTCTGGAGTTGGTACTCGAGGTTCAGATGGCAGCATCACTACAGTAGGTGCAGAGGAAGGTTCCCCAGATGCAGATGAGGCAGAAGCTGACGTGGGAGAAGAGAGTTCTTGGACTTGTTCCTCTAGCCGACTGTAACCCTCCTGCAGACTTTTGACCTCTTGTGTGAGTGCTGTAAGATGATGGCACAGCTGGTCCATGAGGGATGCTCCTCGTCCAGGCTCAGACATGGCTGCTTTCTACTATCATGTACCTGGTAGTAGAGCCTGATAGGATGAGGAAGGCCTCTCTTACACCTCTAACTCGGGGCCTCTGATAGTGTGGACAGAAGGCGCAGGAGTGCAGAGTCGCACGAGTGCCAGGAGGTCTTTGCAAGAAGCAGGGCAGATGCCCTTGCTGGGCTGGTGAAGTCGTCAGATGGCTTCAGCAGGAAGACCAGCAGGTAGGCAGCTGGTGCAGGTGACAGCAGATAGGATAGCTGGGTCAGGCAGGCTGGGTCATACACGGGCTTGGAGAATCGGGTACAGGACACAGGCAGGAATGTAGTCAATGGGCAGGCCGGGTCTGGAACCGGATCAGTGGAACAGGAGCCAAATGAGCAGACAGAAGATTGGTCACAGGATAAGTGGAAGGTTGGTGCAAGTGGAGTTCAAGGAATGGTCAAGAAGCCGGGTAGATAACTGGAAGCAGGATACAAGTTCACAGATAGCAGGATGCACGGAAGGCTGAAGACAAAGCAGCACTGGATCTGATCACTGGATGGGTTTATATAGTCTGTTTGGCGCCAGCATCAATCACGGGTACCCAAGCGCGACGGCTTGTGTTTGCGAGCAAGTTTGCGCATGCTCAAATCTATTCACCAATGCCAAATTCTTACGAGCAAATGGAACCAGTGTTAGCTTGCGCCCGGGAGTTCTTCTAGAGAGATTAACTTAGGTAAGACAGGAGGAAGTAGGGACTGCTATTAATTTTTACTTCCTTTTCTTAATAGAGGGATCAACTTGTCTGCTGGCATGTGTATCCTGACACCGTGTATTGAAACAGTGTGATTAATTGTGTGATGCGTTTACCATATAAAAATTTTCCTTCTTGTAAAGAAATGACTGGTTGGGCCAAAGGATTGGACTATTGTGTCTAACCTTTCGATATACAATAGATCATTTTTGACTGTCAACATTGGTGGAGTAGATGATGTCCAAGTTTTTAGTATTGCTTTACGAGCAGCTAAAAGGCATAACAAATACTACTTGGGGATGTAAGGTCTTTCAGATATGTCAGATTTTTCAATGTAGCCAAATAGACAAGTTGTTTTTTGGGGATATGTACTGATGTAATTCTGAAAATGTATCTCAGTATCGGTCCCAAAATATTGAGATTTTCAAACATTCCCAAAACCAGTGTGGTAAAGTCGGACGGAATGAAGCACACCAGGAACAGGTAGAGATAGACGGCTCCCTTTTATTTATTAGGCATGGGATAAACATCCTGTGCATAATGCCCTGTACACACAATCGGACATTGATCGGACATCCCGACAACAAAATCCATCAGATTTTTTCCGACGGATTTTGGGCCAAACTTGTCTTGCATACACAAGGTCGCACAAAGTTGTCGAAAAATCCGATTGTTCTGAACGCGGTGACGTAAAACATGTACGTCGGGACTATAAACGTGGAAGTAGCCAATAGCTTTCATCTCTTAATTTATTCTGAGCATGCGTGGCACTTTGTGCGTCGGATTTGTGTACACACGATCGGAATTTAACCGATCGGATTTTGTTGTTGGAAAATTTTATATCCTGCTCTCAAACTTTGTGTGTCGGAAATTCTGACGGAAAAAGTCCGATGGAGCCCACACACGATCGGAATTTCTGACAACACAATCCAATCTCACTTTTTCCATCGGAAAATCCGACCGTGTGTACAGGGCATAAGTTTAAACTGCGTTTCTCTCCAGTTTTTGCTAATGATTAGACGTTTCATTTTAAAATACCCTACCAAGATTTTTTTGATAACTCTTGGTCTGTAAAATCGTTTTCCTAGCTTTTTAGAAAAGTATTTCTCTGTCGATGTGAAAAATGAAAGTTAAGGGGTGAGTATAATTCTGATATAGTATAAGAGCAACACTCTATTGCTTGGTCAATTAATGATTGTTGAAAAGGGTTTTTCTTGGGATTAAAATACCTTTTTAAGATAGTTTGCTAGACTTTTTATAGAGACTCTCATGGTGGGGAGGCAGATGAAATTCCTGAGATAATGAAGGATCATTAAAAGAGACTGAGTGTGCCCATTTTTGGAGCATGAAAAATACTTATGCATCAGGCACAGCTCAGGCTGTCAAAGTCCGGTGAGTTGGATGCCCCTGACCAGTGAGGATGCAGGCTGAGGAATGGTCCATCCAGACAAAAAGCATGCTGCAAAAAGAAAAAGGGCTGCCGCACACTCCAAAACTCCAGGATTAAGCCCCAGTGGTGGGGAGAAACATGTTGGGGACATGGTGTGGATGAATCGAGCTGAGGCTGATTTTACTTGCTTCTACCTGCTTACCACCCAGGTGAGCTGTGTGGCAGCTGGGCTACCTCTTTCTATTTTGGCAGCATCTTTGGATCACCCTTGAGCAGGGGTCAAATCAATCTAGTGAGTTTGGTGTGTATTCTGAGCACCACGGGTCTATTTGGAGGGAGTCTATCACAGAGCACTAAATGTATTACAGAGCACCTGTTTGGAGGAAGTTTGGAATGACACTAAGCACTTTGGAGTTTTTATTTATTTTATTGTGGACTTATATTTATATGATTTTTTTTTTACATTGTTTACACTAGTAGAATTTGCATAAAGGATAGCACTGCTTCCAAAAGTTTTTTTTTTTTTTTTTTTTAATTCACATTTTGAGATAAGTGCCTTAGGCACCTTATAGCAGCAGCTCCTATTGATGTTTTATGAGCAGGTGATTTATTTTTTTATTTTTATGCACATTTAAGGTTTGACATGATGGGTATCTATTTATTTGGTGCAACCTCAATAAATTGGGTAATTTATGTGTGCCCTACAAATAACTTTGCAGTAATATCATGTAAGATAAAAGTTGGGACTACAGCTATTTTATTCTCTAGGGTGTCTGCTTTTAGAAAATATATAATGTTTTGGGGATTGTATGCAATCTTCAGGCCTAAAATTATTATTTTTTTTAAATGTGTAAAAAATGCAAAAACAGCTCTGGTAGCAAAATAGTTTTTAAAGCACTTTGTTAAAAAAATAGTTTCTGCACTTAATTTTATTACAACTGCGTTTTATTTTTATCAAAAAAAGATTTCACTCAACTCAAGAAATTTTGTATTTTAACAACCTTAGATTTTGAAAATGAAAATGAATGAGCAAAAGAAATAATCCATAATATTAACAAAATATGGAAGAGCTTTACTGATTGATATAATGGATTAATGAATTCCAATTTTCATGTAACATTTATGATATGCACTGAAGAAAATTAAAAGAGGCACAATGTTTTCCTACTTCAAATGTCTGTAATTTTTTTGTCGGATCATTCTAGGAGATTACAAATTGGCTGCAAAACATGAAGTGCTTCTATAATTGACTTTAAAATGCAACTACGCTTAAAATACTAGTTGATTCATTATGTAAAACATCTTCTAAAATGTAAAAGTACATTTCATGTAATAGTCCAGGTTTTTTTCAACAGGCGATCTGCAGACAAATGTAAAAACCCTTATTTTTCCCACAAAAATATCTAAAATATAACCGAAAAACCTGAGGTTACATTTATTATTTCATATGTCATCACTGGAACAGACAGCAAAAGCAACCTAATGCAACTGAGGTCTTTTGTTCAGTGGGAATGCGGGGAAAGCAGTTCTGGCACCTCCAGCACTGATTGTATCTAATGGCAAGGGGTGGGGATTCTATTGATGCCGGAAGCTGGTGAATCAATTGTTCTTGGGTGAGATCTAATGTTACAGGGGAGTCTATCATTGCTGGTGGGGGATATACTATCTATTGTTGCTGGGAGGGATCTACTGTTGAAAGAGGGGTCTACTGATGCTGGCTGCTGGGAGATGCATTGTTGTTGGGGGATCTATTGTTGCTGAGGGGATCTATTGTTGCTAGCTACAGGGGATCTATTTTACTGTTTTTCTTGTTATCATTAACAAATCACTTAACACCACAAAGTGATACTTGGGTCTTTAAAACAGGTAGTACTGGGAGGTGGGCAGGGAGTGCAACCAAGGGACAGTGTTAGGAGGTGGGTAGAGGTGGAGATAAGGGTACCTGTACCTATTCTCTGAGAAAAAAAGCCCTGATTCAACTAAATATAAAAGTTCACACAATCATTTCCAAACACTTTATATTAAATCATAAATCCTCAGTTGTGTGGACATTTGCATGAACCTTACTCTTTGCTGAATAGTGTTTCAGTAGGGCAAAGATGCAGTCACACAGCGTTCCTAAGGTGGAAGTTGGCCAAGTTCCCTGGCACCAGTGGTATGTGCAACAACTTCATCAGAAGTTTTAACCCTTTCCCATTCTAATAAAAATGTGTTCTAGTTTTTCACTTTAAACACTTTCATCTTTTAAGCGAAATATGTTACTAGCTAAAATAAGAGTCAGTCTGGCAGCAAAAAAGACAGAGCTTTTAATGGACAAACTAATTTAAACAAATTAATTTTTGTTTAAAGGAGAAGTATGGCCAAAGCTTTTTTGGCCCTACCTCTCCTATGGATCACAGGACAGCAGTTAGTTTTGCACTCTTGTGACCAGTTTTCAGCTGACAGTGGGCTAAAGCCCACTGAGGCAGTGGGCTTTAAAGTGGGAGACCGAGCCAGCAGCTCCTGCCCCCTCCACAGCCTAGCACTCCAGTGGCCACTGTAAGGGCAGGAAAGAGAGCCAGGGGACTGAGAGTCACTACTGTCTGCACAGAGTGAAGGGGAGAACTGAGCGATCAGCTGTCTTTGACTAGAGTTCTCAGTGCAGAAGCTGCAGGGGACAGATGCAGCATTGAATTGATGCTGCATCCATCTAGGTGAGCATATATACTATATTGTCAAAAGTATTTGTGTATTGGCGCGCCTGCCTTTACACACACATGAACTTTAATGGCACCCCAGTATTAGTCTGTAGGGTTCAATATTACGTTGGCCCACCTTTTGCAGCTATAATAGCTTTAACTCTACTGGGAAGGCTGTCCCCGAGGTTTAGAAGCCTGTCTATGGAAATGTTTGACCATTCTTCTAGAAGCGCATTTGTGAGGTCAGGCACCTATGTTGGACAAGAAGGCCTGGCCAGCAGTCTCCACTCTAATTCAACCCAAAGGTGTTTTATCGGGTTGAGGTCAGGACTCTGTACAGGCCAGCCAAGTTCCTCCACCCAAAACTCACTCGTTCATGTCTTTATGGACCTTGCTTTGTGCACTGGTCCAAATCATTTGGTGGAGGGGGGATTATGGTATGGGGTTGTTTTTCAGGGGTTGGGCTTGGCCCCTTAGTTCCAGTGAAGGGAACTCTTAAGGCATCAGCATACCAAGATATTTTGGACAATTTCATGCTCCTAACTTTGTAGGAACAGTTTGGGGATAGCCCGTTCCTGTTCCAACATGAGTGCGCACCAGTGCGTAAATCAAGGCAAAGCAGAGCAATCTTTGAGCAGACTTCTATTAAAAAATTTCTTGTTGTGTTCACAGCAGATATTTCCCTCATAGGTTATCCTCTGGGGGGAAAACAGCAAACAATGGGGTTGATTTACTAAAGACAAATAGACTGCTGCATTAGAGCTTAGTAAAGGAAACAAAAAACAGAATGTTTCCTTGCACATGATTGGACGATGGAAGTCAGCAGAGTTTCTGCCCTTGTACTAAGCTCTGAAGCACCTGCTCCAAGTTTATTTGCCTTTAGTAAATCCACCCCAATGTCTCTGTCAGTTCAAATTCCCTGGGCAAAAGCTCAGTCCACTGCTGCTTTACTTTACTCACAGACAGTGTTCAGAGTCTTTCCATCCCTTCCTTTCTACAAGCCTCCATGTCAGCACAGGATCTCTACACAATATTCACACCACACTCCTTCCTTTCGATGCTCTCCTTTGATGAACATTATTAACCCCTTCTTCTCCAAGAAATGTGATAGTGCTATATTGCAAACAGACAAAACAAATCATTGGGCCCCTCCTGCCCACCCCTTGTCCCGGCCTTGATTGTACATACAAGCAGATCTGTACTATAGGCTTATCAGAACAGGTATTCCCTCTGTTCTCCTTTACCCTTCTTCATCACTTCATCATTTCTACCCACTTCTTAATTAGTGGGAAGGAGCAAGCGACTGGAACTTCTTTATAACTGGTTAGTAAATTATCCTTACCTGATTTGCATATTAACCATTTGTAGCACAGATCAAGTAAAACCATAAAAACACACACCAAACAGAAATATAAAACAGTGAAAGCAATAAAAATGCACGTACAAATAAATAAGCCAATAAAAAGATGTATCCCAATAATAACGGATTTTGTTGTCAGAAAATTTTATAGCAAGCTCTCAAACTTTGTGTGTCGGAAATTCCTATGGAAAATGTGTGATGGAGCCTACACACGGTCGGAATTTCCAACAACAAGGTCCTATCACACATTTTCCATCGGAAAATCCGACCATGTGTTACAGGGCATTAAAATATATATTTTTGAAAGTATTCTTACTTTATAGCATTTTTTTCACTCCTCCTTAAAAATTTTGCACATTACTGTATTTGAAGAAGTTTAACCGCTTGCTGACCATCTGCCGCAGTTATACTGCGGCAGAATGGCACAGGCAGGTGAATCACCATCATGGTATGTCAGTACTATAGATGGTCACTAGGGCGGTGCGCACGCGCCCCCTGCTCGCCCACGGAGCTGATGCGAGTGCCCGGCGGTCTCGATCACCGCCAGGCTCCCGCGATCGCTCGGGGCACACAGAGAACCTGGAGCTGTGTGTGTAAACACACAATTTCCGGTTCTCTGAGGGGAGAACTGACAGATCCTCTGTTCATACAGAGTATGAACAGGCGATCTGTTCATTTCCCTGCACAGTCCACATCCACCTTCAGTTAGAACACTTCCTAAGACACACATTAACCCCTTCACTGCCCCTAGTGTTAACCCCTTCACTGCCAGTGACATTTTTACAGTAATCAATGCATTTTTAATCGCACTGATCACTGTATTAATGCCAATGGTCCCAAAAATGTGTCAAAATTGTCTGACGTGTCCGCCATAATGTCGCAGTCACGATAAAAATCGCTGATTGCCGCCATTGCTAGTAAAAAAAAAAATATTAATAAAAATACCATAAAAATATCCCCTATTTTGTAGACGCTATAACTTTTGTGCAAACAAATCAATATACGCTGATTGTGATTTTTTTTACCAAAAATATGTAGAAGAATACGTATTGCCCTAAACTGAGGAAAAAAAATGTATTTTTATATATTTTTGGGGGATATTTATTATAGCAAAAAGTAAAAAATAATGCGTTTGTTTTCAAAATTGTCGCTTTTTTTTTGTTTATAGCACAAAAAATAAAAAACGCAGAGGTGATCAAATACCACCAAAAGAAAGCTCTATTTGTGGGGAAAAAAGGACTTTGATTTTGTTTGGGAGCAATGTCACACGACCGCGCAATTGTCAGTTAAAGCGACGCAGTACCGGCATCACGGGGAATGCCACAGGGAAGTCCCATCAAGTCACTGTGCATCATAGGGGGTTGGGGTCACCGGGTGCCCCCCCCATTATTTAAGAACCGTCAGAAGAGGAGAAGCGTCACGCAGCGGGAGCCTCCCTCCGTGCCATCATGGATGCGGAGTGGTCCGAAAAGAAGATGAAGAGAAGAAGATGAAGAGAAGATGATGAAGAGAAGAAGATGAAGAGAAGAGCGGGAGCCTCTCTCCATGCCATCATGGATGCGGAGCGGCCTGAGGAGAAGAAGGGAAGAAGACGCCAAAGCCGCGGAGGAAGATGCCGGACGAGAACACCGGAGGAAGAACCAGAAGAACCAGAAGAACCAGAAGAAGAAGAAGATGGTGGAAGAAACCGAAGGAAGATAGAAGATAGAAGAAAGAAGAAGCATTTAAATAAAGGAAATGTCAAAAACTGTCTCTTGTCATTTTTAACATTTTTGACAGTTTTTTAGTGAAATGGTAGGGTAAATACCCCCTTACCATTTCACACAGGGGGGAGGGCCGGGATCTGGGGTCCCCTTGTTAAAGGGGGCTTCCAGATTCCGATAAGCCCCCCGCCCACAGACCCCGTATGGAATTTAGGGGGACCCCCACGTCATTTTTTTTAACATTTCGGTTCGGGGTTCCCCTGGGGGGAATTCCCATGCCGTTTTTATTAATGAACTTTTATGTGTATTGTCGGACCGGCAGTTCATTAATAGCCACAAGTAGTTTAAATGACTTTTTTTCCTTTGAAATGTCATTTTGCTGTCAGACTGTTCTAAACACGGGAAACATGCGCCCCTTTACAGGCATACTATAGACACCCCCCTGGTACGAAATTTAAAGGGATATTACACTTTTATTGTTTCACTTTAAGCAATTTTTAAAATCACTGCTCCTGAAAAAATGTCAGTTTTTAAAACTTTTTTTTGCATTGATCCATGTCCCCTGGGGCAGGACCCAGGTCCCCAAACACTTTTTATGACAATACAATGAATATAAGCCTTTACCCACTTAACAACCGGCCCATAGCCAAATGAAGGCTACAGGGCGGTTGCTTAACTCTGGGAGGGCGTCGAGGGACATCCTCCCAGAATTCCGTTCTCGCGTGCCCCCTGGGGCGCGCACCCGAGTGCATCCATGACCGCCGGGTACAGAGGACCCGGCGCATCACTGATCTCGGTAAATGGCCGCTAATCACGGCCGATTACCATGTGATCGCTCCGTCAAATGACGGAGCGATCACATGTAAAAAAACATGTCATGACGCCAGTTAATCTCCTCCCCTCTCTGTACCGATCGGTACACTGTGAGCGGAGGGGGGGGGGATCGGATGGTAGCAGCACTGTGGGCTGCATGTGTAGTGCCCACAACGCTGCACAGTGACAACTGCCATCCATCCACCCATGCTCAGCCATCCCTCAATGCTCTGCAATACCCTGCACTACTCTGCAATACCCTGCACTACTCTGCAATACTCCGCAATACTCTGCAATACCCTGCACTACTCTGCAATACCCTGCACTACTCTAAAATGCCCTGCAATACTGTGCAATACTCTGCAATGCCCCACAATACTCTGCAATACTCTGCAATGCCCCACAATACTCTTCAATGCCCCACAATACTCTGCAATATCCCACAATACTCTGCAATGCCCCACAATACTCTGCAATATCCCACAATACTCTGCAATACCCCACAATACTCTGCAATACCCCTCAATACTCTGCAATACCCCACAATACTCTGCAGTACTCTGCAATACCCCACAATAGCCTGCAATACCCCACAATACTCTGCAATACCCCACAGTACTCTGCAATACCCCACAGTACTCTGCAATACCCCACAATCTCTGCAATATCCCGCAATATTCTGCAATAACCCACAATACCCTGCAATACCCCACAATACTCTGCCATACCCCGCAATACTCTGCCATACCCCGCAATACTCTGCCATACCCCACAATACCCAGCCATACCCCGCAATACCCAGCCATACTCTGCAATACTCAGTGATACCCAGCCATACTCTGCCATAGCCTGCCATGCTCAGTCATACTCAGCCATACCCTGCCATACCCTGCCATACTCTGCCATACTCTGCCATACCCCGCAATACCCCGCAAAACTCTGCAATACTCTGCCATAACCCGCAATACTCTGCCATACCCAGCCATACTCTGCAATACCCAGCCATACTCTGCAATACTCAGTGATACCCAGCCATACTCTGCCATACCCAGTCATACTCAGTGATACCCTTCAATACCCTGCCATACTCAGCCATTCTCAGCCATACCCAGCCATGCACAGCCATACTCGGCCATACCCTGCCATACTCTGCCATACCCAGCCATGCTCAGCCATACTCTGCCATGCTCAGCCATACTCTGCCATGCTCAGCCATGCTCGGCTGTACTCGGTCTCTGTATGTGGCCAGGCTCTGGAAGTCTCACATGTGATATCGCCGTACTCAGGAGGAGTAGGAGAATCTATTTTGGGGTGTCATTTTTGGAATGTACATGCTATGTGTTAGAAATATTGTATAACTGGACAACTTTGTGTTAAAAAAAAAATGCGTTTTAACCACTTCCTGCCCACCGTCATACGACGTCCTTGACTTTGTGCGGGGATATCTGAATGATGGGTGCAGCTACAGGCATCATTCAGCTATCAGCTTTTTCATCCGGCGATTCCCTACACCATAAGAATGATCATAGCGGCTGTTACACTGCTTGATCGTTCTTACGGGAGGCGAGAGGGGACGTTCTCCCCTTCCGCCACCCTCAGGTGCTTCTACCGACTTACCGCTATGATCGAAGCCAGGATCATTTTTTTTTTTATTTCAGGCTTCCCAGCCTAGAGGTGAGATGTGGGGTCTTATTGACCTCATATCTCACTATAAAGAGGACCTGTCATGCCATATTCCAATTACAAGGGATGTTTTTTTGGAAAAAAGCATCAAACTAAAATAAATAAAGTAAAATGAACAATAAAAAAAAAAAATTTAAAGCGCCCCTCTCCCCGTGTGCTGCAGAAGCGAACGCATAAGTCCCGCTCACATATGAAAATGGTGTTCAAACCACAAATGTGGCCACCCGGTGACCCCGCCCCCCTCTGACGCACGGGACATGTTGGGACTTCCCTGTGGCATTCCCCGTGACGTCACAGGGAAGTCCCGTCAAGTCACCGTGCGTCAGAGGGGGGCGGGGTCACCGGGTGGCCCCGCCCTCCGTTATTTAAGAACTGTCAGACGAGGAGCGCCGTCACACAGCGGGAGCCTCCCTCCATGCCAGCATGGGTGCGGAGCGGCCCGGAGAAGAAAATGAAGAAGAGAAGAAGAGAAGAAAAGAAGAAGAGAAGAGCGGGAGCCTCCCCCCATGCCATGGGTGCGGAGTGGCCTGAGGAGAAGAAGATATAAGACGCCGCGGAGGAGATGCTGGACGAGAACGCCGGAGGAAGAACCAGAAGAGCCAGAAGAACCAGAAGAACCAGAAGATGAAGGAAGATAGAAGAAAGAAGAAGCATTTAAATAAAGGAATTGTCAAAAACTGTCTCTTGTCATTTTTAACATTTTTGACAGTTTTTTAGTGAAATGGTAGGGTTAAGTACCCCCTTACCATTTCACGGGGGGGCCGGGATCTGGGAGTCCCCTTGTTAAAGGGGGCTTCCAGATTCCGATAAGCCCCCCGCCCGCAGACCCCCACAACCACCGGCCAGGGTTGTGGGGATGAAGCCCTTGTCCTCATCAACATGGGGACAGGGTGTTTTGGGGGGCTACCCCAAAGCACCCTCCCAATGTTGAGGGCATGTGGCCTGGTACGGTTCAGGAGGGGGGGCGCACTCTCGTCCCCCCCTCTTTTCCTGCGGCCTGCCAGGTTGCCTGCTCAGATAAGGGTCTGGTATGGATTTTTGGGGGGACCCCACGCCGTTTTTTTTTTTTTTTTGCGCAGGGTTCCCCTTAAAATCCATACCAGACCTGAAGGGTCTGGTATGGAATTTAGGGGGAACCCCACGTCATTTTTTTTTTTTTAATTTGGCCGGGGTTCCCCTTAATATCCATACCAGACCTGAAGGGCCTGGTATGGAATTTAGGGGGACTCCCACGTCTTTTTTTTTTTTTAATTTTGGTTCGGGGTTCCCCTTTGGGGAATTCCCATGCCGTTTTTATCAATGAACTTCTATGTGTATTGTCGGCAATGCAATAGCCGCGGGTAGTTTTAAATGAGTTTTTTCCTTCAAAATGTCATTTTGCTGTCAGACTGTTCTAAACACAGGAAACATGCGCCCCTTTACAGGCATACTATAGACACCCCCCAGGTACGAAATTTAAAGAGATATTAGACTTTTATTGTTTGACTTTAAGCATTATTAAAATCACTGCTCCTGAAAAAACGGCCGTTTTTAAAACTTTTTTTTGCATTGATCCATGTCCCCTGGGGCAGGACCCAGGTCCCCAAACACTTTTTATGACAATAACTTGCATATTAGCCTTTAAAATTAGCACTTTTGATTATTCATGTTCGTGTCCCATAGACTTTAACGGTGTTTGCGTGTTCGAACGAACTTTTTTCCTGTTCGCATGTTCTGGTGCGAACCGAACAGGGGGGTGTTCGGCTCATCCCGAGTCAGGAGTAATAGCAGAATGTGTTTTGGGGTGTAATTTGTGGTATGCATATGCTATGTGTGAGAAATAACCTGCTAATATGACAATTTTGTGGAAAAAAAACAAAAAAAAACAACTTGATTTTGCAAAGAATTGTGGGAAAAAATGACAACTTCAAAAGACTCACCATGAATCTTTCTAAATACCTTGGAATGTCTTCTTTCCAAAAAGGGATCATTTGGGCGGTATTTGTACTTTTCTGACATGTTAGGGTCTCAAGAAATGAGATAGGCCGTCAGTAATTCAGGTGTGATCAATTTTCAGATATTGGCACCATAGCTTTTGGACTCTATAACTTTCACAAAGACCAAATAATATCCACCGATTTGGGTTATTTTTACGAAAGATAATGTAGCGGTATAAATTTTGGCCAAATTATATGAAGAAAAATTACTAGTTTGCAAAATTTTATAACAGAAATGAAGAAAAATGCATTTTACAGATTTTTTGGTATTTTTTCTTTTATATCGCAAATAATAAAGAACCCAGTCGTGATTAAATATCACCAAAAGAAAGCTCTATTTGTGTGAAAAAAAGGACAAAAATGTCATATAGATACAGTGTTGCATACTAAAATCAGAAATAGCTGCGCTAGAAACATGAGTAATAAACAATTAAATCACCTCTCAATGTGGAGGTTATGCACCCATAATATAGTGACAAATTAAAAAAATAATTATGAACCACACATAAAACAAAATAAATCCAGCATGGAAAAAATAAATGTATTGAGTCCATTCAAAAAAGAGTAAATGAAAGAGAAAGTTCACTGTCAAAACACTCCTTCAGAGGTAGGTGAGACAAGCATCCATGTGATGTGAGTCATACGACCATAACACCCAGAAGAACGTGGTGATAAAAGGGTTCCCCCACCAATGTAAATGCTGCCCCTTACCAGCTCCTTTGATCTCTTTTTACGGAGATCATACAGGCCTGTGGCTATCTATTCCAGCCTCGGGTCTTGGTAAGGACAGATCCCAATGAGTCTCTCCACCATAGGTCTTCTAAGCCGTGGTTGGGCACTCATCCCCCATAAATGGATAAACAAAAGAGGCGGTGGAGGAGTCCAGTCTTGGTACAAGCAGGACGTTAAGGACACCACCTAAGATCAAGTTGAGGGTCCCAAATGTTTCCAGGCATGCGGTCACAGAGGAGAGGAAGATGAGTAAATCGCTGGTATATGTGAGGACACAAACTTGCAGAGACAGCCTCGATTCACCCACGCAGGTGTTGCTGTTTATTACCCAACATGGTGCCTGCCTTGTTGGCTTTGGCATAGAACTTTTGTTTAGTTTTATCTGAGGTGGCATTCTGCTTGAGCACCAAACATAGATTAAGATCCGTATGAATTCATGTTCTATTCAAATATTCAGTCATGTGAAATAGGAACTTTGTTTATTCTTTGTCAGGTATTTGTAGTGAACATGGTTTAATGGGTTAAATAAAGCTGTTAAATCTTTAATACACCACTTCCATAATCTTTAGCTTTATTTTAGAGAAAAGTGAAGAAAGTGTACCAGGATAATTCATTAAAGGTATGATCAGCAGTGGGGAAGGTAAGGTGTGCAAACATTATCTATTAGGAACTGTTGACATTATCCTTTGGAATCAAAAAGTTAAAACTGAATTCTCGGCGACACTTTCAGTTGTGAATAGATTGGGTAAATGTTTGATCTTCTGTCAGGTTTGTACTGCTGTGTGAGTATGTCTTTGGAATGTTTCCCATCACTTAATGTTTTGGTCACTGGGGTCACCTGGAAGAGCAAGTAAGGGAAATTTTTCTCAATTTTTTAAATCAGAAATTTTCCAGTAAAATGCATATAACTGATTTTATAAGAATCTTAGAAGACTACATCACAGCTATTACCTCTATGGTGTATATTTGTTCATACGGAATTCATGGCATTACATGCAAAGCAAAAATGATTACTCATCTAGTAGCTTTGTGAGTATATATTCATAGACGTTTGCAGGTACATATATTAGCTTGTTCAGATCCGCGCTATAGCCAAATGACGAGAGTACGCTCTGTGATTAGTGAGTCTATGAGACTCACTGGATCACAGATCGGAGTAAGGGGTCGATCCCGACCCCTTTACCACTTGATCATCTGTCAGCCAATGACAGATGATCATGTGATGTAAACAGAGCTGGTAATCGGCTATCTTTTCTCCTCGCACTGACAGCGTGAGGAGAAAAAAAAAAGGTGATCACCGGCGGCTGTGATAGGGACATCCGTCCCGATCAATGAGATTGCCCCATGGACATCTGTGCCTACCTGTGCCTTCTAGCAGTACCCAACAGTGCCGCCTACCAGTGCACACCAGCGCCACCTACCAGTGCCCACAGTGCCACCTATCAGTGCCCATAGTGCCACCTATCAGTGCCCACAATCAGTGCCTCATCAACAGTGCTGCCCATCAGTGTCACCTACCAGTGCCCATTAGTGCCCATCAGTGCCGCACATCAGTGCACCCTATCAGTGCCATTTATCATTGGTACCTATCAGTGCCACCTATCAGTGCCACCCATCAGTGCCACCCATCAGTGCCACCCATTAGGGCCCATCAGTGCCATCTTATCAGTGGCCATCAGTGCTGCCTTCTCTGTGCCAATCAGTACCGCCTTATCTGTCCCCATCAGTGCCACCTGATCTGTGCCTATCAGTGCCGCCTTAACTGTGCCTATCAGTGCCCATTAGTGCAGCCTATCAGTGCCATTAGTGCTGCCTCATCAGTGCATATCAATGAAGGAGAAAAATTATCTGTTTGCAAAATTTTATAACAAACTATGAAACATGGTTTTTTTTTCCAAATTTTCCATCTTTTTTTGTTTGTTTAGCAAAAAATAAAAACCCCAGCTGTGATTAAATACCACCAAAAGAAAGCTCTATTTGTGCGAAAAAAATGATAAAAATGTCATTTGGGTACAGTGTTGTATGACCGCGCAATTGTCATTCAAAGTGTGTCAGCGCTGAAAGCTGAAAGTTGGTCTGGGCAGGAGGGGGGTTTAAGTGCCCAGTAAGCAAGTGGTTAATATACGTTTGTGTACATATATATGGAATTTGGTAAGTATTGGCTAGATAAGGCAGGTGATAGCTCAGCTTCTGATATTAATTGGATTAAGGGTTACATTCACATTATATTTAAAGCCCAACTGTGGGCAGATAAAAAAAAATATACCTTAAAGTTGAGCTGTGCCAGCACTGCGAGGGATAATAGCTCTTTTTGTCTAGGACAGAGGAGAAAAGTTTCACCTACCTGATCTTCTTCTCCTCTGAGACTCAGGTCTTTTAACATGCAACTATGCTTGTGCAGCCGCTGACTTTGCATACAGGTAAAGTACAGCACAGAAAGAACAGGTCTTCAGCACCCATCTGTATGAGCCCCAAATCTGCTAACCCATGCATATGAGCTAAAAGCCTGTCTACAAGGGGCCTAAAGCTGGTCATTGCAGCAGGAATTGTAATGTGGAACACCTAAATCCAGGGAAAAGTAATCTCTCTCTCTCTCCCCTCTCCCTTCCTTCATGGGAACATGTACACTCGATCATTTCAGATGTATAAAGGTGGCCATACACTATTCAACCTGATTGTACAATCTCCTTTAGATTTACCAAAGCTATATATTAAGAGGACACACCTCCAATCACCTTGTATCCAATCAGGCAGGCCCTTGCACTACAGAGTTGATGGTAGATTTATAGGAGATTGTACAATCAGATTGTCTAGTGTGTGGAAAGCTGACGGATACACAATGGAAAGAAATACTGGAGGTGGGACAGGAGGTTTCAGTTTCACCTGCACAGAGACTCTCCCACCTAATGTTGTTACATAGAGCATATTACACCCCAAAAAAATTATTCCGTTTCGGTGTAAGAACTGATGCTAAGTGCCCCAGGTGTGGGGATGAGGGCGATTTGATACATATGGTATGGAGGTGCCCCAAGCTAGTACGTTACTGGCGGGGGGTTGTGGGCTCTATTGAGGGCAAATGGGGGCTTTCCCTGGAGATGGACGTCAGATTCTGTATTCTTGGATACAGAGTATGGAGACGGGAGGAAGTAGCAGCTAAAATAGCCGTTCTGAGGTGTCTTTACCAGGCCCGGAAGCTCATTATGCAGAGATGGCAAACAGTCCTTCCCCCGGTAGTAGACGAGTGGGCTAAAACAATAAATGAGGTAATATGGAAGGAGAGAGCCCTATATATTAGAAGAGGGAACCTTAAGAAGTTTGAAAAGATGTGGAACCCGTGGTTGGAAAGTCTAGGGTGCCAGGAATAAAGGGAAGGTTGTGGCCCAAGGTAGGGGGTGGGTAATGGAAGGGTGGGAGGGTTGGGGGAAGGGAAGGAAGGTAAAGAGAAAAAGGGAAAGCTTCCGATCGCCTTAGTGTACCATATGATGTATATTCCTTTTGTAGTGGAGTATGTCCACGTGAATATGTAGGTGTTTTAATGCAATATGGTTTATGTGAATTAAGAATTGTTAATAAAGATTATTTAAGAGAAAAAAAAAAAGATTGTCTAGTGTGTGCCGGGCTTTACGAATCTCCAGGAACACACATCTCCTGTTTTCAATACTACAGCTCTGCTCCACGTAGGCTGTTATTTGATCATTTAACACCTTCTTCTGCTCCAGTATGCACACTCTGACAAATGAACAATCTATCCAGGAAGAAGGAAAGGTACAAAATGATCCATCAGCAATGGAGGACACTGGTTATGTATTAACCCCCCTGGCGGTTTTCCCGAGTGTGGCTCGGGGTTAAAATTCAGTCCCATTAGCGTTAACCCCGAGCCACACTCGGGATCGCATTGCAGGATCCTGGGGCGGCGTTACTTACCTTGTCCCCGGGATCCTGCGATGTCCCCCGCTATGTCTGTGGGCTCCGTCCTCTGCCCGAAGCCTCTCCGTGCCAGGCTCCGTTCCCTGCGAGCGTCGCGACGCATGGGGCGGAGCCTGGCGGCAAATTAAAAAAACTGTAAAAAGCATAACACATACAGTACTGTAATCTTACAGAATACAGTACTGTATGAAATTATTTCACATCCCTTTTGTCCCCAGTGCTTTGTCCTATGCCCTGCATGCAGTTCTATATTATATATACTGTTCTTTCTGGCTGGAAACTGGAGATTGTCCATAGCAACCAAAAAGTGTCCCTTTACGTCAAAAATGGTTTCAGACCAGCTAGAAAACAGCGATAGTAAATTAGAACACTTGCAGAATTGAGCGATAGTGAATCATGGGGAAATTTATTTTATTATTATTTTATTTTTATTTTTTTAATTATTTATTTTTATTTATTATATTATAATTTATGTTTTTGTGTTTCAAACTTTATCATACCCGGGATATCTACTAGACTCTTGTTTGGACAGATTTAAGTGTGTTATTGTTAAGAATTACAGACCTACAATATAAAACGCCAAATTTCCATGCAAAATAATTGTACCGCTTTCAGCACCTAAAATCCGAAAGAATCATACCGCCAGGGAGGTTAAGGGAGAATGATCCCCACTGACAATCATTGCATTAGGTAAGCATGTAACTGCAAAGATGGGGGACACACATCATGGGAGCAGTGCTGTACTAGAGCTGTGAGTGGGTTTTAGAAAGTACTGCAGCACTGCGCTGAATAGAGTGAAGAGGTGGGCAAGAGCAATCTCCCGGAGGAGGATTGCAGGATCAGAGTGTGGTTTAATTACACAAAACACTTACTTGAGTTCTTTATTGATCCATCACTGTGCCCTCTGCTGCAGCACTCATTGGCTCCTTTTGCTGTTAGTCAAATCCTGTGAGGAGGGAGCGGAGGATGGGGCCGCGCCACACTGTGTGTGTCTATGAATGCACGCAGCCCAGCCCAGGAGCACACCCACATGTGTGCCACCATAGAAAATGGCTGCCTATGGTGGAACATGGAGAAGAGGAGGAGCCAAGAGCACCTGCAGGGGACCCTAGGAGGTTTGGGGCCCGCTCTGTGTAATATCCTAGCACAGAGCAGGTAAGTACCGTATATACTCGAGTATAAGTCGAATTTTTCAGCACATTTTTTTGTGCTGAAAGTGCCCCCCTCGACTTATACTCGAGTCAAGCACTTTTCTGCAGCAAAAAATTTCATTTTCCGAACCGACTTTGGGGCCCCGTATCTCAGAGCCACTTGGTGCTAGAAACCCCAAATTTGGTATGCCAACCCAGTGGACCTAGTAACACAACATATCCAAAGGTTCCTAGCCCTAAGTGGCCCTGAGATACGGGGCCCCAAAACTGGTTCAGAAAATGTCATTCTCTGCTGCAGAAAAGTGCTTTACATTTTCTGAACTGATTTTTGGGGCCTTGTATCTCGTGGCCACTTGGTGCTAGAAACCCTAGCTTTAGAAATTTTATGGTGCTAGTTCCACTGGGTTTGCACACCAAATTTGGGACTCTTAGCACTAAGTGGCCCCGAGATACGGGGCCCCAAATTCGGTCAACGGTGTCTATCTGCAGCAATGTCATTTCGGGACCCTTTGGGTTCAGAGACCCCAAATTTTGGCTGCAGCTAGGGGGCATCTAGGAACCCTTAACTACCGAGTTTGAAGTTCAGGGGACCTATGGCTGCAAATGGGCACAGTGAGGCATGCAAATGGGCACAGTGATGCTGCAAATGGGCATTGTTGACCCTCTTTTCCACTTACAGTAGCTGTGCATTTCTCACCCTCGTCTTATACTCGGGTCAATAAGTTTTTCCCATTTTTTTTGTGGTAAATTAGGGCCTCGACTTATACTCGGAACGACTTATACTCGAGTATATACGGTATATCATCTTTTTTTAAATGTAATTAAAAAAATTACTTTGCAATCTCTTTAACCCTAATGCCCCGTACACACGGTCGGATTTTCTGACGGAAAATGTTGAATGGGAGCTTTTTGTCGGAAATTCCGACCGCGTGGAGGCTCCATCGGACATTTTCCATTGGAATTTCCGTCACACAAAATTTGAGAGCTGGTTCTCAAATTTTCCGAAAACAAAATCCATTGTTGGAAATTCCGATCGTGTGTACACAATCTCGACGCAAAAAGTTCTACGCATGCTCGGAATCAAGCAGAAGAGCAGCACTGGCTATTGAGCGTCATTTTTCTTGGCTCGTCGTACATTCTTGACGTTTGGAATTTCCGTCCAACTTTGTGTGACCGTGTGTATGCAAGACAAGTTTGAGCCAACATCCGTCGGAAACAATTCATGGATTTTGTTGGTGGAATGTCCGATCAATGTCCGATCGTGTGTACGGGGCATAAAACTAACATAACAATTAACAATTGAGCATGTAACCTATCCTAATGTTATCACAATGATTACTGGGAAGCATGCTGATTGCTTTCCAATTATTATTTATTTATTTCTTTTTATGGTTGAACTAGATGGACCTGTGTCTTTTTTCAAACTGACTAAATATGTAACTATGTAATTATTTATTTATTTATATTAGTGTGGGACTTGCAGCTATTAATGAAATGAATGTCTTTATGATAATGACATGAAAAGTTGTGCCTGAGAATGTTAATATACTGTACAGATGAAGTGAAGAGACAGTAGCTGTTGTACACATTGATCATCTCCACATGGGATATGCCATTTTGCTTTATTTTCAGAAAGCCCAGCTATTGCACCACTACTCTGTTCAGCACAATATTTCCCCTTGTATCATCTTTTGTAATATAATTAGATATGGCAACTATTTTACTTTTTTTTACTCTCTTTACACTTATTGTCCTATTATTGCATATGAGAGTAATAGGGAGAAGATTTACTAAAACTCAAGCACTAATGCCGCGTACACACGGTCGGACTTTGCAGCTACAAAAGTCGGACAGCCTGTCCGACATACTTCCGGCGTACCTTCGGCGGACTTGGGGCAGACTTTCTTACGAACGGACTTGCCCACACACGACCACACAAAAGTACGCCAGCTTAGTACGCTGTGACGTACACCAAGTCCGACGAGACTATAAAACGGAAGTTCAATAGCCCGTACGACACCCTTTGGGCTCCTTCTGCTAATCTCGTGTTTATCTCGTGTTAGTAGAAGTTTGGTGAGAGACGATTCGCGCTTGTGAGACTCGTATTTTTCAGTTCGTTTTAACTGTTGTTCAGTCTGTGCTTGTGAGGTTTGTATCTGCTTTTCAGTGCGTTTGGTCAGTTGGCATTGAGAAATCTTTGTTTTATTGGCCGCTCGTTCCTGATTTTCAGGTCGTTCTTCACAGGCCTTGCTGTTCTTCAGTGCGTTCTGTTTAGTGCGTTCTGACCAGCCGACCGTTTTGAAGCCATGTTACCTGTACGTACTCGTCGTAGAGCTCGTGCATTGTATGTGCTTGGTGCTGTAGTTTATTCTTCAGCCCAAGACCAGTCCATGAACAGGGCGAGGAGGAGTTCATGGACCAAGAATTGGTTGCTTCAGCGTGACCAGTTCTGTCACATGCCTTTGCTCCGTGAGATCCGTGAGAATAATCCTGAGGATTTCAGGAACTTTCTCCGGATGACGGACCCCGTTTTTGATCGTTTGGTGGCTTTGCTGACCCCCTATATCAGCAGGCAGGATACCTGCATGAGGCAAGCCATCACTCCGGAGCAGAGGCTGGTCGCTACCTTGCGGTATTTGGCCACAGGGAGAAGCCTGCAGGACCTTAAGTTCTCGACAGGCATCTCCCCCCAGGCTCTGGGGATCATTATCCCAGAGACCTGTTCTGCCATCATACAGGTCCTGCAGAAGGACTATATTAAGGTAAGCTATTTTTATTTTATTAGCATCACATGTTCTTTTATGTAATCTTTGATAATGTAATGTATTTCTTGCTTCAAACACTACTTCCCATCATTGCAATATAGTGTGAATGTCCCCTTTTTATCCTCACACATGCTGGGATTTTTTCCTGTTATTTTTTGTCATGCATGTATAGTTTCCTTCAATAACCTTCCCAGCATGAAGTGATGGGAACATATCCACCTAGTCTACTCATTTTGAATGTATTTTGTTGGAGTGTATTTAGTGTGCTTATAATTAGCAATTAGCTAGATTTCACAACCCCCCCCCACCTGAACTCACTCCAAATAGTGTGCTGCTAATTAGCAATTAGCTAGATTTCACAACCTCCCCCCCCACCTGAACTCACTCCAAATAGTGTGCTGCTAATTAGCAATTAGCTAGATTTCACAACCCCCCCCCCCCCCACCTGAACTCACTCCAAATAGTGTGCTGCTAATTAGCAATTATCTAGATTTCACAACCCCCCCCCCCACCTGAACTCACTCCAAATAGTGTGCTGCTAATTAGCAATTAGCTAGATTTCACAACCCCCCCCCACCTGAACTCACTCCAAATAGTGTGCTGCTAATTAGCAATTAGCTAGATTTCACAATCCCCCCCCCCACCTGAACTCACTCCAAATAGTGTGCTGCTAATTAGCAATTAGCTAGATTTCACAACCCCCCCCCCACCTGAACTCACTCCAAATAGTGTGCTGCTAATTAGCAATTAGCTAGATTTCACAACCCCCCCCCCACCTGAACTCACTCCAAATAGTGTGCTGCTAATTAGCAATTAGCTAGATTTCACAACCCCCCCACCCCCACCCTCGTTAAAATTTGCTTGAATGTTCTGTGGTGTTGATTTGTCTAAAGCAAATCTATGTTGCACTTAGCAAAATGCATGTGCACTCTACAAGTGCATTTGTTCCAGTGCTTTAGTAAATGAGCAGAAGCTCTGCTGATTTCCATCATCAAATCATATGCAAGCCTCAAAGTGTTTTCATTAATTGCCCTTGCATGTGATTGTGTACTCTTTGCAACATGAATGCCTTTTGACATTACCTCATTTACTGTAAGCTGGTTAGCAACTGCACCTGCAGAGTGCGACAACTGCAGTCTTGTAGCCTTTGTTATCCCTAAATTCCTGCGTGTTGTTAAAGTAATTTTTTTTAGGGATTTCACAACCCCCTAAAATGTAATCAATGTTCTATCAGAGGGGGTGAGCAATCTGATAAGTGTGCCTTTTTCCATATTAGTTATTCCAGAAGAATTAAATTATTGAATGTTATACTGATGCTGGGGAATAATGTTTTTAATTGTCTAATTTTCTTGCAATGTTAGCTTCCAAATTAATTGATTTTGGTTTTCTTGTTTGATTCCCCAGTTTCCTTCAACGCCACAGGAATGGCAGACTGTGGCATCCCATTTTGCCAGCCGTTGGGACTTTCCCAATTGTGGAGGGGCTATAGATGGGAAACATGTCCACATTGTGCCACCACCCCATTCGGGGTCATATTATTTTAATTATAAGGGGTTCCACAGTATTGTTTTAATGGCGGTGGTGTCGGCACACTATGATTTTTTATATGTGGACGTGGGGAAGAATGGCCGGATGTCGGATGGAGGAGTATTTGCCCAGACGGAGTTCTGCCAGCGTCTCCAGAGTGGTGGCCTGGGATTGCCACCTGATGAGGATAACGTGGAAGGACTCCCCTTTGTCTTCATTGCCGATGAAGCCTTCGCTCTGAGCAAGCACCTCATGAGGCCATTCCCCCAAAGAACCCTCACCCCGGAGAGGAGGGTTTTTAATTACCGGCTGGCCAGAGCTAGAAGAGTGGTTGAGAATGCGTTTGGAATTCTGGCCAGCCGGTTCCGCCTGTTTCAAACAGCCATTAATTTGGCGGAATACAAACTTAATTTTATAATTTTATCGTGCTGCATTCTGCACAACTTTTTAAATAAGCATTCTGCCAATTATATAGGCACAGTTGGGCCTGAGGCCGGACAAATAGAAGCCAACCTTACAGGCCTGGATACTGTCCGTACTGGCTTGGCCCCCCAAAGTTCCCGTCAGGTTAGACAGCAATATGTTGATTATTTTATGGGTAGGGGGGCCATTGCAATGGGCCAGGATATATAATTTTTGACAATAAAAAAAATATTGCTGAAATCTGGCATTATATTTATTGCTTGCCTTTCTTTTGGGCTGTCTCCTAGGTTATGGTCGAGCAGTTGTAGTGCCAACTGTATTTGAATTTTAAAAATGTCTAAATAAGCTCCATTGCCACTGTAAACAACTTTTTGACAATTATAACCAAACTGATACTGAGCCTTGAAATAACAAACCACACATTTGTTAAAATCCTATAAAAGGAGATGTTTTTATTAATGGTTGTTATGCATTCAGTTCTGCATTTAGTATAAAATGTTCATAGACAAAAATATAATGGTATCTTAATGATGTAGCAAAATATAATTATATTTAAATATTTCTACCTAATCCACAAAAAAATATTTTTGGCTTTTGGATTTTCGAAAACAGGCTTTTTTTTTTGGAAAATCAAGTTTTGTTTTTTTTTAAAAGCAATTTTTTTTTCTTTTTTTTGGTTTTTTCAAATCAATTTTTTTAATTTTTTTGGTTTTTTAACATTAATTATTTTTCTTTTTTTTGGTTTTTTCAAATCAATTTTTTTAATTTTTTTGGTTTTTTAACATTAATTATTTTTCTTTTTTTTGGTTTTTTCAAATCAATTTTTTTAATTTTTTTGGTTTTTTAACATTAATTATTTTTTTTATTTTTTGGTGTTTTAAAATCAATTTTTTTTTTTTTTTGGGTTTTTAAAATCAATTTTTTTTTTTTTTGGGTTTTTTAAAATCAATTTTTTTTTTTTTTTTTGGGTTTTTTAAAATCAATTTTTTTTTTTTTTTTGGTTTTTTAAAATCAATTTTTTTTTTTTTTTTGGGTTTTTTAAAATCAATTTTTTTTTTTTTTTGGTGTTTTTTAGAAAATCAATTTTTATTTTTTTGTGGATTTTTGACAGCCCTCCTTTTTGACATTAGGTTAAACAGCCATTTATGTTATGCCAAAAAAAGAAAGAGAAGGCCCAGAATGGGGTCAGCAAAACAGGAAATGAAGGACATGATTGATGTTTTGGGGTTTAAAAAAGGGCATTTAGATTCGACCCAAAACATCAATCATGTCCTTCATTTCCTGCTGCATACGATCCAGCCGATTACGCATTTGATCCATGTCTTGATTCCAGGCCATTATTTGACCAATTAGACGTTGGGCACTTTCAGAGGTGAAATAGTCACTTCTTGTTGTTCCTAAAGTGGAATGAAACCAAAAAATGTCTTTAGAAATATGCACACATACATAGTTTACCTTACCAGAAATAAAGCTGTTGTCTCAGACACTGACCTGGTGGGGTGGCCATGTAGCCTAATTCCTCCACATCTTCGGGGGTGTCACTGTTGCTTGAATGAAGCACAACCAGATCCCCTAAAATAGAGTAGCCAAATTCAATTAAACAAAAGGCAGCCATGCATAGATTAACGTAAGCTGGTGTGTCAGACACTCACCTGGTGGGGTGCCCATGTCGCCCACCTCTCCTTCCTCCACATCCTCAATGGGACTTGGGCTGATTGCCCAATCATGTTTTGCTTGGGGTGGACTGTGTTCTTGTGGTTGGCTGAGTGATTTTTCCCCTATGTGAAACAAAAAATTAGTAATCTAATTAGCACACAGATATTTTAGGACATAATAATTTTCCAACATTTGTAGTGAAGTGGTTTGTGTAGAGTTCCTATTTTACTTCAATATTTAAAATTATAAAGACATACCGGATAGATAGATATCAATATCTCAAAATATAGTTAATAATCTTTTGATCTCTCTCTATATCTGGAACAAAATCTCTAAATATCTAACTAAATGTAAATCCAAAAAATTAAGAGAACTTCAAATAGATATATATATATATATAGATATAAATATATATATATAGATATATAGATATATATATATATATATAGATATGTAGGAAGGCCAGTATGGTGGCCTGAATTTATGGGAGGAGCCCGGGGGGTATTTAAGCAGCCCGCTCACCTGTGGTGCTTGTCGGTTTCCTGTGCGCGATATACGTCACTGAGCCGACTATTCGATATACCAGCGTCCGCAAGTTCTTGCCTCGCAGTTCCCGTATTCGATACTCCGTACTCTAAAACTTTCGAAGTCCGCGTTTTCGTTCATAGTTGTACCACGCGTCTGGCTTGGCTGTCGCAGGTAAGGTCCCGTCGGACTTTTCGTTTTTCATATCATGTCACTAAACCGTGAGTTCAAATTTCGTTTCACCCGCATCGCACAAACTGCAATGTATATCGCTCGTACTTTCGATATGTTACAATTCGATAGCACGGCGACGCTGACGTCGTATCATTTCTAGCATGTCGGTATTAGTAGACAGCCATAGCCAGTCGCAGCTTGTAAAATTATCAAATCAAGTCAGTTCGGTACCAATCATTTCTCATTTCTAAAACATTTCAAAAAACTCATTTCGGACATTTCAAATCATTTCTCATTTCTGGAACAACATTTCCAAAAATCATTTCGGACATTTCAAATCATTTCTTATTTCTGAAAAACTCATTTCTGACATTTCAAATCATTTCTCATTTCAGTCACCTACCGCGCTCCGATTCGAATCCAATCGCACCAAAGATGCGCCGATTCGTCCCGGTGTGCCCCAGTTATTACGGCCTCATTTCTATACATGCTCCAGAGTTACGTTATTGTCAGCCAATTGTACCTCTGCCATGGTTATCATTTCATTTCCATGTATCACGTTCCGACATGAATTCAGTCGCATAAAAATGCACCGATTCGTATCGGCGTGCCCCAGGATTGGCCTCATTTCTATACATGCTCCAGAGTTATGTTTATCAGTCAATTGTACCTCTGTCATGGTTATCATTTCATTTCCATGTATCACGTTCCGACATGAATTTAGTCGCATAAAAAATGCACCGATTCATCTCGGCGTGCCCCAGGATTGGCCTCATTTCTATACATGCTCCAGAGTTACGTTTATCAGTCAATTGTACCTCTGTCATGGTTATCATTTCATTTCCATGTATCACGTTCCGACATGAATTTAGTCGCATAAAAAATGCACCGATTCATCGCGGCGTGCCCCAGGATCGGCCTCATTTCTATACATGCTCCAGAGTTACGTTTATCAGTCATTTGTACCTCTGTCATGGTTATCATTTCATTCCCACGTATCACGTTCCGACAGGAATTCAGTCGCATAAAAATGCACCGATTCGTCTCGGCGTGCCCCAGGATTGGCCACATTTCTGATACATGCTCCAGAAATCCGGATCATAGCTGAATCGCAGACACCGGGGATTGACCCATATCTCTGTCACGCAATTTCTACCATGGTACTCTCACAACGTATCACCGTTTCGAAACCAGTCGCATCCAAGGCGCACCGATTTGGCACGGCATGCATCACAGGTTTCGATCACATTTCATAACCACACCAGAGCTCGGTGGGTTGCCAGTCGCTAACACGGCACAACCAATACGAGCCTCGGTCAAAACAATCATTTCTCTCATTTATTCAATACCGCACTCCTATTCGAATCCAGATGCAGCAAACAAGCACCGATTCGACCCAGGAGCACCAGTATTTTAGTTGCCTCATTTCAATACATGCTCCAGAGCCCGGTCCACGGTCGAACAAATCGTGACACGACCAGGCCGCACCTCTGTCATGCAGTTCATTCATTTCACAATCAAGGCAAACATTTCAAACCATTTCATTGTCACAAATTGCAAGCACCATACAAATCATTGCTTCAAGTTACTTAGCAATCCCTTCACGAATTGTCACCTTTCATCTTCCTCAGGTCATTCAAAGTTCAGTAGGTCCACCCTGCACCAGGTTGGACGATATCCCCCCAGGTAAAAAAAAAAAAAAAAAAAAAGGGAGAACAAGTCGGGTAAGTATGACGCAGCGGATCAAAGAAAAACTTGAAATCCATCTCACCCCCAATAGGTTACAGTCAACCAGGAGATAAAGCTCGAGAGATCCTCACCAGAGCAACCATGTCCCAGGCCGGCAGTGAAGACTTCACGGCCCCTCTATCACCTACTCCCGTCTCAGAAAGCGGCAGCGTGCAATCCCTCAGGGGATGGACTATCCCCAGACTGACGGCAGAGCTCAGACGCAGAGGTGTCCCCTTCCCCGCCACAGCGAGGAAAGGCGAGCTCTTCAAACTTCTCTTCCCCCCACCAGCAGCAGGACCCAGTACCCAACAGGCATCCCTCCAGTCCATATCATCGGCCATCTCGCAGTTACACACAATGGTATCATCTCTATCCACCTCAGTGGCAGACGTCCAAGCCAGGGTGGCACTTCTGGAGGCCCGACCGGCCACAGCTGTCCCCGACCCAACGGCAACTCAGACCTTGACACCTCTTCCTACAGGTACCTCAGGCTCAAGCGTCATTGTCTACCCCTCCCACCTGGTCCCAACCAGTATCAGGAAGGACATTTTGGACGGCAAGGACGTCAACCTGGCCTCTCTCCTTATCTCCGTGCATGATTTAGCAGAAAATAAAGCCTACTCCTGGGGCGACATATCGGTGGTCATTAAAGCCAAAGACCCCAGGCTGAACCGCAAGCTATCAGTCCCCGAATTTACCCTGGCCTTTGGCATGCTCAGAGATGTCCTGTGCTCAGCCACCCCCAGCAGGCGGGAAGAGCTGGACTTATACCTCCATACTGTGGTAGACTTGGGCCACAAGTATGGAGGTTTCGCTTTCTACGATTATCATCGTTCCTTCTCAGCCAAGGCCGCCGCTAGATTCGCACAATTCCAGATCGCGACAGATTGGAGTCTTATGGACACAGAGCTCTTCTGCCGCCACTTTGCCGACTTACGCTCACCTCTGTGTGCAATTTGCCAGTCTTCTACCCACACTGCCACCTGGTGCGCCAATACGGCGATCAGACGGCCCTTTGAGTTCCCCTCTACCTCAGGTACAGTACAGGGCCAGTCACCCCCTGAACCAACGCCTCAGGTGGACAAACTCGGACGCCCAGTCCGAACCGTGGGAGGGGCAGCCATCTGTAATAACTACAACTATGGGTCCTGCAACTTCAGCCAATGCCGCCTACTTCACATCTGCACTTTATGCCAAAGAGCACACCCTAGGAATTTGTGCGAAGTCAAGCAAAACAAGAGGGCATGACTAAGCCGAATCAACATCTTATGGCTAGGACTGTATCTCACTTCACACCCCACCCCTTCCCTGGCCACCTACCTTATCCAAGGCTTCACAATAGGCTTTCACACCGGCCTCATTGCACTACCCCACAGTACTCACGAATGCGCCAATCTTCGTTCGGCAGCCATCGACGAACAGGCCATAGATCAGCTCTTACAGGCAGAGGTAGATCGAGACTATGTAATAGGCCCTTTCACTTGCCCCCCTTTCAGCACATGGAGAGTCAGCCCTATTGGGCTTGTCAAGGGCAAATTCTCTAATAAATTGCGTTTGGTGTACGACTTGTCTGCGCCTCATTCTTCGCACATACCCAGTCTCAATTCCCTGATCCCCTCCGAAGAGTTTTCCCTAAAATACTCCTCCGTGGACATGGCAATACAAGCGATCATCAAGGCAGGCACAGGTGCCTGGCTCTCCAAAGCCGACATCTCGGATGCCTTCAAGCTCCTGCCCATCCACCCATCCCTTTGGTGCTGGCATGGCATCAAGTGGAAGGAAGCGTATTACTTTGCTACGAAACTCACCTTTGGTTCGAAGAGTAGCCCGTGGCTCTTCGACACGTTCGCACAGTCCCTCGTTTGGATACTATTACACAAGGGCCAATGCCATGAAGTCATCCATTACCTGGATGACTTCCTACTGATAGAACCGCCCAACAAGCCCCCAGGAGATCTTGACAAACTGAGAGTAATTTTTGGAAACCTCAACGTTCCTATCGCCGAGCACAAAGTCGACGGTCCAGCAAACATCATCACCTTTCTCGGGGTCAGCTTGGATACCTGCGCAATGCAGGCCAGTCTCCCCCCCGACAAATTAACACGCATTAGGGCAGTCCTTCACGAGTTTTCACACACCAAGGGCTGTACCAAAAAACAGTTGCAGTCTCTCCTAGGTATGCTCAACTTCGCTATGCGAATTATCCCACAAGGCCGCACATTCGTATCACGCCTACTTAGATTTCTCTCAGAAACTCAAGACCCTGATCAGATTTTGAAATTAGACTCCGCAGCTATAGCGGACCTATCAATGTGGGAGGAATTCTTGTCCGCCTGGAATGGCATATCTTTATTCATACCTATGGTTTCGATCCATTCACCCCAGGTAGTGACTGACGCTGCAGCCTCCACAGGTTTCGCGGCAATTTTTGGCCATCATTGGTTTTCAGGACCCTGGCCTCAACAAATACTATTGATACCTGGCTTTTCCCAAACATCTGCCCTGTTTGAGCTTTATCCCATAGTGGCAGCCGCACAACTCTGGGGCCACCACTGGACAGGACAAACCGTAGTTTTCACCACCGACAACCAGGCCACGGCAGACATCATCAACAGAGGCAGGTCCAAGTCCCTAGCAGTCATGTCCTTCCTGCGCAGGTTGGTCCAACTGTCTTTACAACATCAGTTCAACATACACTGTGAATTTATACCCGGCAGATACAACTCAGCAGCTGACGCACTATCACGTTTCAATTATCCCTCCTTTTTCAAACAGGTTCCCGATGCCGACCCAATGTCGGCCCCTATCCCCGTCTGGTCACAACTGACCCTGGATTAGTGCAACATCTACACGGAGCTACGCAACTCATAAATAATTCCCTCTCCCGCAACACACTCAAAGCCTACCAGACGGCTTGGAAGGCTTTCAACAAATTTCTCACGCCCTGCCGCAAAGAACCAACAGATATCAAACAGGTACTGGCCTTCACGGCACACTGCCACACGCAGCTGGCCTTATCCTACAACACCATCCGTTTATACCTAGCCGGCATTCAACATTTCATGGCGCTTGAAGACCCGACGAGGTCGTCACTGTTTTCATCCCACGCTATACGAGCCATCCTAAGGGGAATACAGAAACAACAACCAGTCATCAGCACTAAGCGTTTGCCCATTACGGGGCCCATCTTTAGGGACATGTCAAACATACTGGCTACTTCGCCATTCGGTCTGCTCCCCAGCACGGTTCTACAAGCAGCCATATATTTAGCTTACTACGGGTTCTTGCGGCCTGGCGAATTCACCACTAACAAACCCACAGACCTAGTACTATGCAGACGACACTTGCTTCGACACCAAGACCACTTTATCCTGCACCTCGAGGTCTCTAAAACCCAGCAAACTGGCTCGGGAGTAAACATCCACCTCTACAGAACCAACAACAGCTGGTGTCCAGTCGCTGTACTCAACCGACTCCTATCTCTCCTACCTGAACAACCAGACAGCAGTCCCCTTCTACCATTCCCAGTCAAACCCTTAAATGCCTCT
>JBBGZY010000264.1:3817500-3845000 GCA_037952925.1 Lithobates clamitans | reverse complement strand
TTAATTTCGAACGTCAGGGGCGGGCGACGCAGGCGGAGTTTCACACATGCGTAGTGTATAAAGAGGGGCCTTTCGCGCGTGTCGTACGTACGTTCTGTGCGTAGGTGATAGTGGACCAGGACGTTCCAAAACGAAGGTAATTTGAGATATATATTTTTTTTTTGGGGGGGGGTTTATGGTCATGACTTTGTAGCAAGCGGCCTATATGGCTTGATAGATTGATGAGGCCTACATAGGGAGAAGATGATGAGGGGTTAGCAGAAACATATAATAAGTGTTTTTGGTCTTGTGACTTTCTCTTTTCCAGATATAATGAATCCCCTATTGAAGGATCCAGAGTTCCTTACTTCTTTTATTTCAAAATATCGAGAGATGAGGAATTTGTGGGAGGTGAAACACCCTCAGTATTATGCCAAGCATGTGAGGAAGTCAACGCTGGAGAGACTTCTGTCCTTTGTCCAGGAGACCATCCCGGGAGCAACAATGGAGACAGTGCTCAAGAAAATTGGGGTCTTGAGGAACATGTATAAAAGGGAGCATAGGAAGATCCAGGAATCAAGGAGATCAGGAGCATCAGCAGATGATGTTTATGTACCCAGGCTGTGGTACTACAATCAACTCCGTTTTCTTGATGACCAGAATGAAGCCAGGGCATCACTTTCAACCCTTCCCTCCACCCTTCCCTCCACCCCAGCAGAGGCTGATGAGGAGCAAGCTGGGTCTTCCATCCTGGATGAACCGGATATGACCATCTGGAGTCAGGTAAATTATTTTAACAAATATTTACTGTACTAATATTAATGATGTTAACTGGATGTTATAATTGTCTAAAATAATTTTGCACTCAAAATTGTGTATACATATCAAATGACAGTAGTGGCTAAATATGTTTGGCACCTGCTTGAAATAATTAGGGTGTCTGATTAGACTCTTTTATTAAAGAGATGTATTCACATTGAATTTGCTAGTCATGAGAAGCAAACTGTGTGTCATTGATGAACCCAAAAAAAGAAACTAAAACTATTGTCCTTTTTTTATACACAGGATGAGTCCATCCAGGAGGAATGTGGGGAAAGTGGCAGGCAGGAGGAGACCGGGCCCATGGACAGCCTGGAGGAGGCCGGATTCACCATCATCCTGGAGGAGGCTGGGCCCAGTGTCAGGCAGGAGGTGGCTGCTCCCAGTGAGGTGGCTGGGCCAAGTGAGGTGGCTGGGCCAAGTGAGGTGGCTGGGCCAAGTGAGGTGGCTGGGCCCAGTAGGAGCCTCACCCAATCCCAAGTGCCTCCCCTCCACCTTCCCAAAAAAAGGGCCAGGAAGGGGATGGTCACACAGGACGCGTCCCTGCGCCTCATGCAACAGGCCACCCGTTTTTTAACAAGCCCCCCCGAAGCGGAAGAAGCCTATGGCTGCTACTTAGCCAGCAGGCTTCTTCAGATGGATTGGGAGCAGCGCCTCATTTGTGAGCGCCTATTTGGGGAAACAATCCATAAGGGGCTGCAGGGCACGCTAACAAAAAACACCCAACTACATGAGGCAGCCCCCCCCCCTCCTCCTCCTCCTCCTCCTCCTCCTCCTCCTCCTCCTCCTGCCACAACTGAAACACCAGAGCCACAGCCTCAAAAGAAGGCTACAGGGAAGGCTACAGGGAAGGCTGCAGGGAAGGCTGCAGGGAAGGCTGCAGGGCAGCGTGGAGGAAAGGCTGCAGGGAAGAGAAGAAAGTGATGACCTGGGTTCAGTCTGGTCTGACAGAAGACGCAGGCTGTTGTAGGACCACAGTCTGGGGACATCTAGATCATCTGCTGGTGCTGTTGATCTCTGGGATTCTTGGACCAGATTGTGCTCCCTCTTATATGGACTCCTCAAGATCCCAATTTTCTTGTACACCGACTTTTTCCAGCGTTGACTTCCTCTTTATTTTATTTTGACCATGAATAAATGGATCTTTTTTGAGTTTAGCAAAAGACTTTATGTGTTTTCTTTTAAATCATTGATTTTACACACAATGTTAAATTAACAAGGGACAACAATCTCATTGAGTTTTAAAAAAACACATCAAAAATACATTACTAATGTTAAGAATGTTCAAGTGGTAAGTCTTGAAAAAAAAAAATATACATAAACAAAAACGGTGCTTTGGGTTAACTTTATCTAAAATATAAAAAATAATCACTAGAAAAAAAAAAAAAAGAATAATGGGTTCTTTGTGGTAACTTTACAAACCTAAAAAAAAAAAAAAAAAAAATAAGGGAAAAAGTATTATTAGTATGGAAACATTGTTTATAAAAAGCATACTATATCATTCATGAGATCAAAGAGAAAAAGAATTCAGAAATCAGTTTGGGAGAACTCTGATTATGAACAGCAAAACACCTTCGTTCTTTAGAGCATTCGTAAAGAAGAAATAAAATGCGCTGCATTCAACGATCACAGATTTTGCAGCGTGATGAATGTGCTACCTACAATACGAACACTAGTTTTACTAGACCGAGTGCTTCCGTTTAGTTTTTGCTTATGAGCATGCGTCATTTTTTTGTCCGTAGGACTAGCATACAGACGAGCAGACTTCGGGGTCCGTCGTAGTTACGACGTAAAGATTTGAAGCATGTTTCAAATCTAAAGTACGTCGGATTTGAGGCTAAAAAAGTACGTTGAAAGTCCGAAGAAGCCCACACACGATCGGATTACCAGCCAGCTTTAGTCCGTCAGCGTCCGTTGGACTTTTGTAGACGAAAAGTCCGACCGTGTGTACGCGGCATTAGAATCGGGTGCAGCTCTTAGGGATGAGCACAATGTTTGAGTTGAACATAAGTTCAACTCGAACATTAGATGTTCGCCTGTTCGTCGAACAGTGAACACAATGCGGTGTTCGCGGCAAATTCGAAAGTCGCGGAACACCGTTAAAGTCTATGGGACATCAACATGAAGTTAATGTTAACACGTCATGTCAGAGGAAGGTGGGGTCGCCCGTTTACGTCACCGAGTGGCCCTGCCCTCAGCTATATAACAGGTGTCACTCAGCGGGAGCCTCCCATGGAGGCAGAGCTGTTGTGGCTTTTTACTTTTTTCAGCTCGTCTGTGGCATGAGATGGATTTACATCGTGGGACATTTTTATTTTTTAATTTTTTAAAAAAGGTCCCAAAGTGTCTCCTGTCTTTTTACTATTTTGACACTTTTTTTTGTGAAATGGTAGGGGTACAATGTAATGACAATTTGTTACAACCGCGATCACTTTTAAATGACTTTTTTCCTTTAGAAATGTCATTTTGCTGTGGTACTGTTCTAAACATGGGAAAACTGTGCCACTTTTTATTGTTTCACTTCCCGAAAAAACGGCTATTTAAAAAATTTTTTTTTGCATTGATACATGTCCCCTGGGGCAGAACCCAGGTCCCCAAACACTTTTTATGGCAATAACTTGCATGTAATAAGTCGTACACATGGTCTGACTTTTCAGCTACAAAAGTCCGACAGCCTGTCCGACAGACTTTCGACAGACTTTCAATGGACTTCTGGCAGACTTTCTAATGATCGGACTTGCCTACACACGATCACACCAAAGTCCGACGGATTCGTATGTGATGACGTACACCGGACTAAAATAAGGAAGTTGATAGCCAGTAGCTAATAGCTGCCCTAGCGTCATTTTTTGTCCGTCGGACTAGCATGCAGACGAGAGGATTTCTGGGTCCGGTGGAGTTACGACGTAAAGATTTGAAGCAAGTTCCAAATCTAAAGTCTGTCAGATTTGCGACTGGAAAAGTCCGCTGAAAGTCCGAGGAAGCCCACACACGATCAGATTGTCCCCCGGATTTGGTCCGTCGGCGTCCGTCTGACTTTTGTAGCCGAAAAGTCCGACTGTGTGTACGCCCCATAAGCCTTTAAAATGAGCACTTTTGATTTTTCATGTTCATGTCCCATAGACTTTAATGATGTTCGCATGTTCACCCAAATTTTTTGCCTGTTCGCATGTTCTGGTGTGAACCGAACCGGGGGGGTGTTCGGCTCATCCTTAGCAGCTGTACATGGTGGCCAATCAGCTTCTATCTTGCTTGTTCAATTAAGCTTTGAAAATAAAACCAAGAAGGTGATTGGTTTCTATTCACATGTAAAAGGAAGAAATAGGCGTGGTGCTTATTCAATAACATGACATGAATTAATATAATTTGTGAATGAATATGATAAGTATCCAAAAACATACAAATAAATAAATGTGAATAAAAGTCCAACGAAAGCCCAATGGTAGGAGTTAGGGATGAGCTTCGAGTTCGAGTCGAACTCATGTTCGATTCGAACATCGGCTGTTCGCCAGTTCACCGGACAGCAAACAATTTGGGGTGTTCGCGGCAAATTTGAATGCCGCGGAACACCCTTTAAAAGTCTATGGGAGAAATCAAAAGTGCTAATTTTAAAGGCTTATATTCATAATATTGTCATAAAAAGTGTTTGGGGACCTGGGTCCTGCCCCAGGGGACACGGATCAATGCAAAAAAAAAGTTTCAAAAATGGCCGTTTTTTCGGGAGCAGTGATTTTAATAATGCTTAAAGTGAAACAATAAAAGTGTAATATCCCTTTAAGTTTCGTACCGGGGGGTGTCTATAGTATGCCTGTAAAGGGGCGCATGTTTCCCATGTTTAGAACAGTCTGACAGCAAAATGACATTTCAAAGGAAAAAAAGTCATTTAAAACCACTCACGGCTATTAATGAATTGCCAGTCCGGCAATACACATAAAAGTTCATTGATAAAAATGGCATGGGAATTCCCCACAGGGGAACCCCGAACCAAAATTAAAAAAAATAATTATTTGGGCGTCCCCCTAAATTCCATACCAGGCCCTTCAGGTCTGGTATGGATATTAAGGGGAACCCTGGCCAAAATAAAAAAAATGGCGTGGGGTCCCCCTCAAAATCTATACCAGACCCTTCAGGTCTGGTATGGATTTTAAGGGGAACCCCGCGCCAAAATTTAAAAAAAAATGGCGTGAGGTCCCCCAAAAATCCATACCAGACCCTTATCCGAGCATGCAACCTGGCAGGCCACAGAAAAAGAGGGGGGGACGAGAGAGCGCCCCCCCTCCTAAACCGTACCAGGCCACATGCCCTCAACATTGGGAGGGTGCTTTGGGGTAGCCCCCCAAAACACCTTGTCCCAATGTTGATGGGGACAAGGTCCTCATCCCCACAACCCTTGGCCGGTGGTTGTGGGGGTCTGTGGGCGACAGGCTTATCAGAATCTGGAAGCCCCCTTTAACAAGGGGACCCCCAGATCCTGGCCCTCCCCCCTGTGTGAAATGGTAAGGGGGTACAAAAGTACATCTACCATTTCACAAAAAAACTGTCAAAAATGTTAAAAATGACAAGAGACAGTTTTTGACAGTTCCTTTATTTAAATGCTTCTTCTTTCTTCTATCTTCTTTGTTCTAGCTTCCTTCAGTTTCTTCCTCCATCTTCTTCTTCTGGTTCTTCCTCTGGTGTTCTCGTCCGGCTTCTTCCTCTGCAGCGTCGGTGTCTTCTTCCCTTCTTCTCCTTGGGCCGCTCCGCATCCATGATGGCATGGAGGGAGGCTCCCGCTGTGTGACGCTTCTCCTCTTCTGACGGTTCTTAAATAACGGGGGGGTGGGGTCACCGGGTGACCCCCCCCATTTTTTAAGAACTGTCAGAAGAGGAGAAGCGTCACACAGTGGGAGCCTCCCTCCATGCCATAATGGATGCGGAGCAGCCCGAAAAGAAGATGAAGACAAGAAGATGAAGAGGAGAAGATATAGGGAAAAAGATGAAGAGAAAAAGATGAAGAGAAAAAGATGAGGAGAGAAGCGTCACACAGCGGGAGCCTCCCTCCATGCCATCATGGATGCGGAGCGGCCCGAGGAGAAGAAGGGAAGAAGACGCCGATGCCGCGGAGGAAGATGCTGGACGAGAACACCGGAGGAAGAACCAGAAGAAGAAGAAGATGGAGGAAGAAATTAAAGGAAGATAGAAGAAAGAAGAAGCATTTAAATAAAGGAATTGTCAAAAACTGTCTCAGGAGGGGGGGGGCGCTCTCTCCTCCCCCCCTCTTTTCCTGCGGCCTGCCAGGTTGCGTGCTCGGAGGGTCTGGTATAGATTTTGAGGGGGACCCCACGCCTTTTTTTTTTTAAATTTTGGCCAGGGTTCCCCTTAATATCCATACCAGACCTGAAGGGCCTGGTATGGAATTTAGGGGCACCCCCACGTCATTTTTTAAAAAAATTTTGGTTCTGGGTTCCCCTGTGGGGAATTCCCATGCCGTTTTTATCAATTAACTTTTATGTATATTGTCGGACCGGCAATTCATTAATAGCCACGAGTAGTTTTAAATGACTTTTTTTCCTTTGAAATGTCATTTTGCTGTCAGACTGTTCTAAACACGGGAAACATGCACCCGTTTACAGGCATACTATAGACACCCCCCAGGTATGACATTTAAAGGGATATTACACTTTTATTGTTTCACTTTAAGCATTATTAAAATCACTGCTCCCGAAAAAACAGCCGTTTTTAAAACTTTTTTTGCATTGATCCATGTCCCCTGGGGCAGGACCCAGGTCCCCAAATACTTTTTATGACAATAACTTGCATATAAGTCTTTAAAATTAACACTTTTGGGTTGGGCGTGGTTTGGCCGCTCGAGTTAATGGCCGCTTAAACAGAGAGCTCTGACGGGGAGAAACACCGGCCAGCTACTATCCAGCACCTCCAGCCCAATAAAAACAACCGGTGACTGCCGCCGACCTCCAGGATGTCACGGGGAACTTCCGCTCACCGCAATCCTGGATCGGGACAGCCCAAAAAGCTTACGGACTTCTTCCCGGGCACAGGCTGTGAGGGGATCCAAGATGGCGACGGAGGAAGCATGGACCTCTCTCCCTCACCCTCCACAGTGCTGTTAACACATCCTGGCAGCCAGGAGCCTCACTTACAGGACCACAGACTGGATGAAAAACAGGCTCACAAGCGCCCAGCAGATTCTCCAACTGCCTCACCAGCATCCAAGGGTCCCGTGAGTAAAAAGCAGTTCTCTTCACCAGAGAACAGTGTCCTTACACAGATCCCACAAGATTCACTCGCGGCATTCCCCACCTCTGACCGCCCTGCCTCAGAGTCCACTCTAAAAGAGATGCTGTTATCACTAAAAAACAATCTGCAGGCTGAATTATGTAACTCCATGTCAGCACTACAGGTGCAGGTGGAACAATTAGAGGGCAGAATGGATATCACAGAACAGAAAATGAGGGAATGCGTATCCGCCCATAATGTCCTAGTGGACAGTTATCAAGAACGCGATGCTGACATACAATGGCTGAAAAACAAGGTCACAGACCTCGAAGATAGGTCCAGGAGGAACAACCTGAAATTCAGAGGTATCCCTGAAACAATTACTCCTCCTGAACTCTCACAATACCTACTTCAATTGCTAAAAACCCTCCTTCCTATGGAAAATGCCCGTGACATGGTCATTGACAGAGCTCATCGTATAGCTAAACCCAATTCCCTTCCGGATTCAGTCCCAAGGGATGTATTGGCCAGAATTCATTTTTTCCATACTAAAGACAGAGCCATGGCTGCAGCTCATAAAGCAGGCAAGCTCCCTGATCCATTCGCCCACATCAATATCTACGCCGACCTCTCGGCTACCACTCTAGCCCGTCGCAGACAGTTCGCACCCATTACAGCAGATCTAAGAGAGAAAAAGATCTTGTACAACTGGTTCTTCCCTGCCACCTTACAAATCACGCATCAGGGTCAAAAATATATCCTATATTCACCAACGGATGCACGGAAACTGCCCCAACAATGGGGTATCTCTACTCTGCATGCTAAAGATGGGGAACGCTCCAATATCCCTTGTTCACAAGCTCAACCCCGGTCCGCTCCTTCTGGACTAGGCTAGCACAGTTGCGCCACATATGGGCCACACACTATACCTATCAAAGGCATGACAATGCTTAAACTCAGCGATTCACCTCCCCTTGGTTTGGAACTCTTTACATCGCACCCCTACGCATCAGTTGCTATTGGTTTGGTTATTGACCACGGGGCTTAATATCCCTCTTTATTGCTTGTTTGCATTTCATAATCTGTTGCGTACTATTTAGAAGATTTAATACACTATTTGTATTACATAGAACTACTTTCTAAGCTCCTATAGCCGTGTTAACTTTAGTATATATCTGGTTCAGCTGTGGTACATCTCTCTAACTGTGTGCACTTCTCCATAGCAACACACAACGTGAGAGTGGGACACTCCCAGCTCCTCACATCATACCTCCTACTTTAGTGCCCCATCATTTAGGAAATGTCACTTAAAATCGTTTCCCTAAATGTAAAGGGCCTGAATAGCCCCTACAAACGATCCCTGCTCTGGAGAGAAGCTCTCTCCCAGAAATGCGACATACTATGTGCGCAAGAGACGCACTTAACTCAGTCCAACACACCACGAGTCTCTCACCATAAATTCCCACACTGCTTCTTCGCCAACTCGGATAAGAAAACCAAAGGTGTGCTGATAGCTATTAGAGACACAATCACCTTGTCACAGAAATTCGTAGAATGTGACCCCAATGGTAGATATGTAATCCTAGGAGCAGAGCTCAATCACCAACCATTCACCCTAGTGTCGGTATACTCGCCAAATACAAACCAAAAATCTTTTTTACGTCAGTTACTAAAACATGTTCACTCAATCCAAGTAGGCCAACTTATAATCTGTGGAGACTTCAACGCTGTTTCAGACACCTCCCTGGACTCCACTAGCTCACGCCGGAAACAGAACCTATCTTCTCTCACACGAGATGAAGGTTTATATGATGTATGGAGAAGTATACACGGCTCTGAGAAAGACTTCACTTTCTTCTCTACTGCTTTCCATGTGTATTCCAGGATTGACATGTTCCTTGTGGACAGGGCCACCCTTTTCCAAGCCACTGAAGCACAGATAGGCACTATCCTATGGTCTGATCACACGCCAATCTCCCTAACCTTAACTCTTCACCAACATACGCAACCCACAAAACTATGGAGACTAAATACCAACCTCCTAAATAACCCTGGCTACGAGGAACAGGTCACGTCCGAATTAAATGTTTTTTTTACACAAAATGCTAACACACTCCTTATGGGCGGCTCACAAAGCCTACATGCGTGGAGTGTTCCTCAAACTGGGTGCCCAGGAGAAGCGTAAGAGAATGCAAAAGATTAATGACCTTACCCAGACCATAACAGACCTTGAGACCCAAAATAAAATAAAATCCTCCATCGAATTAGTAAATAAACTTCAAGAGACTCGACACAAACTCTCCCAATGTTTTGTGTCACAGTATGACCTTCTCCTTAAAAGACTCAAACTAAACTACTATGTAGCTGGCAATAAAATAGGCCCTCTACTGGCAAGGCAAATAAAACATAAAACAAATAAGAGCAAAATAGACCACCTATTAGATACACAAAACCAAAGGCTAACCAATCCAATGCATATAGCTAATCGCTTCGCCGAATACTACACTGAACTTTATAACTTAGAATCCGCCCAAGAGATCCCACCTCCTGATCAGGCTCAAATTAAAGAGTTTCTACGTTCCCTCTCGCTACCGCAGATATCCTCTGCAGACTTTACCACATTATCCTCTCAGTTCTCCAGTCAGGAAATCCAAAAAGCAATTACCTCACTTCCTTTGCACAAATCCCCAGGTCCAGACGGGTTCGGTAATGAATATTACAAAAAATTTAGCAATCTCCTGATTCCCCACCTACAAGCAGTCTATAATGCAGCAGCGACCTCGGCAAGCTTTCCCAAGGAAGCACTCGAAGCACTAATAGTAACACTGCCCAAACCAGGAAAACCCCCATACCAACCAGCTAATTACCGTCCCATCTCCCTCCTCAATTCTGATATTAAGATCTACGCTAAAGTCATCGCCTCTAGATTAGAAAACATCATACCCAAATTAATTCATCCTGATCAAGTAGGATTTGTGAAAGGTCGTCAAGACTAGATGCATCCTTAACGTCCTTCAATGGGCCGAGTCACATTGCACGCCTTCTCTGCTTCTCTCTTTAGATGCAGAGAAGGCGTTCAATCGGGTTCACTGGACATACCTGAGGGAAGTACTTCACATCTTCGGCTTCACAGGATTTCTGGATTCAGCTATAAGGGCTCTTTATTCTAATCCTTGCGCAAAAGTATACACCTCTAACACCCTCTCATGCTCATTTAACATCACAAATGGCACCAGGCAAGGCTGCCCATTATCACCTATAATATTTGCCTTGGTTATGGAACCCCTTGCACAAACTATCAGGAACCATCCCAACATCACAGGTATCAAAATCGGCCATGTGGATCACAAAATCGGGCTATATGCCGATGACGTGATCATATCCCTCTCAAACCCTGAAACCTCCTTACCAGTAGTCTCTGATATAATTCAAAACTTCGGGTCATTATCTCTCTACAAGGTCAATGTTGCTAAATCACAAATGCTCCCTATCTTACTATCCAAAACAAAACAATCACATATATCGTAAATCTCCGGATTCTCCTGGGCTCCCAAGTCAGGTATTAGATACCTGGGCATAAAATTTACCTCGCCAAGTTCCTTAATGGTCCATACAAACTATGATTCGTTACTGAGGAATATAGGAAATCAAACACAGGAACTTTCCAAACTACACATTTCATGGGCAGGTAGAGCAGCAGTCACCAAAATGTCCATACTTCCAACGATTTTATACTACTTCCGTACTCTGCCGATCCCTCTAACTAACTCCTACTTGCAGAAATTGCAAACCTCCATTAACAACTTCATCTGAAAAAAAAGAGCTTGCTTCAGCAACAACGTTTTGTACAGACCTAAACGCACCTCCGGCATGGGAGTCCCCAATTTGAAGCTATACTATCATGCTGTGATTATGGATCAAGCTGCCGTATGGTGGTCACCCTCGGAAGGAAAACAATGGGCCTATATGGAACAATCCATAGTGGGCCACCAACTCAAAGGCCTCATATTCGCACTCCTTCTAGGTCTCCCTCCCGTATCTCTCCATTACTTCTCGATACAAGCCGCTATGGCCTCATGGCGCTACTCTCAAAGGCGTATACACAATAAAATCCTTATGGACTTACACTCCATACCTTTAGGTACCTTGGAATACTTCACTGAAGACCTAACACTTTACAGCTGGTCAGAGGCAGGAGCTGTTAATATTGGACATCTACTTGACAAAACCAACCTCCTAACCTTTGAAGATCTGCAGAAACGCTTTTGTTTACCGCACAGCGACTTTTACAAATATCTGCGTATTCGGAACATAATAGGACACATCCTTAAAACGGAGGTAAGGGTTCCACAAGAAGCTCTTGCTTTCTGCGCATCTCCAGCAACTACGAAGAAGGGCATCTCATACTTCTACCGACTCTTTTTACTCTCCCACACACAGGAAAAAACTCTGTCCATGAAGAAGTGGGAAAACGACCTCGACTGCACTTTTAATCAAGTGCAATGGAACGCAGCAACTAACAATATACTAAAATTCTCCCATTGCGCAACACATTGGGAATCACACTTTAAACTAATACACCGCTGGTACTACACTCCAATTCAGCTTTCCCACGATGTTGGAGGAATTGTGAAGAATCAGGATCCCTAATTCACATCTGGTGGCATTGCCCCAAGATTCTTCCCTTTTGGAGAAAGGTATTCCACTTCATCTCTTCCATCACTGGCAATAACTGCCTTCTGGACCCAGCCATGGCTCTCCTATTACTGAACTGTGACCGTTGGCCTAAGAACTATCTCCCCTTAGTGCTCCATTGTCTGACGGCCGCTAAGAAATCAATAGCTTTATGCTGGAAACAACAAGACCCCCCAGAATGCTCCTCTTTCTTAATAAATCTCAACACTCAGAGCCAATTCGAACTCCTGTTCTCCATGAAAAACGGCAACAGTCAACTCTTCTGCACACATTGGTCAGTATGGCTTCAACATCCATTATGTACGGTGCACATGTAACGGTGACATGACTCTCCTTCTGGTTTCCCTAGGACGTCACCCTCCTAGCTTTACCGTCCTCCTTAATGTCTCCTACTATACCTCTCTTCCCCCTTTTATGAGATGTACCCAGCTAATGTTCTCTTATTAATCTTTCCTGATACTTTCCATGCCTTAACACTGTTAAACGACTTTGTTGCATAATCCTATTGTACTACTGTACTCTGCAGTAGGGATGAGCTTCGAGTTCGAGTCGAACTCATGTTCGACTCGAACATTGGCTGTTCGCAAGTTCGCCGAACAGCGAACAATTTGGGGTGTTCGCGGCAAATTCGAATGCCGAGGAACACCCTTTAAAAGTCTATGGGAGAAATCAAAAGTGCTAATTTTAAAGGCTAATATGCAAGTTATTGTCATAAAAAGTGTTTGGGGACCTGGGTCCTGCTCCAGGGGACATGGATCAATGCAAAAAAATTTTTTAAAAACGGCCATTTTTTCAGGAGCAGTGATTTTTATAATGCTTAAAGTCAAACAATAAAAGTGTAATATCCCTTTAAATTTCGTACCTGGGGGGTGTCTATAGTATGCCTGTAAAGGGGCGCATGTTTCCTGTGTTTAGAACAGTCTGACAGCAAAATGACATTTTGAAGGAAAAAACTAATTTAAAACTACCGCGGCTATTGCATTGCCGACAATACACATAGAAGTTCATTGATAAAAACGGGGGGGGAACCCCGAACCAAAATTTAAAAAAAAAAATGACGTAGGAGTCCCCCTAAATTCCATACCAGGCCCTTCAGGTCTGATATGGATATTAAGGGGAACCCCGGCCAAAATTAAAAAAAAAAATGATGTGGGGTTCCCCCTAAATTCCATACCAGACCCTTCAGGTCTGGTATGGATTTTAAGGGGAACCCCGCGCCAAAAAAAAAAAAAAAAACGGCGTGGGGTCCCCCCAAAAATCCATACCAGACCCTTATCCGAGCACGCAACCTGGCAGGCCGCAGGAAAAGAGGGGGGGACGAGAGTGCGGCCCCCCCCTCCTGAACCATACCAGGCCACATGCCCTCAACATTGGGAGGGTGCTTTGGGGTAGCCCCCCAAAACACCTTGTCCCCATGTTGATGAGGACAAGGGCCTCATCCCCACAACCCTGGCTGGTGGTTGTGGGGGTCTGCGGGCGGGGGGCTTATCGGAATCTGGAAGCCCCCTTTAACAAGGGGACCCCCAGATCCCGCCCCCCCCCCTGTGTGAAATGGTAAGGGGGTACAAAAGTACCCCTACCATTTCACTAAAAAACTGTCAAAAATGTTAAAAATGACAAGAGGCAGTTTTTGACAATTCCTTTATTTAAATACTTCTTCTTTCTTCTATCTTCCTTCATCTTCTGGTTCTTCTGGTTCTTCTGGTTCTTCTGGTTCTTCCTCCGGCGTTCTCGTCCAGCATCTCCTCCGCGGCGTCTTCTATCTTCTTCTCCTCGGGCCGCTCCGCACCCATGGCATGGGGGGAGGCTCCTGCTCTTCTCTTCATCTTCTTCATCTTCTTCTCTCCTTCTTTTCTTCTCTTCTTCTCTTCTTCATTTTCTTCTCCGGGCCGCTCCGCACCCATGCTGGCATGGAGGGAGGCTCCCGCTGTGTGACGGCGCTCCTCGTCTGACAGTTCTTAAATAACGGGGGGCGGGGCCACCCGGTGACCCCGCCCCCCTCTGACGCACGGTGACTTGACGGGACTTCCCTGTGACGTCACGGGGAATGCCACAGGGAAGTCCCGTCATGTCCTGTGCGTCAGAGGGGGGTGGGGTCACCGGGTGGCCCCGCCCCCCGTTATTTAAGAACTGTCAGAGGAGGAGAGCCGTCACACAGTGGGAGCCTCCCTCCATGCCAGCATGGGTGCGGAGCGGCCCGGAGAAGAAAATGAAGAAGAGAAGAAGAGAAGAAAAGATGAAGAGAAGAAGATGAAGAAGATGAAGAAGATGAAGAGAAGAGCGGGAGCCTCCCCCCATGCCATGGGTGCGGAGCGGCCCGAGGAGAAGAAGATAGAAGACGCCACGGAGGAGATGCTGGACGAGAACGCCGGAGGAAGAACCAGAAGAACCAGAAGATGAAGGAAGATAGAAGAAAGAAGAAGTATTTATTTTTTTAATAATCAAAAATTTTATTGTTTATTTCATTTATATACACACCATTTATACAACATTCTATACCCCTTTGTTCAAACAATAGAAACATACTACACATTACATCCTACATCACCTACCACCGTTTTCCCCCCTGTCCCAGTGGCCGACATTTACATATGCGAGGGTAAAAAAAAAAATAAAAAAATAAAATGGTACCCACCCCACTGTGTTTATCGTGCTTATGTTTATAGAATAAAAAAAAAAAAAAAAAATTATAAATACTTCCCCCTTATTCTAAATGGTGTCTTAGTCCCCTCCATTCCTTGTTATATATTGTGTGCAGAGAAAAAATAAATAAATAAGTAAATAACAAAAATAAATAAATAAATAAATAAATAAATAAATTTAAATAAATAAATAACGAGATAAATAAATAAATGGTACCCACCCCACCGTGTTTATCGTGCTTATATTTATAAAGTGTTTAAAAATAAAATTATAAATAAGTTCCCCCTAATTCTTATTAGTGTCCTTAATCACTTCAATTCATAATTATATATTGTGTGAAGAGGAAAAAAAAAAAAAAAAAAAGGAAAAAAGGGGGGGGGGGGGGTGGAGTGGGGAGTTCCCCCCTTATTCTGATTGTGTCATTAGTCCCTACAATTCCTTGTTATGTATTGTGAGGAGGAAAAAAAAAAAAAAAAAAATTCCCTTCCGTGTATATTCGTGTTTGTATTTATATAATTTATAATTTATAAAGTGTTTTTAAAGATAAATTTATAAGTACATTCCCCCCTTTTTCTAATTCGTGTCATTAATTACTTCAGTTCATTATTAAATACAACCCCTGTATTGTAATTCGTGTCACTACCCACTAAAATTCATAATTAGAAGATGTGTTAAAAAAAATAAAAAAAAAAATAAAAGGGGGGATTCCCCCATAATTCATATTTGTTATTAATCGCGTGCCCATCTCCTTCCCCCCTCCACCTCCAATGTTTGTCAATACTGGGACAAGAGGGGAATAGTAAAAAAAAAAAAAAAAACACAAAATAAGCGAAAACCACATATACATTTACCCATACATTATCTTACCCCCAACCCTCTTTGATTAGCATTAGAGAAGTTATATAACTATTTTCATCTATCCTTCAGGGCCATTCTTCTTATGTTTCTATTCTAAATGACTATACCATTCCTTCCTCCTACCCATCTGTATTTCCCTCTTCTATTATCTCCTCAGCACATTGTTCCCAGTTTGCCCATGTCGTTTCAAATTTCTTTCTTTGGTTTTTGACCACATGAACCCATCTCTCTGCTTCCTTTATTACATTAACCTCGTTTCTCCACTCTATGACTGACTGGATCCGGTCCTGTCTCCAGTACTTTGGAATTAGTTTTTTCGCTGCATTTAACAAATGTGGGGTTATACTTTCTCTATATTTTTTGATAGGTCCAGTCATTCCATGAAATAAATATTGTATGGGCCCAAACTCTATGTGCTCCGTCGTCATTTTCTTAATCCAGGGGGCTACTAATTCCCAAAAACGCTTAATTATTGGACACGTCCACCATAGGTGAAGAAACATTCCCCTCTGTCCACAGCCCCTCCAGCATTTGTCATTAGCTTCTGAAGAGATTTGTGCCATTTTAACTGGTGTCCTATACCATCTCGCTAGGAATTTATATGCCATTTCTTGCACCTTTGTGCTTATGGAGGTAGTAAATGTTAACGATATCATTTTATTTATTTGTTTATCTGTCCACACTTGGCCTAGCTCCCTCTCCCATTCTTTCATGAAGTATGGGGGTTTCTTTTCTTGTTCTCCTAGAATCATTCTGTACGTCCAGGATAGTGTATGCCCATCTTCCGATGTCTGTGCACACTTCCTCTCAAATGCGGTAAGTGTATTTATGGATCTTAACGGTTTTATTTTCTTAAGGAAGCTCGTCATTTGACGGTATTTCCATTCTGCCATTCTTGTCTCCCCAAATTTCAAGATCATCTCTGTCAGTGGTATTAAAACTCCACTTGGGGCAAACTTACCGCATCTAATATTCCCGTCTTGTCCCCACGCCCCCAGACTTCCCGTCTTCTCCCCCGGGAGGAACCACGGAAATCCCTCCAGAGGAGTCAGAGGGGAGGTCTGTGGGGCATACCTACCCTCTTTATTCATTCTATCCCATACTTCTAATGTATTCAGGGTTATTGGTGATGTCCATTGTGACAGCCCTCTCAGTGACCCTTGTATCCATGGTGCTCCTGCCAGGTTTCTCCCCGCCATCATCATTTCTGCCTGTACCCATGGTTTTCTATCTAGGTCATGGCACCAGTCTATTATTCTAACTAGCGCCATGGCCTTATAATAGGATGTTATATCCGGGAGTCCTAGGCCACCCTCCGCTCTACTCCTTCTTAAGATGTCGTACGCCAATCTAGGCCTTTTATCGTTCCATACAAAGGCTATTAAAAGCCGACGCATTTGTTTAAGGAGATTCGCCGGCAACCTGATTGGTACTGTACGCAGCACATAAACTATTCTGGGCAGTATACTCATTTTTATGGCACTGATTCTTCCGAACCAGGTCAAGTATTTCCCCTTCCATTTCTTTAATTCTTCTGTTATTTCTTTCACTAATGAGCCATAATTATGCTCCAACAATAGTTCATAGTCTGCGCTTATCTGCACCCCCAGGTATGTCAGCGACTCCCTGTTCCATATAAATGGGTATTTCTCCTTCAGTGTTCTCTCCATCTCCGCTGGGACATGACTGGGAAGGATGACTGATTTCTCGAAATTAATCTTAAAGCCAGATACCCTTCCAAATTTCTGTACTTCTACCATCAATGCGGCTATAGATGTCTGGGGAGTGGACATAAAAAATAATAAATCGTCCGCATATGCTGCTACTTTATGTTCCGTATGGCCTATGTGCGTCCCCACTATCTCCTTATTCTTTCTGATTCTACGCAAAAAGGGTTCCATTACTATTGCAAATATCAGTGGGGACAGTGGGCACCCCTGCCTGGTACCGTTTTGTATGTTAAAGCATTCAGATACTGTCCCATTTACCTTAATTCTTGCTCTTGGTTTTGTGTATAGTGCCATAATCCATCCCAGCATTCTCTCCCCCAGTCATATGCTCCCCAGTACTTCTCTCATAAAGCCCCAGTTCACTCTGTCGAAGGCTTTCTCCGCATCCATCGACAGAGTGATTCCTGGGGCTTCACCTGGGCCATGTTGCATCCAATGCAGTATATGGAGTGCGCGGGTGGTATTATCTCTTGCTTCTCGCCCCTTTACAAACCCTGCTTGATCTGGGTGCACTAAATCTCCTACATCTTCCTGTAGTCTCAGGGCCAGAATTTTTGCCAGTATCTTGGTGTCTGAGTTCAGCAGAGAGATCGGCCTGTAATTGGCACATACCTGGGGATCTTTTCCCTCTTTTGGCAAAACCGTTATGTACGCCAGTGATGCTTCTGAGGAGAGTGGATTTCCAGCACCCATAGAGTTGAAATAATCACAAAGTGGCTTTACCAAAATTGGGAGAAATTTCTTGTAATATATGTTTGTCAGCCCATCCGGGCCCGGGCTTTTCCCTGGGGGTAGGGCTGCTATCACTCTGCTCAACTCTTCCACCGTGATTGGGCGTTCCATAATCTCGGAGGTTTCTCTGTTTAGTATGGGCATGTCTGCGTTCTCAATGTAATCCTTGATCTTATCTCTCCTTTGTTCCTCGCTTTCCCCTTCTTCAGATGGTTCTGTTTTGGAGATGTTATATAGTGCCTCATAAAATTTACTAAATTCTTTTGCTATCGCCTTTGTGTCTATTATTTTCCTACCCTGAACTAGTAAGCTGTGCACGTGTCTGGAGTCCTGTTGTTTTTTAAGTTGTTTTGCCAGTAGCTTACCGCATTTATTTCCTTGTTCATATGCTCTATTTGCGTAAAACCTAATTTTGTTCTTCGCTTTATATTCTAAATATTGCGCAAGCTCTGCCCGTACACTCTCCAGACGTCTACCATCCACTGGATCGAGATTTTCCTTATGCTTTATCTCTAGGGTTCTGATCTTCTCTAGTAATCCGTCCATTTCCCTTTTGCTTTCCTTTTTCATATATGTGCCGATGGCAATTAAGTCCCCCCTTACAACCGCTTTGTGTGCTTCCCACACCACTTGATCTGACACTCCTTCCGTTTTATTTATTTCAAAATACTCCTTTATCTTAACCTTTAATTTCTCCACTATGTCTTCTTTATCCAACAATGATTCGTTCAGACGCCAAGTTCGTTCCGCCCGAGTCATTTGAGTTGGTTGAAGGGTCAAAATCATTGGGGCATGGTCAGACATAGTTATTGGTTCAATTGTACTTGTGCTGACATTCCCCAAGTAGAATTGATCCACCAAAAAGAGGTCTAGCCGTGAATACATATCGTGTATTTTAGAGTAATAGCTATAATCCCTGATACCTGGATGTAAAGCTCTCCAAGTATCCACTAGGTGTTGAGAGCGTAAGATTTGTTTAACCCGCTTTATGGCTTTAAAAGACATGGCAGTTCTACCCGTAGAGGTATCTATACTCGGCTCTAACACCATATTAAAATCTCCTCCTACCACTACACACCCTTCCTTAAATTCTTCCAGTTTTCTAAATACTTTAACCAGAAAGTTAGCTGTCCCAACATTGGGCGAATATATTGAAGCAAAGGTATACCGTCTCCCCTGTAGCGTACCCTTTACAAACAAGTACCGACCTTCTGGGTCACTTTGCAGAGTCTCCATGGTCCATGGGCACGATTTTTTGAACGCAATTGTGACCCCTCTTGCCCTCGCTATTGGGGATACTGCATGATACCATTGATTCAGTATATTCTGGGGTAAGCTTGGAATTGAGCTGCTCTTAAAATGGGTCTCCTGCAGGAAAACAACATCAACTCCCCAATGTTGCAGCTCCACCCATAAGCGCCCTCTTTTAATTGGTGAATTCAAGCCCCTCACATTATATGACAAAATTTTCAAAATGGCTGTCATTTTATTTCATTTTAGAACACCCAGCCCCTTGCCCTTGTTCTCTATCTTCTCCTCTGCCAATCCCACCCCCCCTTCTACCCCCCCCTCCCCGTCATTCATTACTTCCAAACAAAAAACCCAGAAAAACCAAAAAATATACCACTTGTATATCATAAATATATACCTTACATACTTACATCCTGTCCTCCCATACCACAAACCTTCCATTAGGGGTATTTCTAAAAATCGGGTGTTTAGCTTGCGCACACCTACACCGCTTGTGCGCCAGCCACCACCCTTCCCTGCCTTCCGCAGGATTATTCTCCCCTTCCATTGGGGCTGACCTATTGACCTACCTAAGGTACACATTCCCCACTACACCTTCCCTTCCAATCCCCCCCCCCTCTCCCCGGCATTACTCTGTTAAACCCCTCCTGAGTAGGAAGGACACAAAAAAAAAAAAAAAAAAATGTCCCTTAAGTCCTTCTCTGGGCTATCCCCCTATTAACCTTTGCTGGTACTTCTTGCCATTTCTCTGCTCGTTGTAGGGGGGGCCCTAGACAGCTTATTCTCCAGTCCACAAAGTCCACCTTCGGGAGATCTAATTTTTCCACAAATACTTTTAGATCGTCTTTCGTTCGCAATGTTGCGGTTCTTCCATTCCTGGAAGCTGTTAGACTGAAAGGGAACCCCCACCTATACTTGATCTTCGCCTTCCGTAAAATTTCCAGCAATGGGCGAACCGCCCCACGTTTAAAGAGAGTCCTTTTCGATATATCTGTATACAGAGCTATGTTTGAACCTTCAAATGTAATCCTAGGGTTATCACGTGCCATCTTCATTATACTCTCCTTCACTGCATATTTGTGCACTTTACATATTACATCTCTGAGTACGTCAGTTTTTGTGCTCTTGGAGTGGGCCCGGTGTATCCGGTCTATTTCTATAACATTAGGGGCTTGATCTCCTAAAATCTGTCCAAACATTTTTTGTGCCACTGGGGCTAGTTCTGTCACTGTGATTGACTCTTTCAGTCCCTTTATACGTATATTTTGACGTTTATCCCTATTCTCATATTCATCCAACTGGTCCCTGTATGCATTTAAAGTTTCTTCATATTTTTTCATGGATTCTTGAGTTTCCGTCACAGCTTGTATAATGTCTTCTTGTTCTTTTTCCATCCCCTCTACTCTGTATCCCAGGTCCCTGACGTCCTCTTTTACACTTGCTACTGCTTGCATACAAGATTGTTCAACTGCATTTATTAATTGCTGAATATCACTTTTAGTAGGGAGGGCCTTCAACAGGCCCCAGATATCCCTTTCTGGGTCTACACTTTGTCCAGTCCATCCTTGTGGGTTCCCACCACCGTTTTGGAGGCTCTCCTGGTCACAGTCCATGCCATGTCTCTGCGGTGACCCACATCTTCCCTCTCCCCCACCTTTTATACTTGGGTATTCCTGACTATTACTTCGGTCCATGTTGGGTGTTGGATCCTCTCCTTCTCTTGCTCTCATCCTCTCCATATCTATGGTCTCAGACTCTTCTTGAGTCTGTCTATTATCCTCCCCCTGTGTCACTGTACCCCGGCTTCCCGTTGATGTACTTTGTATAGCCGTTTCTAAGTGTCCATTACCCGGAGCTAGCTGGCCTGTATTTTTAGCCCCTTTTACCTGGGGGCACCCACCACCACTACCGGGAGGGCTCTGCTCCGGGGTCCTCCTCCCTCTTCCCGCTGTAGGAGGTCTCTTACCGTTCACGACGATACTGTCCCCTTTCGGCTGTACATCCGCCCGCTTTATCCCGGACTCACACTCTGTTTCCTCCACACCGTCAGTTATGGTGGCTCCGCTCCGTTTTTTAATATCCAGCCGTCCAGTTGGCTCAGGTGTGCGGGGGGACATGAAAGCCTTAATGCCGTCCATTGATTTCCTTCCTCTTCCTGCTGTTGGCTGCGCGGCTACTTGTCTGCGAGTTGTCATCCTTGTACAATAACACAGTGGAAGCTGTGGTGTAATAAAGCGGTGGCCCGACTGGCCAGTAACACAGCAGTGGAATGATGTAATTAAATAGAAGGGATCTTGTACTGTGGCACCGTGGGAACTGTGATGTAATGAAGCAGTGATCCAGCCAGCCAGTAACACAGCGGTGGAATGGCGTAATTAAATTAAAAATAATTTCATACACTGACACAGTGGGGACTGTGATATCATGTGGCAGTGACCCAGCCAGTCAGTAACACAGCGGTGGGATGGTATGGTTACTGGTATAGTTAAAGTTGCGTGCAGTGACACAGTGGGAGCTGTGGTATAATGAGGCAGTGAACAAGCCTGCCAGTAGCACAGTGGTGGAATAGTAAAGTTAATAATATGGTTTAACTTGATATAATTTCGTACTCTGACATAGTAGGGGTTGTGTTATAATGAAGCAGTGATCCAGCCAGCCAGTAACACAGCGGTGGAGTAATATAATTAGATTGAAGGGGTTTAATACAGTGACACAATGGGAGCTGTGATGTGTAAAAACAGTGACCCAGCCGGCCAGTAACACAGCGATGGAGTGGTATTTGTAAATAGTCTGTGTAGATAGAAGGGATGTTCATGAAGGGATCAGGAGGAGCCGCCAATCACCTCTCACCTCACTCTCCTTTCACTTTCGGTTTTGGCCGTTTCTCCTGTCTCTCCTGAGAGCTCCGGTGTGTGTTTGCCTGCTGTACGGTATGTAACAGGATTGAAGCCAAGCAGCTTGACAGGCATGCCCAGGCAGACAAGAGAGCTCTGTTGTGTATCCTCCCAGCGATCAGCTTGACTGAAGCCAAGTATTTCAGCAGGCTCTCTCTCTCTCTCACTCTATGGCTCAGCGTCTCTGTATTCCATCTGACAGCCGGATGATTTCTCGTGCTCTTAGCCCGTGAACATGAGGGGGGGGAGGAGCACTTCACTCACTCACACACCCACGCCCATTCTCCCAGAAGAAGTATTTAAATAAAGGAATTGTCAAAAACTGTCTCTTGTCATTTTAAAAATTTTTGACAGTTTTTTAGTGAAATGGTAGGGGTACTTTTGTACCCCCTTACCATTTCACACAGGGGGGGGCCGGGATCTGGGGGTCCCCTTGTTAAAGGGGGCTTCCAGATTCCGATAAGCCCCCCGCCCGCAGACCCCCACAACCACCGGCCAGGGTTGTGGGGATGAGGCCCTTGTCCTCATCAACATGGGGACAAGGTGTTTTGGGGGGCTACCCCAAAGCACCCTCCCAATGTTGAGGGTATGTGGCCTGGTACGGTTCAGGAGGGGGGGCGCACTCTTGTCCCCCCTCTTTTCCTGCGGCCTGCCAGGTTGCGTGCTCGGATAAGGGTCTGGTATGGATTTTTGGGGGGACCCCACGCCGTTTTTTTTTTTTTTTTTGGCGCGGGGTTCCCCTTAAAATCCATACCAGACCTGAAGGGTCTGGTATGGAATTTAGGGGGAACCCCACGTCATTTTTTTTTAAAATTTTGGCCGGGGTTCCCCTTAATATCCATACCAGACCTGAAGGGCCTGGTATGGAATTTAGGGGGACTCCCACGTCATTTTTTTTTTAATTTTGATTCGGGGTTCCCCTTTGGGGAATTCCCATGCCGTTTTTATCAATGAACTTCTATGTGTATTGTCGGCAATGCAATAGCCGCGGGTAGTTTTAAATGGCTTTTTTCCTTCAAAATGTCATTTTGCTGTCAGACTGTTCTAAACACAGGAAACATGCGCCCCTTTATAGGCATACTATAGACACCCCCCAGGTACGAAATTTAAAGGGATATTACACTTTTATTGTTTGACTTTAAGCATTATTAAAATCACTGCTCCTGAAAAAATGGCCGTTTTTAAAAAAATGTTTTGCATTGATCCATGTCCCCTGGGGCAGGACCCAGGTCCCCAAACACTTTTTATGACAATAACTTGCATATTAGCCTTTAAAATTAGCACTTTTGATTATTCACGTTCGTGTCTCATAGACTTTAACGGTGTTCGCGTGTTCGAACGAACTTTTTTCCTGTTCGCATGTTCTGGTGCGAACCGAACAGGGGGGTGTTCGGCTCATCCCTACTCTGCAGTTATAGCATTGATTGTGATATATTTTGTGAACTCTTCTTCAAAAATAATAAACAATATTGAAATAAAAAAAAAAATAGCGCTTTTGATTATTCATGTTCGTGTCCCATAGACTTTAACGGTGTTCGCGTGTTCGAACAAATTTTTTGCCTGTTCGCATGACCTGGTGCGAACCGAACAGGGGGGTGTTCGGCTCATCCCTAGTAGGAGTCAGTTCATATAAAGATAAAAATCTCATAGGGGTAACTTGATAGAAGAAAAAACAGACAACACATCAATCCAAATGTCGACTGTTATATTTCTGAATTGGCCGCTCACCTCCAAAAAGTACCCAAAGGTCAAACTAAGGCTCATCAGATAGTCAGATAAGGAATCTTGCTGATGGATCTGTAAAGATATCCAGGTCACAAGCGAAGACAAAGAACTACATCCAGATCTTGGTATCAAAACATCTTGGGAAACTCCATATGTAGAGGAAACAGCTCGCTCCAAGAAAAGGCACTGTACATCACACCTGAGTGCAGACACTGAGCCAGAAGATCATTCTATTCACAGCTGCACCAGATTTTGTACTCTCCAATTTTAGTAAATCTCTCCTATTGAGTTATAGGGACATTGTGCAAATATTCAACACTGTATCAGTCATTTACTATTATTGTTATTGAGTAAGATACACTAATTCCTTTATGGATCACTGCCTTGTCGTGGCAAAGGGGCTTGTGTAATTCAGTGAAGCTATTAGCTATGCTGTGTAGGACCAGCCAAGAGGGACAAGTCACAGCGGAGAATTCAGTTATCCACTGGAGAAGGCAATGGCAACCCACTCCAGTATCCTTGCCAAGAAAACCTCATGAACAGAAACAAAAGGCTAACAGATATGACCCCGGAGGATGAGTCCCCCAGAACAGAAGGTGTCCAATGTGCTACTAGGTAAGAGTAGAGGGCAATTTTAAGTAGCTCCAGAGTTAATGAAATGGCTGGGCCAAAGCCACAAGGACTCTCAGCTGTGGATGGTAGGAGTGGAAGGAAATTCCGATGCTGTAAAGAAGAATACTGCATAGGAACCTGGAATGGATCAGGGTAAACTGGATGTGGTCAAACAGGAGATGGCAAGATTAAACCTCGATATCTTGGGAATTAGTGAACTAAGATGGACTGGAATGGGCAAATTCAACTCAGATGACTACTATATATACTACTGTACACAATAATCTCTCTGAAGAAATGGTGTAGCTCTCATTGTCAACAAAAGAGTGAGGAAAGCAGTACTGGGGTACAATCCCAAAAATGACAGAATGATCTCAGTCCGTATCCAAGGCAAACCACTAAACATCACAATAATCCAAGTTTATGCATCTCTGATGCTGAAGAAGCTGACATTGACCACTTTTATCAAGATCTACAACTCATTTTACAAATAACTTCAAAAAAATATATTAATTTCATTATGGGAGATTGGAATGCTAAAGTAGGAAGTCAAAGCATATCCAGAATAACAGGTAAATATGACCTTGTAGTACAAAATGAAGCAGGACAAAGGCTAATAGAGTTTTGTCGAGAGAACACACTGGTAATAACAAACACTCTTTTCCAATAACCAAAGAGGCGACCCTATAAATGGACATCACCGGATGGTCAATACTCAAATCATATTGATTATATTCTCTGCAGCCAAAGATGGAGAAGCTCCATACAGTCAGTCAAAACAAGACCTGGAGCTGACTGTGGCTCAGACCATGAGCTTCTTATGGCAAAATTCAGGCTTAAATTGAAGAAAGTGGGAAACACTAGATCAGATCAGAGCAGATGTGATCTCAATCAGATCCCTTGTTAATACTTAGTAGAGGTGACAAACATATTTAAAGGATTAGATCTGATAGACAGAGTGTCTGAGGAACTATGGAAGTAAGTGTGTAACATTGTACAAGATGCAGCAATGAAAACTATCCCGAAGAAGAAGAAATGCAAGAAAACAAAGTGGCTATCTGATGAGGCCATAAAAATAGCTGAACAAAGAAGGAAGGCAATGGAGAAAAGGGAAAATATACTCAATCGAATGCAGACTTCCAGAGGATAGCAAAAAGAGACAAAAATACCTTTTTAAACAATCAATGCAAAGACTTAGAGGAAAACAACAGAATGGTAAAGACTAGAGAGCTTTTCAAGAAAATTGGAGATATCAAGGGAAAGTTTTGTGCAAAGATGGGCACAATAATAGACAAAAAAGACAAAGACATGACAGAAGCAGAAGAGATAAAGAAGAGATGGCAAGAATACACAGAAGTACTATACAAGAATGATCTGAATGTCTCATATAACCAGGATGATGCAATCACTGACCTTGAACCTGATGTCCTGGAGAATGAAGTCAAGTGGCCCTTATGCCGCGTACACACGGTCGGACTTTTCTGCTACAAAAGTCGGACAGCCTGTCCGACATACTTCCGGCGTACCTTCGGCGGACTTGTGGCAGACTTTCTTACGAACGGACTTGCCCACACACGACCACACAAAAGTACGACAGCTTAGTACGCTGTGATGTACACCAAGTCCGACGAGACTATAAAACGGAAGTTCAATAGCCCGTACGACACCCTTTGGGCTCCTTCTGCTAATCTCGTGTTTATCTCGTGTTAGTAGAAGTTTGGTGAGAGACGATTCGCGCTTGTGAGACTCGTATTTTTCAGTTCGTTTTAACTGTTGTTCAGTCTGTGCTTGTGAGGTTTGTATCTGCTTTTCAGTGCGTTTGGTCAGTTGGCATTGAGAAATCTTTGTTTTATTGGCCGCTCGTTCCTGATTTTCAGGTCGTTCTTCACAGGCCTTGCTGTTCTTCAGTGCGTTCTGTTTAGTGCGTTCTGACCAGCCGACCGTTTTGAAGCCATGTTACCTGTACGTACTCGTCGTCGAGCTCGTGCATTGTATGTGTTTGGTGCTGTAGTTTATTCTTCAGCCCAAGACCAGTCCATGAACAGGGCGAGGAGGAGTTCATGGACCAAGAATTGGTTGCTTCAGCGTGACCAGTTCTGTCACATGCCTTTGCTCCGTGAGATCCGTGAGAATAATCCTGAGGATTTCAGGAACTTTCTCCGGATGACGGACCCCGTTTTTGACCGTTTGGTGGCTTTGCTGACCCCCTATATCAGCAGGCAGGATACCTGCATGAGGCAAGCCATCACTCCGGAGCAGAGGCTGGTCGCTACCTTGCGGTATTTGGCCACAGGGAGAAGCCTGCAGGACCTTAAGTTCTCGACAGGCATCTCCCCCCAGGCTCTGGGGATCATTATCCCAGAGACCTGTTCTGCCATCATACAGGTCCTGCAGAAGGACTATATTAAGGTAAGATATTTTTATTTTATTAGCATCACATGTTCTTTTCTGTAATCTTTGATAATGTAATGTATTTCTTGCTTCAAACACTACTTCCCATCATTGCAATATAGTGTGAATGTCCCCTTTTTATCCTCACACATGCTGGAATTTTTTCCTGTTATTTTTTGTCATGCATGTATAGTTTCCTTCAATAACCTTCCCAGCATGAAGTGATGGGAACATATCCACCTAGTCTACTCATTTTGAATGTATTTTGTTGGAGTGTATTTAGTGTGCTTATAATTAGCAATTAGCTAGATTTCACAACCCCCCCCCCACCTGAACTCACTCCAAATAGTGTGCTGCTAATTAGCAATTAGCTAGATTTCACAACCCCCCCCACCTGAACTCACTCCAAATAGTGTGCTGCTAATTAGCAATTAGCTAGATTTCACAACCCCCCCCCCCCACCTGAACTCACTCCAAATAGTGTGCTGCTAATTAGCAATTAGCTAGATTTCACAACCCCCCCCCACCTGAACTCACTCCAAATAGTGTGCTGCTAATTAGCAATTAGCTAGATTTCACAACCCCCCCCCCCCCACCTGAACTCACTCCAAATAGTGTGCTGCTAATTAGCAATTAGCTAGATTTCACAACCCCCCCACCCCCACCCTCGTTAAAATTTGCTTGAATGTTCTGTGGTGTTGATTTGTCTAAAGCAAATCTATGTTGCACTTTGCAAAATGCATGTGCACTCTACAAGTGCATTTGTTCCAGTGCTTTAGTAAATGAGCAGAAGCTCTGCTGATTTCCATCATCAAATCATATGCAAGCCTCAAAGTGTTTTCATTAATTGCCTTTGCATGTGATTGTGTACTCCTTGCAACATGAATGCCTTTTGACATTACCTCATTTACTGTAAGCTGGTTAGCAACTGCACCTGCAGAGTGCGACAACTGCA